>OX422212.1:636168367-636284878 GCA_949130495.1 Sambucus nigra | reverse complement strand
TTTCTCTCCCACCTCAGAAATAGTGTGTTATGAGATCACCCCAGATGGTGTAGGGCTCCTCTATTTATAAGGGGAAGAGGGCCGAAATCCTAGTCAAGGTGGGACTCTTTCAAGTCTCCCACTAATGCCACTAACCATCATGTGACTAACGGATAAGGTTTACCCAAATCTTTTAATATCTTTATTTATCACATTCCTAATTAATTATCTGATATTTATCAAGACCACAATTATGGGAAATTCGGAATTTAATAAAATTAAAATTAAATAATTAATTTCATTACTTGACATTAATTTCCAACAGTCTCCCACTTGGTCTTAATAATTCGTATAATTAAATTAGGTATCATAAGGTGCACAATTATTGATAAATTCAGTTTGCTAAATCAAATGATTCACGAATGCGAGTCATGGCAGTTCCATGCTATTCAAGAGCATGGTTCCTTCCATGTACCACAACACCAATGTTTCATTCAACTGAGCCTTTAATATTGGGTATCATAATGGCCTCATAATGTCCTTTTCAATAAGGACTATTTCTGTCAACAATAATTCATAATTATATGCATGCTTTCTCAAAGGACAAAAATAATTGAAATCAGAAACACTTTTATTGAATTCAAGTAATAGTGTCAAACAACTAAGCCAAATAGAAATCGTAATTTTACTAATCGAGATCCATCTCTTTGACACGTTCCATAAGGTCTTTTGGAGATAGTCCTTTCGTAATATGATCTGCTATGTTATCACTCGTACTAATGTGATCAATTGACACTTTTTGTTTCTGAATTTCTTCTTTAACTGATAGGTATTTCATTCAACGTGCTTAGTTACTTTAGGAATACCTAACATTTCTTCATAAAGAAGATTGCAGCGACATTATCATAATATTTCAGCGACTTGATAATAGTGTCGACAACTCCAAGTCCCGAAATGAAGTCACGCTGCCAAAATACATAAGTTGTAGCATCAAGCATGCTACAAACTCAGCTTTCACAATAGTTAATGGATGGTTTGTGTTGCACTCCTTCATTATATTGGTTGATAAACCAAAACAAACATACTTAAGCAAGAGTGAACTTCGTACCATCCGCACAACTAGTAAATCTGAGTCACAATAATTGTTCATATTTAAATCAACACATACATCATAAGTGTGAGCATATAGACCTTTAAGTATCTCATTACTTTATACATAACTTTTAAACCCATAAAATTATTTTGATTCTCTACTTTCTAAATCCGTGCTTGTATATAGAGAAAATATATAAATTTACTCCCACTGATCTTAAGGTGTATACAAATATACAACGATTAAAAAAAAATAATGATATTATTTCTTAAAATACGTCATGTGGGAAACTTATGTTTGTAAAATGATCTCCTAAACATATACGCGTGGTTTATTAGAATTCAAAAAGTAATTTTCACATCCACTTCATGTAACTCTCAATCATAATGAGCTACTAATGTCATAGGAATTCCATGTCCTTACATATAATTGAGAAGGTTCATTTATAACCTTTTCTTCATTAATAGTGAAATATTTTACTACAATTTAGCTTTATCTCGTTAAACTACCGTTAGTGTCGCGTTTGGTCTTGATGACCCCCTTATACCCGACTTTAGTGCATCAATTATGTAATTCAACGAGATTTCAACCTTAGTTGTAGTCCTTTAGTTTCACTTCTTATGACTTTTGAAAATAAAACCAAGTCATTATTTATCCATACGCCAAATTCATGTTCATGCAGATACACCACATAATTATCGAGGATAGTAGACCTTTCAGGATCTTCTTAATACTATTCCTTATGATTTTATCTACATTTATCTCACGGTGACAATACTATCATTTAGTGGTTGATCATTTATTTGTTCTTTGTTGTTTAGACAATCTAACAACTAAAAGAACAAGGATTCAAGAAGGTTATCGATAATGGGATAAGTACCCTACCTTCCTTTATAACCATATTTCATGATTTTCTACTACCACTAATTTCACCTTTCATAATGAATTTGACTTTAATGCAATAAATACGTGTCAATGACAATTATATGATCTATGTAGGTCCAATTTAAGGGAAGTTTCTCATAATCTCCCACTTGGGCCACATAGGTCATCCTTATATTAGACATCGTAATACCTTAAGAACACAACTCGACTATCAAAATTTGTAAGAGACATTACAAAAATCTTGTCCACGAAAATTATGAAAAAAAGTCTAGATTTAATTTGGTACAAGATTTAAAGAGTTTAAAAAAAACGATACGATTATGATGCAGGATCAAACAAATCTTCAAAGAACTATGTCCAAAATTTATTTTGTACAAAACATCAAAAGGAATACCATAACCCTTAAAAATATATATATATATATATATATACATCAAAAGATTCTTTAGAACATATCCCTCACGATCAAGTCTAGACAAACAGTTTCCAAAAAAAATTGAGGGTTTATGAAAAACAAATGGCGATTTGATTCCCCAAGAATCAAAATAAAAAGAATCTTATTAGTATTTCTAGTTTGTTTTGTAAGAAATCCTTGCATCAAAAGTAAATACTTTCTATAACACAGTAAGTATAACTTGAAAACTCTACTGAGATGAAAAACTCATTTCAAATCATAAAAGATACAAATTATCTTTATCATTATTAGTCTGAGTGTGCAACATGTAAACAAACTTAATTTGTTTAACCAAATTAAATATGAAATTTTTAGAGAAATAAAATGGGATACAATAATATGTGATAAGATAATGAGATAAATTGCTCACTTCATTAATGCTTTGATTTAACAACACACACATCGATTACATGATAAATTGAGTGCATAACCATGAGTTTTTGTCAGTAGTAACCGTGAAATATCGATTATATGATGCTTGTAGATTACTTTGTTGGGTATAATGTTATTTCATTATATTGTACACGACATTTGTGCACAACTTATTTTCACATACTATAATAATGTATGTGATCTATGATGTTCATTCAATCACTCAAAATTGATTCCCTATAAGGAATAACCTTGCTTGAAGAAATAAACTCAATATACCCCATTAATATCTTTACAATTATAAGCATCATGAGTTACTACTACCATCATCTTTACATTTAATATTCATTGCCATTCTAGTTGGGTCACTGTAGTGACTACCAAACATTTCATAATATGAATATTACATTACGTAAAGACTTACATACACAAGCTAATAAGTTTTTTTTTCACTTATTTTCATTAAATATCGCATGAGTAACAAACAAAATTATTCATGTTTATGGTTTTCATAAACTTAATTGGTGATATGATAGTGAAAGAAACTATGGCATCTGCGTTTGACGACTATTATTGCCTTCCCAAAATATATATCACCACTTATATTTTGTTCAATTATTGTAATTGGACATGTAGGCTTCCGAATCACAATGATTGAATAAACAATAATATGTATGCAACATCATAAAGTACCATCATCTTAGCATTCAATATCATACATGGACCCGTAGGTAACCAAAATATGCATGATATTAATGCATTAGTCCAATATTTATATCTTCTGGAATGGAGAACTTTAATGAACACCAAACCATATATTATATAAATATAAGAGATATGCATACATGTGAAAAATACCCGTAATATATGAATAATTATATTATTGTCTATTCCTTAATTTGAAATTCACGAAAAATTAGACATTATGTGAAAATCAAATAGACCAAGAATTTGCATGAGATATTATACAAATAATAGTAAATGGAAGACATAAACCATTTACTTTCTCTTCATCACTTATGTATGAGTAACAAATCAGAAATATTGACCCAAATCATTCATGATCATACTAATGCACAATACGGTTATAATCACAATTATCATACTAGTGGCATATGTAAATATGACTTTTTAACATTGATGTCAATTATTTAACATTTGCAAAAATTTCAATGTTTATTTGATTCAAATATCAGCATGTGTTGCGCTTCAATTTAACCTTATACAAACATTAGGATAATCTGAAATGACTACAAGTATAATATCTTCACATATAATCTTAGCCTGTATTTGGCATTTGATTAAACTGAATGAATACTTACTTATGAGTATCAAAATTTGCAAGTCATGCATTTAAATATGCATACATGCAACGAAATCATAAATCTAGTATCCGCACATATGAATTGTAGCCTGTGTTTGGCATTTAATTCAACTTAATGGGAGTACTAGCATTAGAATAAACAATAATTCTGATTTTCAACCACATGAATCGTTGGCCTGTGTTTGGCATGAGACTCATTAAAATACAAATATCATAATATTCAACAATATGAATCATTGCCCTGTGTTTGGCACGAGACTCATCAAAATATGAATATTAACAGTAACGCGAGTCTAATATCCTACCATATGAGATGTGTTGGCCTGTGTTTGGCACGAATATTCAACTAAAAAAGGATCATTAGAGCAAGGTTTTATCACATTTCTAAATAAAACATACATGAAATATGGGAAAACTTAAATCTTTTCAAAAAAAATAAGTTAGCATCATGGAACTGTAGAAAATTACTCCAAAAACTCAAATATTCGACGGAATTCAAAAATAATTTTTCTGGAAGTCATAAACATTATTTATGTAAAATCAATGCCCCAAAAATATTATACTCAAAACTTAATGTATAATTAATGGTCCAAATATAAATGCATACACAATAATCTAATATTTACAATTATTGATTAAGACACTTTTATGTCTTCCCCATCCAACATCATATAAATATTATTGTCGAAACATCAATTGATAATTACATTAGGACCTTTGGGCTACCAATTATAGATTATGCACAATAACCTAATATATCGAAATGTTATTGTCAAACACATAATCATACATCTAATATTCAAAATTTTATATTGAACCCTTTCATCAATACCAAATAATACAAAGATGAATATTAGAACAACCATGAACATTAAAAACCAACCCCTGTGGTGGAAAAATACATAATATTTGGGAAAATCGCAATTTTTGCCAAAAATAGAAAATTTTAGTTAGCACCACCGAGATGTAGATATTACTCCAGGATCTCAAAACAATTTGCGGGAATTCAAAAATCAATTTTCTGGAGTGAGATATTGACGTCAACATTATTACCAAAAACGGCAAAAACGCAATTTTAAGGGTCTTAACGACGTCAAAACGCAAAAGTAAGGTGGTGCCATTGTATACAATGGGTTTTGTTTAAGACGTTTCCAGTCGAATATGTCAGTTTCGTAAAATTCCGAGCAAGTTTTGACCTTTCATTCTCACCAGTGAGTATTGGCGACAGAAGAAAAAACGTCACAGAAAATCTCAGACACACTTTAAGAGCAAATTTAATGACAGAAATAAGACGTCGCAGAAGGTCTCAGGCACAAAAGCAATTTAATGACATAAATAAAAATGTCGCAGAAAGTCTCAAGCACATATTTCATTATAGACGAACATCAATACGGAAAATCATGAGATCTTAAACTTTAGCTCTGATACCACATGTAAAATCATTCTTAAGAACACCCTAATATTAATCACGAACATATTAATATGATTAAACTTTAACATACAATTGTTCTTAATAAAAGGATCTTAGATCTTCATGTTTTCACAAAATACGTCTAAACGATATAAAATAAGACTTACCTTGATCCAATGCATTGATCAATCTTGATTAATTGCTCCATCAATCTCCCTTCTTGAAAAAATTACACTCAAAATAGAATCTCGGAATTTCTCTCCCACCTCAGAAATAGTGTGTTATGAGATCACCCCAGATGGTGTAGGGCTCCTCTATTTATAAGGGGAAGAGGGCCGAAATCCTAGTCAAGGTGGGACTATTTCAAGTCTCCCACTAATGCCACTAACCATCATGTGACTAACGGATAAGGTTTACCCAAATCTTTTAATATCATTATTTATCACATTCCTAATTAATTATTTTATATTTATCAAGACCACAATTATGGAAAATTCAGAATTTAATAAAATTGAAATTAAATAATTAATTTCATTACTTGACATCAATTTCCAACAAATGTCCATCCCCACTCAGCATGCTGCACTCACATGTACCAATACCATGAATTTCTAGCATCTGCTACACCTATACAACAATGTCCATCCAATTATGCAGGCCTCCTTGAACCTACTGAGCCACCCACTCATCCACCAATAAATTTAACATCCACTCCACTCTCTTCCCCCACACTTTCATGTCCCCTCAATTCAGACCGCCCCACCAACTCCGCTGTCCTGTCTTCTACTGCTCTCCATTCAGACAACCCAGCCAACTCTCTTTCTACCAATGACCACGGCATTCACCTCTTTGTTTATCTTGATCTACCTTCACCTACCCCTACTCACGGTTCCACTACTCAGCCTCACACAACCCCCTCACCTGCTCCTCTTAACCAACATTCCATGATGACTCGATCTAAACTCAAACATCACAATCCCCCAACCTGCCTCCTGTCTACTGTTACCTCATATTCTGAACCTCATACAGTCAGCTCAGCTCTAAAACATCCTCACTGGGTAGCAGTTATGCAGGATGAACTTTATTCTCTTTGCAAAAATAAGACATGAACTTTGGTTCCTCGACATCCATCCATGCACATCATTGGGAGTAAATGGGTTTTCAAAACAAAAGAACATGCAGATGGATCTTTAGATAAATTTAAATCCCGACTTGTGGCTAAGGGTTTTAATCAAGTTGAAGGCATTGATTACTTGGACACCTTCAGTCCTGTCATTAAACATGGGACTCTCAGACTAATCATATCTCTTGCATCTATTCAAAAAATAGGATTTTATCAAGAATACCTTCTTACAGGGCACTCTTGACGAAGAAGTTTATATGCGCCAACCACCAGGCTTCATCTCTCCCCAACATTCAGACCATGTATGCCTCTTGCACAAAGCCATCTATGGCTTAAAACAAACACCAAGATCCTGGTTTGGCAGGTTTAGCACTAATTTAATAACCCTTGGCTTCAAGTGCAGTAGAGTTGATTCCTCCCTCTTTATTCTCTATCAGTTCTCAGACATAGTGTTGTTACTAGTCTATGTGGATGATATTATCCTCACTAGTAACAATAACACACTCTTACTCCACTTGATCCACTGCCTTGCTCAGGAATTCGCACTTAAGGATCTTGGTCCATTAAATTTTTTCTTAAGCATCTCTGTGACTCATTTCTCTGGAAGGTTGCATCTAAGTCAAGAGAGTTATGCCAAGAAACTTCTTCAACAAACTCATATGCTCTATGTTAATCCCGTTACTACCCTTGCCTTCACCAAGCCTCCAGCAGTCCCCTGCACTCAGCATTTTAAGCTCAATCCCACTGAATTTCGATCCATTAAAGGTGCCCTATAATATCTCACTCTTACACAAATATCACTTTTGCAGTAAATTCAGTATTTCAACACATGCATTCTCCTCAACCAGAGCATTTTGATGCTGTCAAACGCATCCTCGGGTATATCAAAGGTACCTTGCCCTATGGTTTGCAAATCCTTTCGCAGTCATCTCAATATCTCTATGCTTTTTTCGATGCTAATTGGGCAAGTTTCCCAACCACTAGAAGATCCACCTCAGGTGTTTGTACCTTCTTGGGCCCTAACTGCATCACTTGGGCCTCAAAGAAACAACCCACAGTTTCCAGATCAAGTTGTGAGGCAGAATGTAGAGTGTTTGCTATTGCTACTGCTGAAGTTTTATGGCTAACTCATCTCTTAAAAGATACTGGTCTTTACCAAGTCTCACCACCCACCTTGTACTGTGACAATCTCAGTGAACTTTACCTAAGTGTCAATCCAGTTCTTCATGCAAGGACCAAACATGTAGAGCTTGATTATCATTTTATTCGCGAACAAGTTGCCAAAGGTTGTCTCATTACTGAGTTTGTGCCTTCTCATGATCAAGTGGCTGACATATTCACTAAAGCTCTCCCTAATACGCCTTTTGTAACCTTACGTTACAAGCTTGGTGTGGTTTCCGCCCACACGCTTCACTTGCGGGGGAGTGTTAAGGAACATGTGAACACTGACTCTCCTATCATTGGGGAAGCTGAACACATGCACACTGATTCTCCTATAGTTTAGGAATATGATAACAACCTTTAACAAACCAGCTGCTCATTCAAAGCTATCCGTTGTATAGACTTAGTCTCCCTTGCATTTAGCTCAGTTAGTATAACAGCCTACTATATATCTCTATAAAAATTCATTCGTATAATTAATGAAAGTATCTGAGAAAGCTTTAACTTTCTACAGCAAACATAATCTTCTTGTTTCTTTATTTTAACCTAGAAATTCTACAATATTGTCTTTTGATACGTATCACTATTTACATTAAGTTTGACATGTCCTTATCCACTCTTTTGGTTGTGAAATTTTTTTCATTTGGAAAGGAGGGGGTGAAACTTGTTCGCGGTCCTCTTTTTTGTATTTTTCATAAATCAATCTCTTGTTTGAATAATTGATAGTGATCTTTCAAGATTGGAATTAGTAAAAAAAATTGTGTTTGAATTTCCTCATCTCTCTATAAGTATACATACATACATACATACATACATCTGAATAGAGATAAAGAGATGCGGAAAATGTGCAAATCTCATGCGGATCTATTAAATTAATGTATATATATTTGGCTAAGTTTTTGTACATTATCTACACATTCCATGAAAAAAAACCTCGCCCAAAATAATTTTTTTACATTTAGAAAAATTGTCAATATTTGAATTGCTTAAGGCACTTAAAAAATAATATCTTGACTAGTATTTAGAATAGAAAAAAAATTATTTTTATTTGACTTTTTGCTATGTTCACTAAACGTTTAAATACCCCCCCCCCCCCCCCCAAAAAAAAAAATCAAATCAATTTGTTTTAATTATTTGAAAAAATGATACTTATATGGCCTAAGTAACTAGTTCTTATTGATCAAGCCTCTCTCTCTCTCTCTCTCTATATATATATATATATATATATATACACACACACACACACACACACACACGAGGTATTGGAATTTCCACTTTTCATTTTTAGGTAAAAGGTTACACTTTATTTCAAATTTAAAGAAGGTTCATTGACGTAGGAAAACTGTAATACCCTGTAATTTTCTAAAATAAATAATAAAATAATATTTTTGGGACAAATAAAAATTTATGGAAATTAGACTTAATTGGAAAATTTAATTTAATAATTGCAAAAGAGTAATTTGTTAGTAACTCATACTTGTGTGTGATTGATTTTCTATGTGTATCTATGTGTATGATTATAGCATCGCATGTACTGTAGAAGAAAATACATAATGAATGGGTGACACAATTAAAAACTATTTAATGTTGAGATTAAATAATTCGGGACATGTTTTGGAGAGTATACGGGCTCATTTAGGTGTTTTAGACCTTTAAAAATGGTCCAGAGTCAATAGTATATAAGCTGAAGAACTTTTGGGCTAGTTTGAATATGGATTTGGGCTCATTTGGGGGTCTAAAACTTAGGTTTTTAACTCAACTCGGGATTAGGGATTAATGAGTGTTTAAGGAGGGATAAACCATTTCCCACCTAATCATCAGAGTAGCCTAAACGTAACTGCTACCAAGAGAGAGGAGGAGAAGAACAAAAAAGGGAGAAAAGGACAAGAAATCAAGGGGCTATCTTTCACAAATTACTAAGGCAAGAATTCCCCTGCTCGATTTAATTTCCAATGTATTTCTTGATGCATTATAATGTCCCTATATGATTTCGGGGTTTTAGGTTGGATCTTGGTGAATAACTGTTAGGAATAAAACTCGTGTATGTAGAGGAAAAATCGTAACATAGGTTATAACCCAGAAATCTAGGTATCGTTCTTGAAAATTTGATGACAGAAACCTTAGGGTTCTTGATATGAAATTGAGAAATTTTGGAAACTTATGTAGAGGATTTAATACATGTAATTGATCTGTAGATTGGTGATTTTAATTCCATGTTATATACCCCATAACCTGTTTTATACAAGTGATGATTATGGAAGAAATCTGAATTAAATTTCTTTTTGAATCCATGTGAAATCTGGGAATTTGGGGGTAATAATTAATGTAGTTACATAGAATACATGATTATATGATGTAAGACTAAGTACTAGGTATCCCCTTACATGTTGAAAATAATGGAATTTCATTTGGATTGGGACATGGGAATCCTTAATAGTGGGGAAGATGAAGTCCCAGGGACTTCGGTCGCACGCCAGTTCAGACTCATATCAGATCATCCTCAGGTCGGTTCTGTAATGACCCCATTTTCTTATGCCAATATATAATTGTCTTCTTTCAATTTCGTCATACTTACTATCTAATAATGATATATTATTACATATATGATATTCGGAGTTCTTAATATGATAGATCCCTTTTTTAAATTTGAAGAATCAACGGTAAAATGGGTCAGATTGAGATTTTATGGCACATCCTAAGCTAAATGATAAGTTTTGGGGTAGAAAATGTAATTTTATGAAACTTTAGGGACTTGGTTTTAATAAAGAAAGTTTCAGCGACCAAAATGAAAAATAAAAAGGGGCCTTTTGTAAATAAAATATTTTCAGGGACCTATAAGAAATATTTAAAATATATGGTGTGAAATTACCAAAATGCCCTTCAGGTCCGAAATGACCCTTATACCCTTAATACCTATCCACCTCGTGCTCGACACCTCGTGCTCGGTTTTGACACCTCCACCGTACACGTGTCATCGTTAGAGGAGAAGCCAAAACACGTGTCGTCGTTAGAGGAGAAGCTAAAACACGTGTCGTAGTCCGGTGAAATAAGACTGCAAGACGCCTCCGTTACGCGACACGTCAACGCTGACTCCCATTGTAAAAGCTTGGTCAGCATGGACATGTGTCAACCCCGGGATATCTTTGGAAAACTATAAATAGGGCCTTTGGGGGATCATTTGAAACTCACACCAATTCCTTGAGAATTCTAGAAAGAAATAGTGAGAGAAAGTGTGAGAAAGTTTAAGAAGAAGTTCTTAGGGATATTCATCTTAAGGTAATCTTAATGTTATAATGCATCTTTATAGTTTTAATTTATTGTTTTATAGCTTTACTTAGTAGTTATGCTGGTAAAATACAATAAAGAATTCACTAATCAAAACTTAAAATTTAGAACAAATCCAAGTTGATTTTATAAACTTGTTTGAAATTATACGATTTTAAAAATGATTCTTTTTAAAGAAATTGCTCGTTATTATGGAATCCCATTTAAGTAACTCCAAATTCAGGCCCGGTGAAGTTCTGTCTAGATGAGATGGTATTTAAGTTGTGCCCCTGTGACCCTCCATCTCTACTGGGAATGAATCCGGAAATGTTCTGTCTAGATGAGATGGTATTTAAGTGGTGCCCTGTGACCCTCCATCTCTACTGGGAACCGACTGATGAGGAAAGACTATGAATTGAATTCTTCAATTACGATCAAGGAGTTTTAAAAGTTGACAAATGGGGATTCGGTAATCCTTTAAAAGAGGAAGTTATTATTAAAGTATAGTATAAACTGGACCTTAGAACGTGTACTTAAATCTTTATCAGATTAACGTGTGATCGAAGACCAATACCAGTAAATTTGACCTCCATTTTGGGTGACTACTCTGACATTCCTTGTGTATTTTAATTATATGATATTATGCAAACTATATGTATTTTGTGAACTGCTTTTATTCTCAAAATTCATGTGATATCGATGATTGATTCATTTGTGATATGTTTATATTTGTCCATATAAACATACCGATTAAAATGATTATTGAAAAGGATATTGAATATTGAAAATATGATTCGGCCTAAGGGACCTCTTCACTGACTGACCTTCCCAGCTGGGTTATCGCTGGTGTGCCCTAAATAAGGCGTTGTGACGAACTAGTTCGATTGACCCTCAACTACCGGGGTATAATACGGTAGAAGAATACGGTATTAGAGTGTACTTGGCCATTAAAATGATATGATTGAAAGAAAAAGATATCGCATTTGATTTGTTGCATTCTTCTTATTTTGAGCTATCCAATTGTGATATATATACTATCATTTCAAAATATATATCTATTTACTGCAAGTTCCTCTCCATATAGGTATATGCCTTCTCTTTTGACTTGAATAGGTATCTATTTTCTGAAAACCCTGGAATGTTTGGAGATTGAACCTCATTCGGCTTTTAGCTGATGTTTCATAAATAACCATTTTTCAGGAAACGTTTAGGCTCACGGACGGAACGAAATGGACTATATTGAAGATTTAGCTTTTAGAGCTCTTTTTGTAAAATATTTATTTAGAGCATGTCTGTCTCTCTTGTAATAAGGTTTAAATTTTATCTTAAGTTGTAACTCGTTGTTACTTTTAATATATATGAAGTTTCCTTTAGAAAGCTCTGATGACGTAATTCCTTTACTTTCAGTATTTTACGATTCATAACCATGTGATAATACATTCGTTGCATTTATTTAAGGAAACAATTAAATCGAAATCTTTGTTGCCTTGGTGGCATGTCAAGACACTCGTTCCCTAATACTATTTTGGGTCGGGGTCGTGACAGGTTCAGCCCATATTAGTTTTGCCTCATATTAGTTCGGCCTCATAATCGGTTCGGCCTTAGGGGGTTGAACGAGTTGGATCCATAATTAGTTCAAAAATATTTTTCCGATGTTTGTACGAGTTGGTGGGACCGCGTTTGGGCCAATCGGGAATTTATTAAAAATGCAAATTTTAATGTACCCACATTTAATTGGGAAAAATACATTTAACTAGCTGGTTAAGTAATTATTCACCGGAATGGAATTAATAATTCACTTGATGGTAAATTATTAATAAATGGAAAATTATGAACCTTGTGTGGGACTTTCATATGGTAATTATCGAGTAATTACCATACATATTATATGAGATAATAATATGTGCATATATGTATTTCTGTGGACATACCAATGTTCGCGGACTGTCCAATCGGCTAGGGGTTTGTACGTTCGGACCGGATACCACATGTCGGCACAGGTGGGCTTAGCAATTATGTAGGTCATATAGGTACTATGTAGAGGCATCATCTACGAGAGGTAGGTGTTGACATTGATAGCCTTTGTCGCTGTTGGGTATAGGCAGCGTACTGGCATCCTGAGTAGGGACTGCCCTAACTTATGTATGTTTTATTATGTCCGCTTAGGATAAGAGATTCCTCCGGACTTGTCGATAGAGTACGAACTACACACTAACGGTAGATGCCTTTATGTGTCGAATATATGAAAGGACATATATATAATCACTTTAGCTTTAATGAGGTACATTTCATTGTCTAAGAATGTGGACATAAGTTACAACCCCTACTCTGTGATGCATAATAGATGTTTACGCTGGCATTTCAGACTTATAAGACTGGGATGTTATGGGTATGGTCAATTAAATATAGCCAGTACACTTAAGCATTTAATGGTCTCCAAATCTATTAATTAAATTGACACGATATCATATTAATTTTTTGAGATTTATTTGGGATGAGGGTAATATCGTACTTAGATGAGGGTTGAGGTGTTAAACGCATGCTAGTGACGAAGGGGAATATTTACTTTGCATCAATTGTATTATTACATCTTAAATTGATTAAGTTAATTCTTGCACACCTAGGGCTCTAACCCAAATTTAAAAGTTTTCTCCCCCCAGGTGTACCTAGATAGGGATAGCTGGATTGTCACAGTAGCAGTCTTGCAATCTCTCTTACTCATCAATATTCAAACTTATTGATTTTAGTGCATGTGCTTTTCTACCAGAGTTAGTTATTTTATTTGGAACAATTGTAAGGGCATAAGCTCGAGATTTCTTTACATTATGTTGGTCTTAGACATTTACTTTATAGTTGGATTTATTATTTATTTGGTGTGAGCTTTAATTTATCTATTGTTATGAAAATATTCATGAAACTCAATCATAAGCCTTTAATATAATTATTTATACTTACGTTTGTGCTGAGAATGGAATTAATTGACAGACAAGACCCATCTTCGGCGTATTGTGTCTGGCCAGTCTTTACGTGAGAAAATGGGGGTTATTACAGTTAGTGTCAGAGCACGGTTCTGTAATACCCCGTATTTTCGAGGGATTTTATTTTAATTATGGAATTAGGATTAATTAATTTAAATGGAGAGAATTTATTTATAATTAGTTCGAATTTAAATTTAACAATTACTAGCATGATGAGAGTTAGTATGTATTGGTGATAATTATGTTCAATATTTCTTAGCGAGTAAAGTAATATATGATTACGAAAATATTATTATGGACGGGAGTGAAAAATATGGCAGTTGCAATACACTTAGTTGGGACGCGCATGTTAGTCGTGTCGGTATTACTTTATTGGGTTAAAAAGATAATTTATTTTTAAGTAACTCGTATGATCATTTCTAGTGCGCCAATGAGTCCGAAAGGATCGTGATAGTCAAAAAACTCTACTCGAGTGTTTTATTTGGATTTCAGGGCAATTTAGGCCAAACCGACACCCCGAAGGGGTATTTTGGTGTTTCGAGATTTTAGGGAATTAAAATGGACGAAAATACATAATTAAAAGGGAAGCGTACGTGGGTAATAGGTTATCTACCAATTTCCTAACCTAAGTGAGAGGAGGGAGAAGAAGAACTCATTTGGTGCCCTGGGATAAACTCTCAAGCTCTCACACCAACGCGTAGATCGTGAAGAGAGGATCGCCCCTATACCAGTTTCATTCAGCAAATCGAAAGCCCACAAAAAGGAAAATGTTATCTTGCTTGATTTTAGAGCATATATGATTCATGTTAATTTAATTGATGGTTTAATCATAATAACATGTAATTGGGACTGAAATTAGGAATTTATTCATGATTGTGGTATAGGAATTGCCTGTAGTTGAATAACTATATACTCAGGATTAAAAATATGAATTTTATCTGTTGAAACCATGAAATCATATATGAGTTTAGCTGTTCATCAATGGTGATTATATGAAATTAGGGCTTTTAAAGATTTGAGAAATTAATCGAAATTCATGTTGAAATTTTAAGGATTTGATTTTAAAATCGGATGGGAAAGTGTTCTAATAATATGGGATATAGTTTAGAGTTGTTGGATTTGAATTACGATAAATATTAAGTGATTTTTTTGGTAAAATAATTGGAAAAATGATTTTTTTAGAAGTCAAGGACGACCTCAAAATTTTCGTTCGAAGACCTGCCCAGGTCGTTCGAACGTCCTAGTTTGAATGATAATTCCAACGAGATTACTAACGAGTTTTGTTTTATAGTTCGTTCGAAGTGAGATAAACCTTGTTCGAATGAGAATTCCTAGCTTCTAACGAGATGTCAAAAACTCTAATTTTTGCCCGGATGCGTTAAAATCCTCCTAGGCTAATTCAAGTGAGAGAAATGAGCTACATTAACATTGAGTGACTTAAATTCCTAGTCTAGTGGTGAGATGAGTGTGTGATTACTCAGGGAATATGTTGGAATAAGAAAGCCTTAAGGAGTGAGTATATATGATAGAGAGATAAATTGTACAGTTAGTGTATTGTGAATAGTAGGGATGATAATACTACTTATAAATTCAGGGATTTGGGTTGTGTGAATACCTAATGAATATGATAAGTTGTGTGTATACGTATTGATTGAAATATTATGTGTATAACATACATACGCTGCTTGCTATCGGGTGTAGGTTGCGCATTGTGGACGATCATATCCTGAGGGACCTTCGGGGGGATTTTAAATCGTAGGTACGGGCTATCCTTGAGAATGATAGCGATGATGGGCGTATGGGTGCGTAAGTATGTGCGTAGCCCATCGGATTGGAACTATGTTCACCTTCAATATATGTGTTTGTTTTTATGGTTCGCAAGAGACTGAACCTATAGTCCTTTATTGGGCCCTAACCCAAGGGTGCAATATTAGTATAAGTAAATATAAAGAGATAGATAGATATATATACCTGTTGTTCATTCTACTGTGTGTGTGTGTTTAGTAGTTTCGGGAAATAACAATAGTTATTATATTAACTTAATGAGAAAAATAATGTTATGAGAATAACGGATGAATATTTATATATCTATCCTTAACGTATGTTAATGCGGGATACGGGCGATATGGTTAATCACTTGAGAGTCTTGGCGTAATTCCATTTATCATCAGTCTGGATAGGCGGGGTAACATAACTAGGATGGGTTAGTACATGCGTTAGGTATGCACATTAGTTGAGAGGTGAGTATCTCAAGTGAGAGTACGATAATCTAACATGAATAATATATGTGCTATTGATTCATTTAAGCACTTGTTGATTTTTAAACTGTTTTACAACTCGGGCTCTGACCCATTTCCTACAAATATCTTTTATTTGTCAAATTATTTTAGGTGCCCAGCCACAGGGACAACAAGCATAGGAATTGCATTCATTCAAAGACTTGTAGCTGTTGTGGAAGTTACAGGACCGTGGCAGTAGGCGCCTCTATGTCCATCATTTCTTCCTCTTTGAGTTGTCGTTTCAGTTAGGGCATGTTTCCCCCTTTTCTATTCATATATTCAGAGATTTTGGATTTAGTTATTTACTTATTTCAGTTGTTGGTTTATTTCTTTTGGATTATTGTATTTGGTACTTAGACTGGAAGTGTTTACTCTAGTTACATCTATTATTGCAGTTCTTTTCTATCGTATGAGATTGGCGTGAATGGTGAATGTTTAATTATTCGTTAACCTAGTTTTATATTAATTAAAAGATAAAATTTTGACACTCACCTTTTTAAATATTAGCTGGTTAGTATTTAATAATAAAGTTTTCGACGGTGATGCATAATCTGAACCAACTAGATATTCTGATTTAATTTAATAAATGACTAATCACCCGGTGTTTAATTAGGCGGGGTGTCACAGGTGGTATCAAAGCATCAGGTTCTAGAGTCCTTAGGATCTGTGTGGCTTATTATGCTTTCTGTATAGCTTTCTTTGATATAGATCCCTACATTTAGGACTGTTGCATTCATTAATTGTGCATTCTACATCTTTAGCTATTTGAGATATTTACTGTGGACTTATGAAGCTTCTCTCTCATTTCAGATGCCTCCCAGACGTGCACAACGAGCCAATAGGGATGCCCAGCCCGAGACTCAGCCATCTCTGACCCAAGGCACGATGAATTCTACAGAAGTTACCGTTATTGTAGCACAGGCGGTGAATGCAGCATTAGACGTGGTACAGCAGGCCCCACCACAGTCACCAGCAGTGACTCTAGCACCAGCCCACGCTTTCCCTTCTGCTTGGGAGCACGTCAGAGATGCCTTTCAAAAGGTGCATCCTCCAGAATTTGTAGGAAGTTCAGATGTGGTAAAGGCGAGCCAGTGGAATAAGGATGTACAGATACACCTAAGGATGTATGAGTGCATGGAGGTGCAAAAGAAGATTTTAGCTACCTTTAAGTTGGTGGGAGAAACACTACAGTGGTGGGAGTCCATTTCCACTATAGAAGAGAGAGACAACTTGACTATTCGAGAGTTCTGGATGTAGTTTGACCGCAAGTACTTCCCTTTCGATGTGCAGACCGAGATGAGGTGAAAGTTATTGAACCTCAAACAGGAAGGGAAGATAGTTACAGAATATGAGGAAGAGTTTATCGATTTTCTAAATATAGTTCCAGATGGGATACCGATGGAGAAGAAGAAGATCCATAGTTTTATGGATGGATTGACTTAGAGGATTATCCAGCATCTGTTAGGGAATCTTTCATTGGCCACTTATTCTGATGTGGTTAACGTTGCCCTACTACATTGCCAGGACCACCGCTTCCATTAGCAGGGAAGCAAACGAGCCAGGGAGTCCAGCCACCAGGGTCGGACAGGGAGATTGATTTTACCGGCCGATATGCTTGTGTTAGATATGCACGAGTATGACACTATTATCGGGATGGATTGGTTATTCACGTATATGTCTATGATTTATTTCTATAGTCGTAGTATTATGTTTACCATACTGGGTCAGGAGATGTTTTTGGTGGCGATGCCTCATACTGAGGGAGGTTCGTCCACCCATTTATATTATATAGAGGAGGAGACCTCTAAGGAGGTGGTGATACCATTTGATTCAATTCTAGTCATTTGTGAGTTCTCTAATGTCTTTCAGGAAATACCAGGATTGCCGCTCAGCAGGGAGATAGAGTTTGTGATTGATTTGATGCCAGACACTCAGTCGATAGCCCATGCACCTTACCGTATGGCTCCGGCGGAGATGAGGGAGCTACGGGATTAGATCAAGCAGTTGTTGGGTCAGGTCTTCATACGTAGGAGTACTTTGCCTTGGGGGTGCTCCTGTACTGTTCGTGAAGAAGAGAGATGGGTCACTACGGTTATGTGTTGACTACCGAGAGTTGAATAAGGTCACGATAAGGAATAAATATCCATTGTCCCGAATCTATGACCTATTCGACCAGTTGAGGGGAGGTTCCTGTTTCTCAAAGATAGACTTAAGGTCGGGGTACCATTAGTTACGTATTAGGGAGCAGGATTTCCCAAAGACTAATTTTCTGACGAGGTATGGATCTTATGAGTTCAAGATTATGCCATTTGGTATAACCAACGCACCGGACATTTTCATGGGCTTGATGAATAGGGTATTCAGAGAGTTCTTATCTCAGTTTGTCATTGTCTTCATTGATGACATCCTGATTTATTCCCGGACTGAGGAGGAGCATGCCGAGCATTTGAGGATGGTTTTGCAGACACTATGTGAGCACGAGTTGTATGTGAAATATGAGAAGTATGGGTTCTGGCTAAGAGTGGTTCAATTCTTGTGGCACATCGTTTCTGCGAAAGTGATAAAGGTAGATCTCAGGAAGGTGTCAGCGATGAGGGAGTGGGGACAACCCATGACACCGACTGAGATACCTAGTTTCTTGGGGCTGGCCGGATACTACAGGCAGTTTATTCGGGGATTCTCGAAGATAGCGGGTTCGTTGACAAAATTGACTAGTAAGGGGGTGCCATTTATATTGGATGATGCCTACCAGTTAGCTTTTGACGATCTGAAGGACAAGCTAACTTCAGCACCAGTTTTAGCACTACCCAGGCCGGAGGTGTAATATCTGGTTTACACTGATGTGTCCTTACTAGGACTAGGGGGTGTGCTTCAATAGGAGGATACGACGATTACTTATGCTTCCCTTAAGCTTAAGCCTCACGAGATGAGTTACCCCACCCACGACTTGGAGTTAGCGACAGTCGTGTTTACATTGCGGATATGGAGACATTATCTCTTGGGGGAGAGATTTTGCCTATTCAAAAATCACAAGTCACTGCAGTATCTATTCACGCAGTGGGAGTTGAATATGCGTCAGCGGAGGTGGCTTGAATTTGTGTTGGATTATCAGTTTGACATCCATTACCACCCAGGAAAGGCTAATCTGCTAGCAGATGCGTTGAGCCATAGTCCAGCAGGTGAGGTGGCCAAAGTGTGGAAGGTAAAATGGAAGGAACTAGGACATCAGGATGTAGTTGCCTGCTCATTCATGTCAGTGATGATGGTTACACCCGAGATAGTTACTAGGGTGATACAGGATCAGGCAACGAATTTCTTCTATCAGGATCGGATTATCTAGCTTCTAGCCGAGGGAGTAGAGTCCTTCTCCGTGAGATCAGATGGGGGTTTACACTTTAATGGCTGACTAGTAGTTCCAGAGGGGGAGGAGTTATGATATGCAGTGATGGCAGAGTTACACGGTTCATAGTTTCTGGTACATCCCGGAAGGGATAAGATATACCAGGATATGAGGCGACATTATTGGTGGACTAGAATGAAGAAGGACATCATCGAGTTTGTTTTGAAGTATGCCACTTGTCAGCTGGTGAAGATAGACTATCAGAGACCGGTAGGATTACTACAGCCATTAGAGATCCCTATATGGAAATGGGAGAGCATTTCCATGGATTTTATCACAGGTATGCCTACATCACAGAGGGTCACGATTCCATATAGGTGATTATGGATCGGTTGACCAAGTTAGCTCATTTTTTGCCAGTTCGGACCGACTATACTATGGGATAGTATGCTCAGATCTTCATTACCGAGATCGTGAGACTCCACAGGGTTCCCCTTGATATTGTGTCTGATCGGGATAAGATTTTTGTGTCCAGATTTTGGGAGAGTTTCCAGAAAGCCATGAGTACGGACTTATGATTAAGTTCGGCCTATCACCCGCAGATGAACGGGCAAATAGAGAAGACGAATTAGTTGTTGGAGGATATGTTGCAGATGTGTATCCTTGATTTTAGAGGGGGATGGGAGCAGTACCTGAAGCACCTTATACATTTGACTTACTTAAGTCTATATTGTATAAGTGCTTAACTAATTTGGAAATAGTGACAAAATTTGTTGTCTAACCTAGAATCCAAAGAGCCTCAGAATTAATCTCTCTAATCCTCTTCAATAATCCAAGAAGGTATAAATTGTATCACACTACACACATTAGAAGTGCATACATGTGTATATATTGCTTAAAATTGATTGCGAGTTAAATTCCCCTTAAAATGTTGTTTTAATAATTTTTTGGGAATTTTTAAACATTTTTAAAATAATGTTTTCATTAATAAAAGTGTGATTATAAAATTTGTGGGGTTAATATGGTATTTTGAAAATATCATTTTTCATTGGAATGTTTGATTGGGTAGAATGTAAATGCGCTAGAGACTTCAGGGTGCTGCCTGTAATTATTTTGACGCGCGTTTGCAAGCCACTTATAGGCCAACACTTGTCACGTTCCTGATGTATCAATTTGTGTTTGTTATGTGAGAGGGTTTCCTGGTGTTTGATGATCGTTAGATCTATCCTTATCGATGGCCTGCATGTGTTTTAAACCTATCCTTGTGCTATCTCGTTGGACCAATCACATTCAACTTAACCACCGCTATTTTATAACCCTTAGATCAAGTCAATTTTAGGAAGACTTAATCTCAGCCCTTGATTGACTTCGACTAACCAGAACCTTCCTCCACTCCTATAAAAGCCCTCTAATTCTCAACCTTTCAAGACTTTTGGCAGTCGTCATTTCTAAGAGAAAAAAATAGAGAGAAGAGAGAAGTGAGAGAGAAGAGAGAAAAGAAAAGGGAGAAGAGAGAGAAAGGGAAAACTGTGTTAGCCAAACCCTAACCCTAACCTTAAACACTTCATATCTGATTCAAACCTTCGTATATACAAAACCCCAAACACAACCTTGAGTGTTTGAGAGAGAGTGGTGTTACTTGGTTGTTCATATTGAAGCTGTAACCTCTTAATCAGTGATCTTATTACCAACTTAAACATTCGTGTGAAGATCTGTATTTCTTCTTCATAGAAATTGTGGATCTACACTTTGCATGTTATATTTCACTAGATCTGCATGTTTCTTTCTCGATTTAAGAAAATCCTTACTGATTTAGTTTTGAAAATGTTTTATGGTTTTTATTCTTATGAAACTTAACCTTGACCTAGTTGGATTCACACTTGGAGATTTTCGATCTCAAAAATATTTTTTAAATAGAGATTGATTAAGATCTTGACCGATTTAGAAGCAAGATATCCGTGGAATCTGGGATATTTTAAAGGTCAACAAGGTTTCAAGTTCTGTAAGAAAGAAAGAAAAGAAAATCACAGCATATAGTCTTTATATGTAATTTTCTAGGACTGTTTGTAAAAACTAAGTGTGTGTGAGTTCATGCATGTTGATAGGAATCACATCACAAACACTTAACACACTACCACACTAGAAGTGTTGTGAATAAGATCAAAGATTATTGAGTCGACGCAAGGAAGCTAAAGCAAAAGGAAGTTATCAAACTGGAAGAACATCATCAACAATCAGATCTATGAGAAGTTAGAAGGACACCAAGTGGGGTATATTCCTAAACTTAGAATAGGTTGATTTGTGTGTATGTATGTTGTATTGTTTGTAACTGTTATTTCTTGTTAGTGGATTTTTACTTTTGTGACTTAGAAGTCACCGTGGATGTTTCCTCTATTGGGAGAGGTTTTACCATGCTAAAAACTGTGTGTTCTGATTATCTTCATCTACTCATCTCATTCTATAGTGTGCTGAATTTTTGAAACTGTCTTAGTTTTAAAAACTGATTACAAAGTCTTGATTACTCTCGTACATAAGTTTTTGTAAACACATCTTGTTGTTTATAAGTTTTATTTTCAAAATAAAAGGGTTTCTTCAACAAACATCTCGGAGTTGCTTATACAGTTTAATCTTGTATTAAACGGCATTAGCAACGTTTTTCAGTACCTTCCACTGGTGGAGTTTGCTTATAATAACTCCTATCAGTTTATAATTGGTATGGCTCCATTTGAGGCATTATATGGTAGACCTTGTCTTTCCCCTACATGTTGGCTAAGATTGAGTGATACGGAGTCGCATTCGGGTTGCTCAAGATAGGCAAAAGAGTTACGTCGATGCCGGGAGGTTCTTCAGGGAATTCAATGTGGGAAATCAGGTGTTGTTGTGAGTATCTCATATGAAGGGGATAATGCAGTTTGGGAAGAAAGGGAAGTTGATGCCGAGATATGTTCGTCCATTTCCTATTATTGAGAGGATTGGGCCTGTAGCATACAGACATAGTGATATACCCGTTTATATCCTTGGCCTGGCTGAAGATTATCTCCCAAACAGACGACCCTACGAGGGGCCGACCCTTCACCAGGCTCCAGCTGGCCTTCACCAGGCCCAGACGACCCTATGAGGGGCCGACCCTACACCAGGCTCCAGACGACCCTACGAGGGGCCGACCCCCCACCAGGCTCCAGACGACCCTACGAGGGGCCGACCCTTCCCCAGGCTCCGGCCGACACTACGAGGGTACGACAGTACGAGGCCAGAATTAAGCCAGACACTACCGAAAGGAACTTTGCCCTAGGCCTCGTCTCATAGGCCGAGGGTGACATCATCACGGCGCGTGGTTTGGGAGATGCGTGGAACAGTGCGCGTGAGGCTCATATGGCACGTGGCAGACCGTTATAACAAAATCACACCCTCACGTGAGGGAATATTATGTCATCATTTGGCATCTACATGTGTCAACAGGGGATTGGCTAGATCATTATTCACATGCACCATGCTTACTTGGGGGGTACACTACACCCCCCAAGACCTATATATACTTGTCATCTACAACCCTACAGGGGAGCGATCCATGAACAGTAGCCCTAGCTAAAACTCTGCTTGTACACACACAGTAGAGAGAGAAAGAGGGTTATGTGCATTGTATCCAAGGCCATTAGTGCCCATACTTAGTGGATCACACACTCACAGTGGATGTAGGCCAAATTGGCTGAACCACTATACATCGTTGTCTTATTTCCTCTTATACTCATCCCCTTCTATATACTTATACATCTCCATGGCTGCCATGGCTGCTACTGCTTGAGCTCACTATCACTTATCTGGTGGTGCTGAATCACAGCATCATCAGTTTGGCGCCGTCTATGGGAACGAGAAGACATCTCTTCCTTTGTACAGCTTGACCTCACTGGGCACTCTGGTGGTGAACCAACACTCCCCCTGAGAGGAGGTGTTTCACCATTGAAAGAGACCCACTAAGGTTCTCAAGCTCACCAGTATTTTCTTCAGTTCAACTTTTCATAGCTCAAGCACATGGAACCTGAGATGCCATCGCCACCACTTCCCCCGCCGGATGAGGGGGGAAGACCCAGTTCCAGTCAGCCGCCACCCCAGTCTGAGATGGATGATGTGGCGGCAGCCCTAAAGTCTCTGGCAGCAAGCCAGCGGAT
This sequence comes from Sambucus nigra, assembly GCA_949130495.1. Lineage (NCBI taxonomy): Eukaryota > Viridiplantae > Streptophyta > Magnoliopsida > Dipsacales > Adoxaceae > Sambucus > Sambucus nigra. The sequence goes on along the minus strand of OX422212.1, from coordinate 636,261,049 downwards.
GATGCAGGAGCAGTTCACAGCTCTAAGCCAGAACATACTGAGAGCACCAGGGGTTTCACCTAAGATGATTACTCCGGCAGCAGCTCCAGGGCAGCATGAGGCCAGGGGACCACCCCAGGCACCACGCAAAGACCTACCACCCCCTCAGCGGCGTAGGGATGTTGCTGACCCCGGGCGTTTATGCCTGGGGAGGCAAGGAAACCCTTGCCCTGAGGACAGGTATGACGATCTGGAGGGAGAGGAAGCCCCAATAGAATGCTGGGAACCCTATGAGGTCTCCAATAATACTGTACGACCCCTCCAGGACAGTAGAGGGAAGTGTGGGAGACCAAACCCTGATGATCGTCCAAGAGGCTCCGCTTTTGATCGCTTGAGCAGGGGGTCGGCCTTTGAGAGGCTAGGCCCAGTAAATGACCTGCGGGAACAGCTGTCCAGACCAAGAAGCGCTGCGAGATCCAGGAGGGAGGCAGCAGATGGCCGACCACGAGGACGAGATGATGGCCAAAGGGAAGTAAACAGCCGACACAGGCCTGCTGCAGCAGAACCCTCCGTCCACCTCGGAGAGGCAGCAGGGGATAACATCGGCCAGGCCGACCTTGTGAGGCCCTGGAATGACTCAATCCAGCGGCTAGAGGATAAGATTGGTGATATATTGAAGAGCCGAGACCCTCTTCAGAGGGGATACACCATAGGCTCACCCTTTGTGGAAAAGATAGTCAACTTCCCCACGCCATCAAAATTCAAGCCACCTATGGTCACCCCAAGGTATGACGGGAGTACCAACCCCGTCCATCATGTGGAGATGTATCAGTCGGCGGCAGACATATACTCTATCTCAGATGAGATGAGGTGTCGTGCCTTCTCTGGTACCTTGACAGGGGCTGCGCATGTCTGGTACACGTCTCTTCCAAAAAATTCCATTGAAAACTTTAAGCAGATGGCCGACCTGTTCATCCATAATTTCTGCTTTGGGGTGAGGCCACAGAAGAAGACCACCCACCTGCTCTATGTTAAGAAGGGGAAGAGTGAAAGTCTGAGGGACTATATAGCCAGATTCAATAAAGAGAAGCTGGAGGTGGAAGACTATGAGGAGAGCATAGCTATGACAGCCCTGATTGGAGGACTCCAAAAGGGGAAGCTGTTATGGAAGCTTGCTGAAGACCCACCGAGGACGATGGCCGAGCTGTTGTCAACAGCAGGAAAGGTGATGAACGCCAAAGAGGCGATGGCTGTAAAATATGAGGACGAAAGAGGAGGTGCAAGTGGGAGTAAATACCCCAAGAAGAACAAAGAGGGGAAGAAGAGGTCCTCGGATGACAAGTTCGCGGGGTACACCCCTCTGACGGTCAGCTGTGAACAGATTCTCAATGAGATTAAGAGTGACCGGTCCCTGAAGTGGCCCGAGAAGCTGAGGGCAGCCCCCGGGAAGAGGAATAAGAACCTATGGTGTGAGTTTCACCAAGACCACGGCCACGTAATGGACAAATGCTTTGCTCTGAAAGATGAGATTGAGAAGATGCTAAAGGAAGGGAAGCTCAGAAAGTACGTCGACAAAGGCGCCTTCAAGAGGGGCCGAGGGGACGACCCCAGAAAGAAGCAAGTCGATGCATGCAGAGAAGGTCCTCAAAAAAGAGGGGACGACCCTTCTGATGATGAGGACGACCCTGACCTCCCGCTGAGAGACGACCACGGCCCTGTCAAGAGACTTAATATGATCTCGCTCGGAGTAGGAATGATCTCCGGGGGACTTGCAGGAGGAGGGTCTGAGGTCGCCGACAGGAAGGCCCATGTGGCTGAGGCCAAGGCAGTGACGAAGACGGTACACGCGACTTCTCTGGAGGGCAAGTCAGAAAAAAGGAAGAAGGTTGATATGGACACACTGATAGTGGGATTTTCAAGGATGGAATTCAAAGGCCTCTTAGCACCACATGATGACCCTCTCGTCATCGCTACCAGGGTGCACGGATGCGAGGTACCGAGGATCTTGGTAGATGGGGGTAGCTCTGCAGATGTGATGTTTTGGCCATGCTTCAAAGCTTTGGGTCTCAGCCGTGCTAGACTTGTCCCCTACTATCATCCGTTGATTGGGTTCAGTGGAGAAAAGGTTCATCCCCTTGGGGTATATGAGGCCGATGTGAGGATGGGGGACGAGTGGCCGAGATGGCTCACAAATAAGGTCAGTTTCTTTGTGATGGATGAACAGGTGTTTTCGGCCTACAACATCATACTGGGGCGTGTGGCCCTCAAAGGGTTTGAAGCCGTTCCCTCTACAGTCCATCAGATGATCAAATTTCCAACCTCTTATGGGGTGGGGGAAGTTCAGGGAGACCAGACGGCAGCGAGAGAATGTTACTACAACTCTGCTGAAGAAAGGGAGGCACACAAGAGGGCTACAGCCACTTACAACATTGATACCCTAGACCCCAGGGACGAGACGAAGCTCAAAAAAGGAGAGGCCGCCGATGAGGTAGAACCCATCATCCTCGATGAGGATGACCCGGGAAAAACCGTCCAAGTTGGCAAGTCTCTAAAGCCCAATATCAAGGAAGACCTCATCAAGCTGTTAAGGAGAAGACGGAGCATCTTCGCGTGGAGTCATGTAGATATGTCGGGGATCGACCCTGAAATCATGTGCCACAAGCTCAATGTGGTAGAGGGAGTGAAGGCGGTAAAGCAGAAAAGGAGGATTTACTCTAGAGAGAAGTACGAGGTCATCAGGGATGAGGTCAAAAAATTAGAAGACACTGAATCTATCAGAGAGGTCATCTACCCTGAGTGGTTGTCCAATGCAGTCATTGTCCCAAAGGCCAACGGGAAGTGGCGAATGTGTGTGGACTTCACAGATCTCAACAAGCACTGCCCCAAAGACAGTTCCCTCTCCCCCGCATTGACCAGATGGTAGACGCTACTGCAGGCCATGAGCTCATGATTTTTATGGATGCCTACTCAGGGTACAACCAGATCTTCATGAACCCTGAAGACTCGGAGAGGACTGCCTTCATCACTGATAAGGGGACATACTGCTATAGGGTCATGCCCTTTGGTCTAAAAAATTCGGGGGAAATGTACTAGCGCCTCGTAAACAAAATGTTCGAAGACCAAATTGGGAAGTCCATGGAGGTCTACGTGGATGACATGCTGACCAAGAGTTTGAAGGCAGAGGACCACATGGCAGACCTGGAAAGGACCTTTAACACGATGGACAAATACCAGATGAAGCTTAACCTGGTCAAATGTGTCTTCGGGGTCGGGGTCGGGGCAGGGAAGTTCCTAGGTTTCATTGTCAACCAAAGAGGCATTGAGGCCAATCCAGAAAAGATAAAGGCCCTTGTTGAGATGAAGACCCCCAAGTCCATTAAAGACGTTTAGAGGCTTGCAGGGAGAGTGGCTGCCCTAAACAGATTTGTGTCAAGAGCCACAGACAGGTGTTTACCATTCTTCAAGATCCTAAGGAAGGCCTTCGAATGGAGTGAAGAGTGTGATGAGGCTTTCAAGGAGCTAAAATCATACTTAGGGTCTCCCTTGCTGCTGTCACGACTCGTGCAGGGTGAACGACTTTACGTGTACCTCGCCATCTCAGAGTCGGCCATCAGCGCAGCCATTGTGAGAGACGAAGACGGAATACAGAAGCCTGTTTATTTCAATAGCAAGGCACTCCAGGGGGCAGAGCAAAGATACCCGAGGATGGAGAAGTTGGCCTACGCCTTGATCCATGCCTCGAGGAAGATGAAGTCGTACTTCCAGTCCCATACAATGGTCATCCTCACCGACTCTCCTCTTAGGCAGGTCCTACATAAGCCAGAAAAATCAGGTAGGTTGATGGCCTGGGCTATAGAGCTGGGGGAGTTTGACATTGTGTATCAGCCTAGGACGGCCATTAAGGGGCAGGCATTGGCAGACTTCGTGGCTGAGTTCACTTGGGAAGATGATAAGGCCGAGGGTGAGACTCTCGGGAAGACGGATACAGAAGATAGACCCGCTGACACACCCGCAGATAGGGCTGAGACAAGCACCACTAGAAGGAAAGCAACTGAAAACGAAGAGGGAAGGTACATCTTTAGACATGGGTCCCTCTCTGAGGGAAATTTTTCAGAGGGAAAGACTCTGTGTGAAATATCGTTGCCAAGGCCGTTTATGAAAATAAACTATTTAAGCAACTCCGAAAGTTTGTTGAAGAAACTATTTACTAAAATCAAACTGATTTTGAACACAAGATGTGTTAACAAAAAATATGTACGAGATACGGACAAGATTTGATAACAAGTTTTAGTAAACAGTTTAAAATGTTTTAAACTCAGCACACATCAGAATGGGATGAGAAGATGTAGAAATATTGATACTCAGGATTTTTACGTGGTAAAACCTCAACCTTGAGGAAACATCCACGACTCCCTCTACGGAGTAAAACAAAAACAATCACTAAAACAAATATGCGAGTTACAACCTATTTAACTAACATGCACACAAAAACAAATCTATACAAGTTAAGGATTGTACCCTCTGGCGTCCTTAACTTTTCTGCATATCTTGTTTGTTGATGTAGTTGTCTCAGTTTGTCAACTCTTCTTTGTTTCAGCACTTTACGTCGACTTATGTTCACCAAATCTTATAGCCAACACTTTCAGTGTTTGTAGTGTGAAGATGTTTGTGAATAGTGTTCTAAAACACATGCATGCACACACACACACTTATTAGTTACAGACGATCCTAACAAATCACATATAAATTCTATATGCAGTGTATTTGTTATTTTTCTTTCTTACAAAACCAAGAACCTTTTTGACCTTTCAAAATAACCCAGATTCCACGGAGATCTTGCTTAAGAAATCGGTCAAGACCTTTCTCAATCACTTTTGAAAATATTATGGAGATTGAGAACCCTCCAAGTGCGAATCTAACTAGGTCAGGTTAAGTTTTGTAAAAACAGAAATAGAAAAACATCTATTGTTGATTCTGAAGTAAGAAAATGTTTTAACAGAAAACAATCAACAACGAAATTCTCAAGATGAGAAATAAATGCAACTAAGTGTATTATGACATGCAAAACTACAGATCTATGATTTCTATTGAACCAGAAACAAGATCTGAGTCTATGTCTAAGTTGGAAATAAGATTTATGAACACAAGGATTTCAGCAACCCAAGATCTCACAACCAGAACTCTCATAAACCCAAGAAAACACTAAGGATGGTGTTTATTTGGTTATGGTGTTTTTTTCTGGAGAGGTAAGTAGTTTGGGCTTGAGAAGTATTTGGACGAAGTTAGGGTTTCTAAATTGGGTCTGGTTTCTCTCTCTAACTTCTCTCTTCTCTCTTCTCTCTCTCTCTCTCTATTCTCTGAGATTTTTCAAAATGACAAAAGCTTTCGAAGGCTGAGATGGGAGGCCTTTAAATAGGAAGAGAGGAAGATTCCAGAGCATCGTTCAAAAACAATGGCTGAGATTGAGTCAAGCTCCTTTGACTGCAATCCAAGGGCTCACAACAGGCGGTGGATTAAACAGGCTGTGATTGGCTTAAGGATTTACACGGGGATTCACTCAAAAGACATGCAGGCCATCGATAAGGGTTGATCCAAGGGCTGATAACAAGCGATGGTATGTCTCTGTAAAGAAACACACATAGGGCCAATCAGAGAACAGCAAGTGTTGGCCTGAGGACGAATGTAAACGCGCGTCCCAAAATAATTACAAAGCCAACCCTAGAGTCTCTAGCGCTTTCGGTTTCTACCCAGAGTAACTTTAGGCCAATAAACACAACAATACATATTTATATATTAACCCCAAGACTTTTTAAATCAAGTTTTAATTAAATAAAACCTTGTTTAAAATATGTTTAAAATTCCCAAAAAAAATTATTAAAAATCAAATTGAGGGATTTAAACACACTCACAACATTAATACACATAGAGGTGCAATATGATATGCAAGAATAAAATTCTAAGTGTATGAGTGATGGCTATAGTCTCAGGATCATCACAAGATGTATGGAAGAAGAAGCAACCCAATCTCTGAAGCTCTTTGGTTTCTAGGATAGACACTATTTTGTCACAATTTCCAAACTAGATGAGCTCTTATACAGTCTAGACTCAAATGAGTCAAAAGTATAAGGGCTTCACTGTGGAGCCTCTTCGTTGATGGGTCCTCCTGTGACAGCGGAAGTGGGGCTGGACTGATACTGTCAGCACCCGATGGCACAGACGTCGAATACGCCCTGAGGTTCAACTTCAAAGCCTCCAACAACGAGGCCGAATATGAGGCCTTAGTAGTAGGCCTCTCCTTGGCCAAGTCTCTTAGTGTCGGCCAGATTCTGGTCCATAGTGATTCAAGGCTAGTGGTGAATCAGATACTAGGGGCCTATGAAGCTAAGGACGAGAGAATGGCTAGATACCTTGAGAAGGTGAGGTCACTACTGAAAGGCTTCAGAGACGTAAAATTAAAGAGGATACCCAGGCTAGACAACGGCCGTGCTGATGCCCTTGCGAGATTGGCCTCGACAACTAGGACAGACATCAGGAGGACGGTCCTAGTGGAAATTTTGCTTCAGCCAACTATTGAGGACGCTGAGGGAACACTTGGCAATTGCCTAAATGTCTCTCAAGAAGCTTCGTGGATGGACCCCCTGATCAAATACATTAAAGAGGGTGAGATGCCAGAAGCAAGGCGGGAAAGGAAGAAGCTGAGGTATAGGGCTGCAAAATTCACTGTCATCGGAGACACCTTGTACAAAAAGGGGTTTTTTTCTCCCCTTACTTAGGTGTGTGCACCCCTCAGAAGTCCCTTCCATTTTGCAAGATGTGCACGAAGGATCGTGCTCAAGCCATATCGGGGGCAGATCCTTAGCAAAGAGGGTGATCACCCAAGGCTACTGGTGGCCGACCTTGGGGAAAGACGTCGCAGCATATGTAAAAAAGTGTGATAAATGCCAAAGATTTGCTACCATCCCTCACCAGCCCCATCAGCCTCTTAGCTCCATTACATCCCCGTGGCCATTCGCAGTGTGGGGGATCGACCTGGTAGGACCCTTACCGAGGGCAGTTAATAACTATCGGTTCCTCATCGTAGCAATTGACTACTTTTGCCGAACCAATGGTCACGATTACAGAGCAGAAGACCTTTCAGTTCATCTGGAAGAATGTGATATGCAGATACGGTCTACCCAACACCCTCATCTCGGATAACGGGACCCAGTTCAAGAATGCCTCTCTGCAGAAGTACTGTGAGAGGGTAAGTATCAAAAAATTTTTCTCCACCCCAGGCCGACCTCAGGCCAATGGGCAAACCGAAGTTACGAATAGGACAATCCTAGATGGGATTAAGAAGAGGCTTGAGGACGCAAAAGGAAGATGGGTCGAGGAGTTATATGCAGTGTTGTGGGCGTACAGGATGACAGTAAGGACCTCTACTGGGGAGACCCCATTCATGTTAGCTTATGGATCAGAAGCAGTCATCCCCACCGAAGTCGAGTTTCCCACTCATAGGGTCCAAATGTACGACCCCCAGGGAAATACGGAAGAGAGGAGACTTGACTTGGACTTAATTGAGGAAAGAAGGGAGGATGCTGAGATAAGGTAGGCTTCCTACCAGCAGAGGACCGCAAGGTTTTACAATCAGAGGGTGAAACAGAGGCCTATCGCAGTAGGAGACTTGGTTCTCAAAAAGACTTGGCAAAAACCCAATAAACTCCATCCTAATTGGAACGGCCCCTATAGGGTCACCGACGAAGTTGTCCCTGGGACCTATAGACTAGAAAACCTAGAAGGGGAACCTTTTTCCAGCCCCTAGAACGCAGATCATTTGAAGAAATACTACCAATAGTGTTGTAAGGTCTTGATAGACCATAGTTGTAATAGGAGTTGCTCCAACAGGACACTTTGGAAAATTAATGAAAAATATGATTGGCCTCACCCTACAGTTATCAGTTCCAGTATGCATGGAAACATCTACAAAAAACCATTAAGTTGGTAAGTTGAACCCTCGGCTATAATGAGGACCAGTGGAGGGGACGACCCCACCACTGTTCTAAAAAAAGACGAGGGTAGACTTAATTTAAAACCATTTAAGTTGGTAAGTTGAACCCTCGGCTATAATGAGGACCGGTGGAGGGGACGACCCCACAACTGTTCTCAAGAAAGACGAGGGTAGACTTTATTTAAAACCATTAAGTTGGTAACTTGAACCCTCGGCTATAATGAGGACCAGTGGAGGGGACGACCCCACCACTGTTCTCAAGAAAGACGAGGATAGACTTCATTTAAAACCATTAATTTGGTTACTTGAACCCTCGGCTATAATGAGGACCAGTGGAAGGGACGACCCCACCACTGTTCTCAAAAAAGACGAGGGAAGATTAAATTGGGTAACTTGAACCCTCGGCTATAATGAAGACCAGTGGAGGGGACGACCCCACCACTGTTCTCAAGAAAGACGAGGGTAGACTTTATTTAAAATCATTAATTTGGTTACTTGAACCCTCGGCTATAATGAGGACCAGTGGAGGGGACGACCCCACCACTGTTCTCAAAAAAGACGAGGGTAGATTAAATTGGGTAACTTGAACCCTCGGCTATAATGAGGACCAGTGGAGGGGACGACCCCACCACTGTTCTCAAAAAAAGACGAGGGTGGACTTTATTTAAAAACCATTTGGGTTATTATGATCCTCGACTGTGATGCGACCATATGAGGGGACGACCCCACATTGGTCCTCAAAAAGACGAGGGAGGGGTTAGTAGCATCAACAATGAGCAAACCATAAAAGAATTAAATATGGAAGACAGCAATTATGGAAGGGAAAAGACAATGGTATTAATAAAACATAAAATATCAAGTGTTTTACAAGGCCATTGAACAAAAATACACTTGAAGGGTATGGGATACAGGCAGCCACCCTATGGGACGACGTCAGAGGGAAGGGCCTCAATATCTATGGGAATGGTCTCCTCAGTTACCAACACTAGATGATCTTCAGATGTACCGACCCCCTCGATTTGGACTTGGGATTCCACTTGGTTGAGGGCCTCGGCAATTAGGGGGTCGTCCAGTTGAACACCCTCCAGTGAAGGACGAACAGAGGAGACGACATCGCCGAATTTGAGGATGACCCATCGGCAGGCCGTCCTGATCCCCCTTTCCAGATACTCAAGGCCGAAGCCCTGAAATTCATCTGAAGTCTTATAAGCCTCAACAGCATCGACCTCAGCTTTCTTGATGGCTGCTTCCAGATCAGTCTTGTGCTTGACTTCCATGTTCAGTAAAGCCTCATCCCTATCCTTGATGATCAAGTCCTTGGCTTGCAGGGCGGCATCGTGCTGCCTCATCAGCTCATCTAGGACCCTAGCATGCTCGGTCCTAGCACTCTCAAGCTCAGCCCTCGCAGTATCAAGCTCAGTCTTCGCAGTATCAAGCTCTGTCTGCAAGACAGCCTCATGCTGAATAGCCCTTTCGGCCTCATGGAACTTCATCTGATTCTCGGCCATCCATTTGGTGGCTGAGGTAAGGGCACAAACAGACTGCACGAAAAATGAACAGATATCAACAGGGGCCGAGGGAACAGTTAGCGAAAGAATGAAATTAAGGAGGTGGGTCAAGACCAATACCTGAGCAAGGGAGTGCAGACCATAGTCGTACACTTTAACAGGAGGCATCTTTGCTAAGAACTCGAAGTCAGAGGCCGACGGAGCAGAAAACATCGAGGCCTTGGAAGCCCGCAAGTTCATGATCAGTGACGAGGGGTCGGCCCTCAGATGGGCCAGATTTTGAGACCAGAAGGCCCCCATGCTGGACGAAGAGGTCGTCCCCTCAGAGGCGTCGACTCTGGCCCTCGTCCGAGAATCAGGCCGAGGCTCAACTGGGCCCTCAGGATCCTTCCTTTTGTTACTATCAGTGGTCGGCTCCACCACTGTCGGCCCAGCGGCCTTTGTCTTCCTCGGAGCCTGCTGAGGCTCCTTCCCCTTCTTCTTGGCCAATCCAGACAGTAAGCTGGGAGCTGTCATTTCCCAAAGATAGTCTGGTGTACCTGCAGGACGATCTGATAAGAGGACGACATGTCAGAAAAGTTCAGAGATAAAGAGAGAACACTTCAAAAATAAGTAAAGAAGGGAAATTGTTCAGTATAACTCACATAGTTCTGTCAGAGGGCCGACCCTCAGACCAGCTTCTTTAAGGAATCGAGGGGTCATCAAGTCTTCGAATTTTGCAAGCTCACCCTCTCGCCCTCGTCCTCTCAGATAGTCTACTATATCCTTCTCCTCCAGACTAAGTCCAGGGTCTGACCTGGCCTTCATGAAGGGGTTAGACCACTTCCTGGGGACCCTCGGACCATCGGCAACGGGCTCCCACTCCCCGGAGATAAAGAAAAACCTCTTCTTCCAATCATGGTTGGAAGTTTGTGCCACATGGAGGAGTTTCTTCTCAGACCTCCTTGCCCCCAGGTAATAATATCCAGGCTGCTTGGACGAGGAGGTGATGTTGTAGCAGCCCAGAAATAGGTCAGCCGAGGGCTCGTCGGTAAAGGCATTCTTCCACAAGGAAATATAGCCCAAGATCGTCCTCCAAGAGTTGGGAGGAAGTTGAGAGGGGGAAACGCCGAGGGCAACCAGAATATCTGCAATGGTAGGGTGCAGAGGGAGCCTGACTCCAACCTTGAACATTTATTCGTAGACTGCAACCTCTCCCTCTTGGCAATCAAAAACCCTCTCAGCCTCAGAGGGAACCCTCATAGTTACCCCGGAGGGCACTCCATAAATATGCCTCCATATCAGGAGATCTCGATCCCTAACATAGGAGATAAAGGACGAGGCGTGGGAGGTATCAACCTCAACATCTGTATCATCGTCCTCGTCCTCAGATCTCTCCCCCTCATCACCTGCAGGAGGACCCTGAGGAAAAGCCACTTGGAAGGCATTGGGGGATAGGGTTGTCACAGGGACAGCCTCAGAGGGGGCCGTACCCTCGGCCTCTCGGCCTGGGCTAAGGTCAGGTGTGTCCCTTCTGCCAGAAGTTCCAGCACCAGTTGGTGAGGAGACTCTCTCGTCCATCTCACTTGGGTTGGATGTCTCGGCAGGACGAGGTGACGACCCACAAGACTCATAAGGTTCAGATGGTCTTATGGTGGCAAGAGGAATGGGAAAGATGGGTCGTACCCAATTAGGTTCGGCCCCTCGTCTCCTCTCTTCCTCTTCCTCTATTCGTCTGATTTCGGTAAAGAGCTTCTCTCTCAAGGACGGGAACTCAGATACTAAGCTGTAAAGCCTCCTAAGCATTAAGGGGAAGACTCTACACTTAGAGAAATTACACTAGACTTGGCTAATTCAGCTACAAACAAGTGGGGAATTGACCAGGATTGACTTTTGGATTAAACAAAAGAACTCAAAGGTTTTCGTCAAGAACGTTCAAGAACCTTTAACTGAAGAAGGCACCGGAAAAAGCTATGGGTAACTCGAAGAAAATTCAACCCTATGGCCCTAAAAAACAAACAGAATTGAAGATAAAGGAAAGCTCTTAATGAAGGAGAATACCTGATAACGAGGGAGAGTAACGCTGCTGAGACCTGACGAAACGAAGGCTGCAAGTGGAAAAGCTTACTGGTTCTAGAGAGAGAATAGACTTGGGCGCGAAGAAGAAGAAGCTGGAGAGAGAGAGTTTAAAAAACTCTTAAATACCCTGGCAATAAATGAGCACATTTGCCAAGAAGGGTATAAATAGGGCACAAAGCCCCATGCAAGTGTGCAGCCGCCGTGCCTTGGAAACTTGAATAGCAATGAGTACCTGCCCATGTGTCACTCACCTAACTGATCATACACGCATCCCAATTTCAACAATATCCCTCAGCCATCTCAATAGCACCTATGGCTAAGGGCTGGGGGTGATTGATATACCCGTTTATATCCTTGGCCTGGCTGAAGATTATCTCCCAAACAGACGACCCTACGAGGGGCCGACCCTTCACCAGGCCCAGACGACCCTATGAGGGGCCGACCCTACACCAGGCTCCAGACGACCCTACGAGGGGCCGACCCCCCACCAGGCTCCAGACGACCCTATGAGGGGCCGACCCTTCCCCAGGCTCCAGCCGACACTACGAGGGTACGACAGTACGAGGCTAGAATTAAGCCAGACACTACCGGAAGGAACTTTGCCCTCGGCCTCGTCTCATAGGCCGAGGGTGACATCATCACGGCGCGTGGTTTGGGAGACGCGTGGAACAGTGCGCGTGAGGCTCATATGGCACGTGGCAGACCGTTATAACAAAATCACACCCTCACGTGAGGGAATATTATGTCATCATTTGGCATCTACAGGTGTCAACAGGGGATTGGCTAGATCATTATTCACATGCACCATGCTTACTTGGGGGGTACACTACACCCCCAAGACCTATATATACTTGTCATCTACAACCTTACAGGGGAGCGATCCATGAACAGTAGCCCTAGCTAAAACTCTGCTTGTACACACATAGTAGAGAGAGAAAGAGGGTTATGTGCATTGTATCCAAGGCCATTAGTGCCCATACTTAGTGGATCACACACTCACAGTGGATGTAGGCCAAATTGGTTGAACCACTATACATCGTTGTCTTATTTCCTCTTATACTCATCCCCTTCTATATACTTATACATCTCCATGGCTGCCATGGCTGCTACTGCTTGCGCTCACTATCACTTATCTGGTGGTGCTGAATCACAGCATCATCACATAGGTTATCGGAACACCTGCATAGGATTCATGATGTGTTCTATATTTCTTCACTGAGGAGATATCTTCACGATAACTTGGCCCACACCTATATTGCTTTAGAGTAGATTGCTCTACGACCCGATAGTTCCTACGAGGAAGGTCCAGTTGCTATCCTAGACCATAGTGAGAGGAAACTGAGATTAAAGATAGTGTCGTTACTACGAGTGCAGTGGCTACATCATAATATAGAGGAGTCTACCTGTGAGCGTGAGGATGACATGTGGGACACATATCCAGAGTTATTCCTACCAGGTATACATTTATTGAATTCTTTTCCAAATTTTCGGACGATATTTCGTTATTAGGGGGAAGTATGTAATACCCCGTATTTTCGAGGGATTTTATTTTAATTATGGAATTAGGATTAATTAATTTCAATGGATAGAATTTATTTATAATTAATTTGGATGTAAATGTAACAATTACTAGCATGATGAGAGTTAGTATGTATTGGTGATAATTATGTTGAATATTACTTAGCGAGTAAAGTAATATATGATTACGAAAATATTATTATGGTCGGGAGTGAAAAATATGGCAGTTGCAATACACTTAGTTGGGACGGACGTGTGAGTCGTGTCAGTATTACTTTATTGGGTTAAAAAGATAATTTATTTTTAAGTACCTCGTATGATCATTTCGAGTGCGCCGATGAGTCTGGAAGGATCGAGATAGTCAGAAAACTCTACTCGAGTGTTTTATTTGGATTCCGGGGCAATTTAGACCAAACCGACACCCCGAAGGGGTATTTTGGTGTTTCGAGATTTTAGGGAATTAAAATGGACGAAAATAGATAATTAAAAGGGAAGTGTATGTGGGTAATAGGTTATCTGTGAATTTCCAAATCTAAGTGAGAGGGAGAGAAAACCAAAGAGGGAGAAGAAGAACTCTATAGGTGCCCTGGGATAAAGACTCAAGCTCTCATACCAAAAATCATACCAATGCGTCGATCGTGAAGAGAGGATCGCCCCTATACCAGTTTCATTCAGTGAATCAAAAGTTCACAAAAAGGCAAGTGTTTATCTTGCTTGATTTTAGAGCATATATGATTCATGTTAATTTAGTTGATGGTTTAATCAAAATAACATGTAATTGGTACTGAAATTGGAAATTTATTCATGATTGTGGTATAGGAATTTCATGTAGTTAAATAACTATATATTGGGGATTAAAAATCTGAATTTTATCTGTTGAAACCACAAAATAATAACTGAGTTTAGTTGGTCATTAATGGTGATTATATGAAATTAGGGCTTTGAAGATTTGAGAAATTAATCGAAATTCATGTTGAAATTTTAAGGATTTGATTTTAAAAACGGATGGGAAAGTGTTCTAATAATAGGGGATATAGTTTAGAGTTGTTGGAGTTGAATTAGGATGAATATTAAGTGATTTTTTTGTTGAAACAATTGGGAAAACGAAATTTTTGGAAGTCAGGGACGACCTCGGAATTTTCGTTCGAAGACTTGTCCAGGTCGTTCGAATGAGAATTCCAACGAGATTACTAACGAGTTTTGTTTTATAGTTCGTTCGAAATGAGATCAACATCATTCGAATGACCTCGTTCGAACAAGAACTCCTAGCTTTTAATGACCTAATTTTTGCCTGAAAAAGTTAAAATCCTCCTAGGTTGATTGAAGTGAGAGAAATTAACTACGTTAACTTTGAGTGACTTGAATTCCTCGTCTAGTGGTGAGATGAGTGTGTGATTAGTTAGGGAATATGTTGGAATAAGACAGCCTTAAATAGTATATACGATAAAGAGATAAATCGTACGGTTAGTGTATTGTGAGTAGTAGGAATGATAATACTACTTATAAATTCGGGGATTTGGTTTGTGTGAATACCTATTGAATATGATAAGTTGTGTGTATGCGTATTGATTGAAAAATTATGTGTATAACATACCTACGCTACTTTCTATCTGGTGGAAATTGCGCGTTGTGGATGATCATATACGGAGGGACCTTTGGGGGAATTTTGAATCGTAGGTACGGGTTATCCTTGAGAATGATAGTGATGACGGTCATATGGGTGCGTAGGTATGTGCGTAGCCCATCGACTTGGAACTATGTTCGCCTTCAATATTTATATATCTATCCTTAACGTATGTTAATGCAGGATACGGGCAATATGGTTAATCACTTGAGAGTCTTGGCGTAATTCTATTTAGCATCAATTTAGATAGGCATGGTAGCATAACTAGGATGGGTTAGTACATGCGTTAGGTGTGCACAATAGTTGAGATGTGAGTATCTCAAGTGAGTGTACGATAATTTAATATGAATAATATATGTGATATTGATTCATTTAACCACTTGTTGATTTCTAAACTCTTTTACAACTCGGGTTCTGACCCATTTCCTGTAAATCTCTTTTCTTTGTCAAATTATTTTAGGTGCCAAGCCAGAGGGACACCAAGCATAGGAGTTCCATTCATTTTAGTTAGGGCATGTTTCCCCCTTTTCTATTCATATATTCAGAGATTTTGGATTTAGTTATTTACTTCTTTCAGTTGTTGATTTATTTTTGTTAGATTATTGTATTTGGTACTTAGACTGGAAGTGTTTACTATAGTTACATCTATTATTGCAGTTATTTCCTATCGTATGAGATTGATGTGAATGGTGAATGTTTAATTATTCGTTAACCTAGTTTTATATTAATTAAAAGATAAAATTTTGACATCATCCTTTCTAAATATTAGGTGGTTAGTATTTAATAATAAATTTTTCGACGGTGATGCATAATCTGAACCAACTGGATATTCTGATTTAATTTAATAAAGAACTGATCACTCGGTATTTAATTAGGTGGTGTGTCACAAGTTCTAATACCCTTAGGATATGTATTGTATTCATTATGTTATGCATTACGTTCTTTGATATGTATTTCCTATACTTAGGGTTCAATGTATTCTTATGTTGGTAATAAATCGAACTTTGTTTGCTTTCAGATGGAAAATAGACAAAGGGGCGCGACGAGGCGAGTAGTTGCAGCTGCTGTCGAGGAGGAGGCTCACCCGGAGCCACAACAGCAACCACAGGCCCCACTATCCCTACACCTGATTACACATACTGAGATAGCCACCATTATGTCTCAGGCCGTCTCTACGGCTATGCCAACCATGCTCTAGCACTTCCAACCCACAGGCACATCAGTAGCCACCACCACCACAGCAGGTGTCTATGCCAGCTCAGGCACCGGGTTACATGTGGGACAAGGCAAGGGAGGCCTTTGTTAAGGGCTAACCTCCACAGTTCACATGTATTAGTGGCGAGTAGTTGGAAGAAGGATATTGAGAGGCCCTTACGGATGGTCGAGCACACACCGGTACAGAAGTAGATGCTAACTTCGTTCAGATTATGGTGGCCATGCTTCAGTGGTGGTAGGCGGTTACGACAGTTGATGAGAGGGACATCCTCACTATTGATGAGTTTGGGGAGAGATTTGATGGGAAATACTTTCCCGTAGCCATGCATTCTGAGATGAGGAGACGGTTCATGGAGATTAAGTAGCAGGGGCGTATTGTACCCGAGTACAAAGAGGAGTTCACTGCCCTCTCGTACTTCGCAAAGGAAGATGTTAACATTGAACGAAGACGGATGGACAAGTTCATTTGGGGGTCTTCCTGGCTCATCAAGAAGGCTCTTTTGGGGAATCCTTCCTTCACATCATATAATTAGCTAGTGAACGCCGGACTCCACCACTACCAAGATGACAGAGCATTTCAGAGGAGCAAGGGTGAGAAATGACATGGAGTAGAGTCATCGATCCAGCGGGGGAGGCGGATTCGAGACCCAGCAACACAGGAGAACCCCATCACTGACCAGAACAAGAAGTTTAGAGGTGCATATGACCGGCATAAGCAGGGCCAGGGACAGTGGGGGTAGGGTCATCAGGTCCAGTAGTACAAAGGCCATTAGGGCAAGGGATAACAGTGTAGAGGCCCGCATGGCCAACGGTTTGATCGGTGCCCATTCCAGGGGAATTGAAGATGTGCTTTTCTTATTATATATTCTTTGATACCCCACTTTTAAAATTCAAAATAAGGATAGTTCACTCGATATATCAAACTTAAAATTTTCTTTCAGATTTAACAAATAGAGTTCCCAAATTTTAATTTCTACAAAATTAAAATTAAATCAAACTAAACCAAACAAATATTTGAATTTTTTCTTTTTGCAGACTGAAACAAAATTAATTCAATTCAAGTTAAAATTAAATTATGCCAAAAACACTTAAGCATGCATTTTGCCAAATTAATTACGCCAACTTGAATTAAATTAAATTAAAATTAGCCAAACTAAAATAGCACCAAAATTACCCCAAAGTTGTGATTTAACAAAATTTTATATTTTTAGTCCTAAGCATGCATCTAGGTGTTTTGCAAGATATAATAAACAATCACAGCACACAAGGCGCGATGTACGAGGAAAATTCACAACAAAAAAAACCTCGGATGACCCAGCCTACAAATCCACTAAGCGTGGTATGCTTACAAAGACATGACAAAAGAACTTACAACAACGACTGGACTCAATCCAAACCTTGACACTCCTTCGTTCTTCAACCTCCGCTTAGTAGATATCGTTGGATTCCTCCAACGTCTCGAAATGCTCCAATGGGGCTCAACTACTGTCAAAACATACTAAGGACTTTCCTCCGTATGCACACCACGAATCTAGAATGGAAACCTTCGTAGGATAATTTTTCTCCTTTTGGGATGAGATGAAACTTGGTGCCAAATTGATCTCAAAGCAAGCATATACAAATAGAACTTGGATCAAACTAAAACAATGGGTGTAAACATGTGTGTTGGTAGAAATTAAACCATGAAAAACAAACACACAAAATGAGACTTTTGAATGGAAGGATTTTTCTCTCAAAAATGTTAAAGAAACTCTCAAAAGTCTTGCAAAAATGTTGGTTCCTGCACATTTTAAATTAGGTTTGGTTCAAACGAGTGTCTATGAGAAAACATGATAAAATGCAAACTCTCGTTAGATATCTCGTTCGAACGATGTCATTCGAACGAAAATTCTAACGAAAAAGCAAGAAAAAAAATGACAAAAGTTCATTTGATCCCTCGTTCGATGATCGTTCGAACGACCTCATTTGAACGAGAAAAATGTCGTTCGAATGACATATCAAAAAAATTCAAAATTGCATTTTAAGACCAAAACTTTATGTAAAGATTGAAAAAGATTTTATGAGAAATATGAAAGTCGATATGACAAATATTTATAAAAATACACCCATAAAAATAAATCCAAGACTCTATATATATTTAATGCATTCATACCTTTAGAGACCTTGGAATCCAAATGTTGATGACGTATAACCTTGGCACGAAATTGACAAGGATGAAATTCTTCACTATGGACATAGCTACTACCTCTTCAACTTAAACTTCAAACGTCATATGCTTGGAAGGATACCATAAACGTCTATCCTATGACTCAATTAGTTTTATCCGAAATTCAGCCAATACTACAAATTGACTCGATTAGAAATTTACCCTTACAAATCTTTCCCTTTGGCTATTCCGGGACAAAACCCAAAACAAAATCCTATGGGCCTTCAAGCTCTTCTAAAAGGATACAACCCTCCCAAAAAAAATTGGAGACGCTTGACAAGACACATGGGATGAAATTATTTGTCGCTTTAAAGGATGCCACTAAGGATGTAATCCTACACACTTAAACACACTTAAACGCATAGGGAATACAGTAAGATAAATAACATGATTAAATAAATACTTTCACTTTGTCTAACATGATATACCTAAGAAAGACGTATCCCCCTAAGTTAGATCTCCCCCAATTTAAAAGTTTTAGATACCATTTCTCCCCCTTTTTGTTCATGAATAGACAAAGATTAAAAATGCACAAATACACCTATTCCTCCCCAATTAAATCAAATATTCTCCCTAATTGAAACAAGGGTTATAAATAATGGAAGAACAAGTATAAAATGCAATGGTGAATAAAATGACAAGAACAATGAAGTAATATGACAACAAACAATCAGCTAATCCACAAAAATAACAATAGATACCAACTAAGATGTATTAAACATAAGCATGTGATATCGAACAAACGTCGCAATAAGATGGATACCTATAAAAACAAGAAGCATACATGGACTAAATAATAAGGTAAAGACTCAAAAGAAAATGAAATATCATTTCATATATATATATATATATATATATATATATATATAAACACACAAAAGATACCAATAATGCACGCGCACATATACATAGGTATAAACACCACACACGACACAAAATACATTAAGCTTTCCCACTCATATGGAAAAAATGTGTCTAAATAACATGTGGTAAACGGAAGTGGAGGGGTGTGAACTAGAAACTAAAGGAATATCGACCCAATTACTTAAACATGTTCACGGAGTTCTTCTTGGATTGCAAAACTTTATCACACTTAAATATAACCTCATGTGATAATATGAAGCGAACTTAATGAACAAACATACACAATACACACAAGCCTAGAATTTTGATGATTTTGTAACCAATAGAGTCATGACAAAAATAGCATAACTAGGATACATTGTCATTGTGCAAACTCGTTAATATATCCATCCAAACTCCCTCAATAATAATGATTATTTTCTTTTGAATGTTCATATCAAACACAACTACATTGGCCTTGGATAATTTTAACAAAGCCACATTTTTTAGGCCATATTTCAATGGTGGCTTTTTACGCAAAGTAATTTTGTCTTTCGCGGCCCGATTTCATTGATAAACAACTACACCGGATAAATATTTTTTTAATCCGAGCAATAATTTTTACATGCAAAAATCCTCCATAGCAATAGCAATATGTAAATGACTAAATTGATAGGAGAACATCTCACTTAGCTCAAATATACATGTGAAGTTAAAGATCAAATTAGCTCGTGCATGTGTGAATCGAGGCATATGAAAAGAGAATCCATTAAGCAAGTCAAAGTCAAACTACTCCATGCAACCATGATAAAGAACACTTTAAGGATTGAAAATCTTAACCAAAAGTTATAGCCACATGAAAGCGGGAATGATATTGAATTAAAACACAAGTATATGCCACATAAAATGAGTTTGTTTCAATATTTTTAACCAAACACAAAGATAACCCAAAAGACAAAAAAAAACTTTTTGTATTTTTCAACTAGGATACAATAAATGAAAATAAATACAAAAGATACACAAGTCTTATTTCGAGCAACACATATATGATGAAGCAAGGACTAGAAAATGACAAACAAACATACAACTAGAAAGAATATATCATGTAGCACAAAAGATAGGGTATTCAAACTAAACTAACACAATCAACCATTAGATTTAGCAAACGAGAAATCATGTGAAAGTAAATGAGAATCATAAACTCTATCACGTAAAGTCTCCAAATCGGATCTCCTAACCCACATAAGTGAAGCAAGACTCTCTCGGGATTTGGTGACATTGGGGACTCTACCCTTTGACTTTCTAGGACCATTTCCAAAATCAAAACAAAATTTCTGAAGGTGCCTCTTCCGACCACAATTTGTGCAAGTGAAAACACGGCGTAAAGTGTGACCTAAGTATTGATCTTTTAAAGTGTTCCTAGATGATTCTCTCAAAACTATCATTTTGATTTTATTATCGAAAGTATCTTGAGTATCAAAGCCAATACCACACTTGTCGTCTTTGATTTGGACGGTCCCTAAGATTTTATCTAATTTTTCCTACCTACACTCCCAATCAAATTTGACCTGACCTAAGTCTTTCAATTTTTCTTCAAGTTCTACTATTCGAGACTCAATTAAACACATTCTCTTCAAACTCGAGAAGCTCTTTCTTCATATCCTCCATTTAACCTCTAAGGCTATCTCTTTCACCTTCTACATACTCTAGCTTCTCACGAAGAATTCTCTCGCGTGCCTTAGGATCTTCAATTAAAATGCTCTCATCATTAGCCACGGCACGGTCTCTCATTTTAGCTTCTAAATTCAAGTTTATCCTTTTTAATTTTAATGATTCTGCATACAACTCACGAAAGGCCACTTGAAGTTCACTATCCTCTACCTCTTCTTCATTCTCACGCTCTTCTCCACACTCTTTACTATCAAACTCTTGGGATGCATAAACAATGGCTTTGGAAGTGTCATGTAAAGTAATATCTTCATGGGAAGATTCATTGTCAATGCTCACATGACTTGCCAAGAATGCGGTGAAGTTGCGCTCAATGGGAAAATTAGGTCCCTCTTCCGGTTCACTATCACCAAGGGTGGCATTGTATGAAATCGGTTGCTTTCCCTCCTTACTTAGTCTAGTGGGTCACTCGTATGCCCTATGGCCATAACCCTCACAACCATACCACCTATTTGACTCGTCCCTATTTAGAATTTCATTATGATTTTTAGGGAATCTCTTGGCTTTACTATGCTTAGATTTCTCATACTTCTTAAAATCATTTTTAAGTTTCTCCTTATTAGTCTTGAGAAATTTTCTAAACTTCCTAGCAAATAAAGCCATATCTTCTAAGTCAATCTAAAACTCATCATTTGAAACTGATGTTTCCCCATTTTGGGCTTTCAAAGCTATGACTTTATCGTTATTTTTCTCATCCTTGGAGGGAAACATGTTAAGTTCATAGGTTTGTAAGTCACCTATAAGCATATCTAGTTTCATAGAGTCTAAAGTGCCTAAAGAATTTAAAACGGTCACCTTTGGAATAAATCTATCGGGTAATGACCTCAAAATTTTCTTTATGACATGGTTGTCGAGTATATTTTCTCCAAAATTAAAACATGAATTCACAATATCAGACAATCTCACATAGAACTCATCAAATGTCTCACTTTCTAACATCTTAATGGTTTCAAATTGAGTAGTGAGGTTTTGGAGTTTCGAAGGTTTCACGACACTTGTTCCCTCATGGGTGAGTTGGAGTATATCCCATGCCTTCTTAGAGATTTCACACCTCATAATCCGGCGAAATTCCTCAAGTGTGATCGCACTAAAAAGGGCATTTAAACCACCGGAATTAAAATCACCTAACTTAAGCTCAGTCTCATTCCATCTTTTTACGGGCTTAGGTACACGAATCTCTCCTTCTAGACATGTTGGTGGAGTCCACCCTTTAACTATCAAAATCCAAACCCGCTCATCTAAGGGATTAAGTGCAGACCTCATACGCACTTTCCAATACATGTAGTTAAAACCACAAAAAACAAAAAATTTTGCAAAAGGTAAATTTTCCATTTTTAAAAGAAAAAATTTTGATAAAGGATCGTAACACGATAATTTAGCGTTCCTGGTCTAATACCATTATAAAGATGCGATTTTATTAATGTATATGCTTTGATACCCCAATTTTAAAATTCCAAATAAGGATGGTTCACTAAATATATCAAACTTAATTATTTTTTTCAAATTTAACAATTAAAATTCCCATATTTTAATTTCCATAAAATTAAAATTAAATCAAACTAAACAAAACTAATTTTTTATTTTTTTCTTTTAATCAAACTGAAACAAAATTAATTCATTTCAAAATAAAATTAAATTATGCCAAACAAACTTAAGCATGCATTTTTCCATATTAATTATGCCAAATTGAATTGAATTAAATTAAAATTACCCAAACTAAAATATCACCTAAATTACACCAAAGTTATGATTTAATAAAATTTTATCTTCTTAATCCGAAGCATGCATCTAAATGTTTTGCAAGATAAAATAAACAATCTCAACACATAAGGCACGATGTACGATAAAAAATCACAATGGGAAAACCCTCGGATTGCCCAGGCAACAAATCCACTAAGTATGGTATTTTTACAAAGGCACGATAAGAGAACTTACAACAACGACTCGACTCCCTTCAAGCCTTGACGCTCCTTCATTCTTCAACCTCCACCTAGCAGATAACGTTGGAGTCCACCAACATCTTGGAATCCACCGATGGGGATCAACTACCATCAAAACATACAAAGGCCTTTCCTCCGTATGCACACCACGAACTAAGAAAGGAAACCTCCGTAGGAAACTTTTTCTCCTTTTGGGGATGAGAATAAACTCGGTGCCAAATTGATCTCAAAGCAAGTATATATAAATAGAACTTGGAACAAACTAAAATAATAGGTGTAAACATGTGTGTTGGTAGAAATTAAACCATGAAAAACAAACACACACAATGGGACTTTTGAATGGAAGGATTTTTCTCTCAAAAGTGGTAAAGAAACTCTCAAAAGTCTTACAAAAATGTTGGTTCCCGCGCATATTAAATTCGGTAAAGAGTTAGTGGGGAAGAATTCAGTTAAAAGAAAAAATTAATGAAACTACACAAAAAATTGCCTAGTCGTTCGAACGACTTTTGAATATCGTTCAAACGACTTGGTTCATGTGAGTTTCTAACGAGAAAACAGGGTAATGCAAACTCTCGTTAGATATCCCATCCGAACGATGTCGTTCGAACGAAAGTTCTAACAAAAAAATAAGAAAAAAAAATGATAAAATTTTGTTTGATCCCTCGTTCGAACGACCTCATTTGAACAAGAAAAATGTCGTTCGAATGACATCAAAAAAATTCAAAATTGCAATTTAAGCCCAAAACTTTTATGTAAAGATTGAAAAAGATTTTATGAGAAATACAAAAAGTCGATATGACAAATATTTATAAAAAGACGCCCATAAAAATATATCCAAGACTCTATATATATTTAATGCATTCATACCTTTAGAGACCTTGGAATCTAAATGTTGATGATGGATAACCTTGGCACGAAATCGACAAGGATGAAATCATTCACTAAGGACCTAGCCGCTACGTCTTCAACTTAAACTTCAAATGTCCTAAGCATGGAAGGATCGTTTATCCTATCACTCAATTAGTTTTATCCGAAATTAAGTCAATACTACAAATTGACTCGATTGAAAATTTTCCCTTACAGGAATTAATATACTTGTGGAGAGAAGGGGCATACTTCGAAGCATTATTTTCGGGGTAACCTGGCAGCCCAGGAACAGGGAGGTTATAGGGGACAACGGGCACCACAGGGATAGCGCCCACCATTTACGGCTCGGGGAGTCGCTGCACCAGCCGCTCTAGCACCTGTCGCCCCGCCTAAGGGACAACATCCATTGTAGTATGTGGTTAGGAGTGAAAAGTAGCGCGCGTCAAGGCGCTAATCGTTGTTTTCGTTTCACCTCCTCAATACGAAAACCTAAACTTACGACTGAACTTGCGATATTAGTATAGCGGTAAGTCGGGTATCGAAAATCCACAGAGACGAGTTGCTAGAATTTATAGGATTTAATACTCCTAAAATAAAAGTGTAAAAGGTGATAGGTTGGAAATAAAGAAAAGGGAAAAATTAAGAAGTTAAGTCTAAACTAGAATTAATAAAACGAGAGTCGGGATCGTGTCCCCAGCATGGGCTAAACAACTAATAATTAGAATTTCGGTTCGAAAACATTTAATCGAGCATTTTCAATTAAGTATAAACATCACATAATAAGGAATTTAACCCAAAGTTGCGAGATTAAACATTTAATCAAAAATGGTCACACGCGGATTAAATTCGAATTATCGCTATAAACAGTAATGTTGCGTGACAAAGAAAGTTAAACGCATAATAATCCGACTTTAATACTCGAGGTTTCAATTAAATGCAATTTTCCCCAAAACCTAACTTTCGGAGCTCGATGCCCATTAATGGTGAAAACTAGGTTGCGTCGAATATACCTCACCCCGAATTAATTAGTATAAAATGATTACATGGGTCGACGAGTTATTAAGACTGCGTCTCATTTCGACAGTTAATTAAATCAAGAGTTGTCACACCCCTAAAATTCGAATATGATTTTGACGTCAACAAATACCCCGAAAATTATGCACGCAAGGTCGTAAGCATGGAGCATGCATGATATACCCCGTCAAATCCCCTAGGCGTAATGACTAGGACAACACACTCAAAATAGACCCGTAAACTCCATCACCAAAGCAAAGCAATACATCAACCCTAGGTGATTTCAATCCGACACAACCTAAACTAAACTAGCCACTAATCAAGATAAACAACATAAATAAATCAACTAATTAAATTACACTACACAAATTAAACTAGACTTGAAATAAATAAAGCATGAAATAAATGTAGGGCACAAAGCAAGAACAAGAGGAAGAAGATGAATAATTCAAGGAACTTACATTAATGGTGGATTACACAACAAAAATGAGGAGAGGGGAAACACTCCACAAAAATCCCCAAATGCTTCTAACCTAAAATGAAATATATGTCCAAAGAAAAGCCTACAACATTCTATTTATACCCCAAAATAAACCCCCAACAAAACCAAGCCAAAAAACCCAAAATAAGTCAATTTTCGTCCCTATCTGATGGGACCGATCGACCTCACTTTTGGAATTTGCCTTGGGCTGGAGACAGCCCACTTTTCCTCTCCGAACCAATTTTGAGGCGTTGCACGAAAATGGCCATAACTCCCTCATACGAAATCGAAACGAGGCGTGGTCGGAACCGACGCGAAGCTAATTCAATTATCTACATGATTCTGTTTGAAACCCTCCAAATTATGTGGTATGAAATTACCAAAATTCCTTTGAAGTAGAAGAAAATATCGAAACCTTCTGGAAAATGCCATAACTTCCACATACGGAGTCAGAATGACGCACGGTCAGTGGCCACGGAAAGATAATTTGATGATATAAATGTTGGTAACTTCATTCCATAAAAAATAGTGAGTTGGAAAGACCAAATTGCCCTTGAAGTAGCATTCAATGACTGAACTTCTTCGAAATGCAATCGAACCTCACTTTTAGCTTTTCAATACCTACAAAAGCACAAATAACCCCTGCAAAGCATGTATATATCCAAATCCAAGGTTGTATGGTTATTGAGCATAATTATAGGCATTTAGGACCATAAAAGTGTTAGAATGCATAAAGATAATGGGCGGAAATATGCAATATTCGATACCAATCAGTATGGGCAGATCTATCATGTTGCAGTCGCAGAGGGACCTGCACAAGCACAAGAAGTTGAGGGTATAATTCCCATTTTTTGTCACATTGTCCGAATTTTATTCGATACGGGTGCATCTCATTCTTTTGTTAACACGCATTTTGCACGGTATACAAGTATGGTAGATTTTGCATCCGATATTATTTTACACATAGACTCACCTGTGGGTGGGCACCCATACGATCTGTATGCTGGGGCATCGGTATTGAGATAGGTCGACTCACCTTCATAGCTTATTTATTATTACTTAATATGCACGAGTACGACGTTATTCTGGGGATGGACTGGCTATCTACGTACAAGGCATATGTGGATTATTATGTGAGGTCCATCATTTTTTCCATTTTGGGGCAAGAGATGTACCTAGTTACGATGTTGCACCCTGGGGGTGGGTTGAGCACGCATTTATACTACATCGAGGATGATACTTATTCGGAGGTTGTGGTGATGCTAGATTCCATCCCTGTGCTGAGTGAGTTTTCTAATGTTTTTAGGGAGATTCTGGGGTTACAACCTAGTCGGGAGATCGACTTCATGATCAACTTGTTCTCCGACACAAGACCCATTGCCCGTACTCCGTATCGAATGGATCCTTTGGATATGAGAGAGCTACGAGAGCAGATTAAGTAGTGTTAGGGAAGGGATTTATCAGGAGGAGTACTTTGCCTTGGGGTGCTCTAGTGATATTTGTCAAGAAGAAAGATGGATCTCTATGGCTTTGTATCAACTATCGGGAGTTGAACGAAGTCACTATTACCACGTACTGATGATTTGTTTGACCAGTTAAGGGGTGCTGCTTATTTTCCAAAGATTGATTTAAGGTCAGGTTACCACTAGTTGAGAGACTGGGAGCAGGACATCTCAAAGACAACTTTTCTTACTAGATATGGGTCGTACAAGTTTTTGGTAATGCCAATTGGGTTAACCAATGCACCGACAGTATTTATGGACTTGATGAACTGAGTGTAAAGGGCTTACTTGGATTGGTTTGTTATCTTATTTATAGACGATATTATGATTTATTCTTGGATGGTGGAGGGGCACGCAAAGCATTTACGGGTGATCTTACAGATGCTTCGAGATAATCAGTTGTATGCAAAGTTTTGAGAAATAAGGGTTTTGACTTAGAGAGGTATAGTTATTGGGCCACATTTCGTCCGAGCGAGGAATATCCGTGGATCTGAGGAAAGTTTCTACCGTAATGGAGTGGGGACAACCCACTACACCCATCGAGGTGCACAATTTTTTGGGACTAACTGGGTACTACAGTCGATTCATCCAGAGGTTCTCCAAAATAGTCGGGCCCTTAACGAATTTGATGAGGAAGGGAATACCATGTGTGTGGGATGATGAGTGACAGTAGGAAATTGAGGAGATGAAGACTAGATTGACTACAACACCGGTCTTAGCGTTTCCTCGATCAGGGGTTGATTATAGAGTCTTTACAGACCCTTCCTTGAGGGGATTTGGTGGGGTTTTGATGCAGGAGGAGAGGCCAATAGCTTATTCTTCCCGAAATCTTAAGCCTCATGATGGACATTACCCACCCATGACTTGGAGTTAGTATCCGTGGTTTTTACTTTGCGAGTGTGGAGACATTATCTCCTGGGGGAAGAAATTTTAGCTTTTCACAGACCATAAAAGCCTACAGTGTTTGTTCACACAGTGGGAGCTAAACATAAGACAGAGGAGGTGTTTAGAGTTTGTGAAAGATTATCAGTTCGACATTCAATACCACCCGGGGAAGGTGAATGTCTTAGCGGAGAATTTGAGCCCCAAATCGATTTTAGAGTTAGTAGTCATATGGAAGGCGAAGTGGAAGTCACTTCGTGGGGATGATAACCTGATCCGCGCATTTATGGTAGTTCTCACCAATACCCCGAGATCATTATTCGGGTGGTGAAGGCACGGGCAGGAGATCATCTTCGCCAGGAGTAAGTGAGACAGTTGCTAGATAAAAGGTGGTGGAGCACTATTCTATTGGGTCGGATGGTGGTTTGAGATTTCAGGGGAGACTGGTTATCCTAAATGATAAGGAGTTGAGGTGAGCCATTATGTCTAAGGCTCACGGGTAACAGTTTATGGTACATCCCGGAGGGGATAAGATGTACTGCGATATGAGATGTCAGTATTATGGGCCGGGATAAAAAAGGACATAGTTGATTATGTGTCCAGGTGTACTATAGGTCAACTGGTGAAGGTGGACCATCAGCATCCTACAGGTGTTTTACAGCCTTTGGCTATCCCAGTGTGGAAATTGGAAATCATCTCCATGGACTTCACTACTGGGCTACCTACATCGCAGAGGGGGAATGATTCGGTATGGGTGATTGTCGATAGATTCATGAAGGTAGCTCATTTCTTATCGCTCCGAACAGATTATATCTCCGAACAGTACACCAAACTCTTCCTTCCAAATATTATTAAGATGTATAGGGTACCTCTCAACATATTATCAGACAGGGGAAGGACGTTTATGTCCCACTTTTGGAGGAGCTTTCAGGTTGCCTTGGGGGCAGAGTTGAGATTGAGCACTTCATATCCTCCTCAGACCGATGGGAAGAAAAAGAGGGTGAACCTGATGTTAGAGGACATGTTGCAAATGTGCATTTTCGATTTTAAAGGGGGCTGGGAGTAGTATTTGCCTTTAGTTGAGTTTGTATACAATAACAGATACCAGTTCACGATAGTGATGGAACCGTTTGAGGAACTCTACGGGTGACCTTGACGTTCACCCTCATGCTGGTTGGAGGTGGGAGAGAATAAGTTACGTGGGCCAAATTTCATCTAGGACACCTCAGAGAAGGTAGAGATGATTCGGACCAGGATACGAATTGTCCAGGACAGGCAAAAGAGCTACATGGATGAGGGTCGGAGACACTTAGACTTCGATGTTGGAGATCAAGTGTTGATTAAAGTGTCTCCCATGAAGGGGGTGATGAGGTTTGGAAATAAAGGGAAGTTGTCTCCCTGAAATGGGAGATCGTTCCCTATTCTGGAGAGGATTAGGCCCGTAGCATATCGATTGGGATTATCGGATCACTTGCAACAGATGCACAACGTTATCCACATATCTTCATTGCGGAGGCTACTTAGAGATGAGATAGCGTACCGGAACATTGATATTGATGAGATAGAGATCCAGCCGGATGCTACTTATGAGAAGAGACAGGTAGCCATTCTGGAACGACGGGAGCACCGACTTCGATCCAAGGTTGTTCCTTTAATTTGGGTGCAGTGGGGACACCATCGGGAGGACAAGTCGACGAGGAAGAACGACATGTGCACAAAGTATACCGAACTCTTTCTGCTAGGTATGTACTTTTTTTTATTCTGAGGATGAAATCTCGATATTAGGGTGGAAGAATGTAATACCCCGTAATTTTCTAAAATAAATAATAAAATAATATTTTTGGGATAAATAAAAATTTATGGAAATCGGACTTCATTGGAAAATTTAATTTAATAATTGCAAAGGAGTAATTTTTTGTTAAGTCATATTTGTGTGTGATTGATTTTCTATGTGTATCTATGTGCTTGATTATAGCATCGTATGTTTTGTAAAAGAAAATACATAATTAATGGGTGACACAATTAAAAACTATCTAATGTTGAGATAAAATAATTCGAAACATGTTTCGGAGAGAATACGGGCCCGTTTAGGTATTTTAGACCTTTAGAAATGGTCCCGGGTCAATGGTATATAAGTTGGAAAACTTTTTGGCTAGTTTGAATATGGGTTCGGGCCCATTTAGAGGTCCAAAACTTAGGTTTTTAACCCAACTCGGGATTAAGTATTAATGATAGTTTAAGGAGGGATAAACCACTTTCCCACTAATCATCAGAGTGATCTAAATGTAACTGCTACCAAGATAGAGGAGGAGAATAATGAAAAAGGGAGAAAAGGGCAAGAAATCAAGAAGAAATCAAGGGCCTCTCTTTCAAAAATTACTAAGGCAAGAATTCTCCTGATCAATTTAATTTCCAATGTATTTCTTGATTCATTATAATGACTCTATATGATTTCTGGGTTTTAGGTTGGAATTTGGTGAATAAATGTTAGGAATAAAACTCATGTATGTAAAGGAAAAATCGTAACATAGGTTATAACCTAGAAATCTAGGAATCGTTCTTGAAAATTTGATAATAGAAACCTTAGGGTTCTTCAGATGAAATTGGGAAATCTTGGAAACCTTATATAGAGGATTTAATACATTAATTGATCTGTAGATTGTTGATTTTAATTTCATGTTATATACCCCATAACCTATTTTATACAAGTGGTGATTATGGAAGAAAATATGTATTAACGCTCATGTTGAATCCATGTGAAATCTAGGAATTTGGGGGTAATAATTGATGTAGTTACATGGAATACACAATCATATGATGTAAGACTAAGTACGAGGTATCCCCTACATGTTTACAATAAAGTAATTTCATTTGGATTGAGACATAGGAATCCGTAACAGTGGGGAAGATGAAGTCCCAGGGAGTTCGGCCTCATATCAGATTGGCCTCAGGTCGATTCGGCCTCAAGTCAGTTTGGCCTCATATTAGTTCGGCGTGATAATCAGTTCGGCCCTAGGGGTTGATCGAGCTGGGGCCATGGTTAGTTTGGAAATATTTTTTGATGTCCGTACGAGTTGGTGGGACCGTGTTTGGGCCAATAGGGAATTTATTAAAAATGCAAATGTACCCACATTTAATTGGTGAAATTACATTTAACTAACTGGTTAAGAAATTATTCAACAGAATGGAATTAATAATTCACTGGATGGTAATATATTAATAAATGGAAAATTGTGAACCTTATTTAGGACTTTCTTATGGTAATTATCGAGTAGTTACCTATACATATTATATGAGATAATAATAATATGTACTTATATGTATTTTTGTGGACATACCAATGTTCATGGACTATTCTATCGGCTTGGGGTTCGTACGTTGGAACTGGGTACCACACATCGACACAGGTGGGCTTAGCGATAGTGTAGGTCATATAGGTATTACGTAGAGGCGCCATCTACGAGAGGTAGGTGTTGATGCTCGTAGTGTTTATCGGCACTGGGTATGGGCTGTGAACTGGCAGCCGGCGTAGGGACCTCCCCCAACTAATGTGTTTCGTGATGACCGCTTAGGATAAGAGATGCCTCCGGACTTGCCGATAGAGTACAAATTAGACATAATTGCTTAATGCCTTTGTGTGTCGAATATATGAAAAGACACATACACACACACACACACATATACACACACACACACACACACACACACACACACACATATATATATAATCACCCGGACTTTAATGAGATAAATTTGATTGTCTAAGAATGTGGACATAAGCTACAACCCCTACTCTATGATGCATAATAGATGTTTATGCTGACATGTGAAACTTATAAGACTGGGATATTATGGGTACGGTCAATTAAATATTTTCGGTACACTTTAGCATTTAATGATCGACAAATCCATTAATTAAATTGACACGTTATCATATTTATTATTCGAGAATTATTTAGGATGCGAGTAATATCGCACTTAGATGAGGGGTGAGGTATTAAATGCATGCGAGTGACGAAGGGGAATATTTATTTTGCGTCAACTATATTATTGCATCTTAAATTGATTAAGTTAATGCTTGCAATTTAAACGTTTTCTCCCCCCAATTGCTCTTAGATAGGAATAGTTTGATTATTATTGTAGCAGTCTTGTAATATCTCTTACTCATCAGTGTTCAGACTTATTGATTCTAGTGTAGGTGATTTTGTTTCCAGAGTTAGTTATTCTCTTTGGAACAATTGTAAGGGAATAAGCCCGAGATTTCTTTACATTATATTGGTTTGAAACATTTACTTTACAACTGGATTTATTATTTATTTGGTGTGAGCTTGAATTTATCTATTGTTATGGAAATAATCATGAAACTAAATAATGGGCCTTTTATATAATTATTTATACTTACGTTTGTGCTGAGAATTGTATTAATTAACAGACAATCCCCATCTTCGGCGTATTATGCCTAGCCACCCTTTACGTGAGAAAATGGGGGTTGTTACAAAAATATGTCCCATTTTGATTGTTTACACAGTCCATTTGTGGTATATGTTTACATGCTTGCACTTGATTATATATGACTGCATTGATATTTTCATTTGAAAAAACATAAGATCGCTAAAGAAAGGTTTTATAGGCTCTAAATAATATGAAGTTCTCATTTTATTGTGTATCTTTGTTAGCTAAAAAACCAAGAAGGAATTACTATGATGTGTCAATGGTGGTGTGGTGGTATAGGTAGGGGATAACTACATGAAATAAGAAATCCTTTTTATTAACACAATCAAATAGTTGAAGGTGGGTCGTAAGGAGAGATGGATTTGTGGGGTTTGTGCTTATTCATATTGTAGGTCGACTTAGATATGGTAATGTTGATTATGTTAAGTTTGGTATTTAATATATTAAGTTTATTTCTTATGATTTGTCTTCTTTCATTGTTGAATTCCTTACATAAAATGTCATTAAATACAAAATTTCTGGCATTTTATAATTTAAAATGTCATGCAGTATAAAATGACAATATCTTGCTCTGTATACATCATCCACAGTCAATAAGCATGGGAGTGAAATAGGAAACCTATGGGCATATCATAGCATATGAAATATGAAAAACGTGAGAGGACCCCAATTTTAAAATCTTTCACTTTAATTTCCTATATGTGCAGAATAAAGATAGTTACTAACAACAATTTAATTTTCCAAAATTTATTTGATTTTCGTTTCTTTAAAAAGATGAAAAATTAAATTAAACACAAATTTTAATTTTTAAAATAAAATTAAAATTAAACCTAAATAAGTGAATTATGGTGAACACACACACACACACACACAGAATTCACTCAAACAAAATTTTAGTTTTTATCAAAGACAAAAAATTAACACTTAAAGTAATATATGAGAAAATTACTTTTAGCCCAAAATTACTTTAACACAAGTCCTAAAATTTGCCTACCCAATATTTTAAATATCCCCAAATTAGGCCAAACCAAATTAAATATATGACTTGAGTTAAATTAACTTAAATTGCACCCAATTTAATTTTAGCATCAAACCAATTTTATATATAAGTAATTTTATAAATGTCCGGGATAGAATCTAGGAATTTTCTATTTTCCCTAGATCACAGTTTGTATGTCTGATACCGCTACATTCGGCACGTCATCACAATCATCCACGACAACCTTTATCCGAATCCATGCATCCACCATCTTCACACGTGCATCATGCTACATGCAACGTGCTACTCAACCGTTTCCCACTACTCCACGATGCATTATTGGTAAAATGATTTATTGGAGTTGTTTATATTTGTATAAATATTTTGGAATTTTTCAAAAAATGTTTTTTCGAAGTCTGATTTATTTTTATCAAAAGTAGAAATTTTTCTAAGTGTAGAAGTGGAGTGCCTCGGTCGACGAGCTCATTCAAACGAGTACACACTGTCGTTCGAGCGAGATAAGCATCTCACGCGATGTCGTTCGAACGATACGTGTCCTTCGTTCGAGCAATATTCCTATCTCGTTCGAGCGATGCCGCCACCTCGATTTTTGTATAAATACCTGTGTGCATTCTACATGTTTTTCAAGTCTTTTTCAAACACGATTTCTGTGAAAAATAGCCCAGAAAAGAGACTTCACCTTTTAAGGTTTTATGCCTTGTTTATTCGCATAAACACTCCCATCTATGTATGTGAATCGTTAAACCTTCATAAGGATCGTTTTTACTCATCTAGAGTAATTTATGGAGAAGTCATTCTCTTCTTCATTGCTGCCCACTTGGAGTTCTTGCGGGAGATTCGAGTCGAGACATCAAAACCG
The DNA here is from genome assembly GCA_949130495.1 of Sambucus nigra. NCBI lineage: Eukaryota > Viridiplantae > Streptophyta > Magnoliopsida > Dipsacales > Adoxaceae > Sambucus > Sambucus nigra. Next base: position 636,227,386 of record OX422212.1, on the reverse strand, counting down.
ACGCCTGAGGGTATTTCGTATGTCACTCTTATTTTCATTGTAATCCGTGTAACCGTTTTTACAAATTATAGTGAAAATAAAAAGGGTTTTCCCCTTTGGGGGATTTTTCCTCATTTGTGTGTTTCGTTTGTGATTGACTGTTCTTGCATGTTCATATTGATTTCAATCACACCTAGATGCATGTTTTAGGATTTAATTGAAAAACTGAGTTTAATTAAACAATTTCTTAATTTGAACAAAAGCGCACTCTTCACAAGTGTGATAATTAAACCAATTTTATAGACAAGTGTGATAATTAAATCAATTTTATCTTGTTAACCTATGAATACATTCTAAGGTGATTTGAGCAAGATAAATAAACACTATCACACGATGCGTCGATGTATGAGGAAAACCAAAATGGAAAAAACCTCGGACGGCCCTAGCCTTAAGTCCACTAAGTATGGAATTTTTACATGTACAAGACAAATGGCTTACTCAACTCAACTTGACTCCATCAAGTTCGTGACACGTCTTCTTGTACCAACCTCCTCTTAGTCGACAATCCCGAAACTCCACCGAAACCTTGGTATCCACCAATGAGGTCTTAAGACAACTGTCAACCCGCACCCGAAGCCTTTCTCCGAGTGGGAACGACGCAGCAAACTTTTCTCCTTTTTGGAATAGAGAAGAACCAAAACAACTATTTTATGGGATGAGAATTAACTTGATGCCATACGCTCCAAGAAAGATATATATATATATATATATATATATATATATATATATATATATATATATATATATATATATATATATATATATATATATATATATATATATATATATGTGGTACTTGGAATAAACTCATCAATTTTATGGGTGTAAACACATGTGTATGAGAGAATTTTCTAGTTAAATTTGACACATGAAAATAGGGACTTTTGTTTGGAAACATTTTCTCTCAAAAATATCTCAAAGATGTTACAAAAGTCTTCTTGAAAATCTGTCCCGAAATTGGTTTAAAAACTGTCAAAAGAGATTGGGACAAACAAGTGGGAAAATGGGGTAAAACTGCTAAAAAAATTCTCGCCAGAAATCTCGTTCGAATGACATTTCGTTCGAACGCTTTTCTAACGAAAAGTCAGTGGAGAAAATGGGAAAGTCATTGGCAAACTCGTTCGAATGACAATTTCGAACGAAATGTCAAAATGTTCGAATTTCATTTTAAGCCCAAAAACTTTTTATTCAAAGTTCTATAGTAACCTTCTGAAAATAAAATTCATTTTAAAATAAAATTACACCCATTATAAAATTATTCCAAGTCTCTCTATATATATAAAAATGCATTCATACCTTTTGGAGACTATGGAATCGAATGTCGTTGATGTAGAAACATGGCACTTGAAACTCGGCACTTTGATATCTTCTCTTTTAAATACAAGTCGCTACGTCTTCAACTTTACATGTCATAGTCTTGGTGGATGATCAAGAACTATATCCTATGACTCAAGTGTTTTTGTTCGTAATTGAGCCAACACTACATTAAGACTCAATTGGAAATGTGTGTCCTTACAAAATAGGCAAAGCTTCACACTATTTTTCTTTGTTCTTTAACAGTTACGATAGTAATACTTTGGTTAATCGAAGGATGTTTAGTTCTATAAAGTTTTTAGCAGTTTACGTTTGGTGTGGTTATTGATTATCCTTTTCTATTAATTTATAATTGTTAACTTTTTTTGTTTTTTTTTGTATTTTCTTGATCTAAATTAATAGGTTTGAAAGGTGATGTTCAATAACCAACTGACGAAATAAGAGAATAACTTGGCTAGATGGGGATGAGACAACATGGTAAGCATGATTTTTTATCTTCTCTTTCATATGGTATTTTAAACTTCCATTATCGGTGATTACTAATTTCACTTTCAGATTATTGTGCATAGTGTTAGAAATACATTCGGGACAATTTTATTTTGTATCTAGAATATAAACTTCTTTTTGCCAACGATATGATCCCGAGGATGATATTTTTGAAAAATTATGGGTTATCTTCTCTTTATTTTAAAGCGTTAACAGTAAGTCTTGACAGTCTTCATACTAATATTGTATTTTAAACAACCATTTTTTCATCATGGGGTAAATAATCATTATATAGCTTGAGTAATTTGTTCTCTCTCTGTATATACATATATATATATATCACACACACACACACAACAAAGATAAAGAAATTTGATAGGATGGATATTGAAATTGGAATTTGAGGTGTTTGAATTTATTTTGCAATTTCAGTTGTGAAAATTCTGCATAAAGTAGGGGGGATCATATAATTAAATTGTATCTGTCGAAATACTGTGTTTTTTGTTATAGTGAATCAACATTGTGTTTTAATACACGAAAGTATTTACCGAGAGTTGATGAAGAACATTTTGAACACGTGGGCTTCAACTGAGCTATATCAATTTTTACAAAATTACCTATAAAACCTTTTATCTCCAATAATATTTGTCGGATACAAATTTATCTTACACCATATATATTTTCATTTAGATTAAAGATTAATATGGACTATTAAGTGAAAAAACAATGATTTTTGTTTAGAGCATTTAAGTTCTTTTACTTTTATCTATGGATAGACAATTGTTATATGTGTTTGTGCGCATGTGTTAGGGATTCACATTTTATGTAGATTTGAGAGAGAGATAAAGATATATATATATATATATATATATATATATATATATATATATATATATATATATAGAGAGAGAGAGAGAGAGAGTAAGAAAAAAATTTCTTGGGAGAAAACTCTTGTAAATTTGATAACCTTAACTCCAACATGAAAATTTGGTAGTGAAAGTGAATGAAAATGTCAACAAAATCTCTTTCAGCAATGGTATATAGCAAAAGATTAATATGAATGTCAATTATCAAGACAGATATTATGAAAATATGATCGGTAACAAGTATAATAGCAGAAACCATAGCAAGGAGCCGAACAATAATGGAAACAATAACGGAAATTCTAATTTGGGTGTGGATAAAAGGTTTAATGTCTTGCCTCCAGCAAAGACACTCCCAAGAAATGAGGCTCTCTGTGGATACGTCCTTTTATGCAACAATGATACGATGCAAAATGATTTAACGTGGCAAGGTGGTTGATGTGTGTGTAGTCTAGTCTTTAGATTGAATATTGAGTCTCACATTCTTTGGGCTTAACAGTTTTGTACACAATTTTGTAGTGAATTCTTGAGTATTTAAACATGTCATTTTGAGATATTTTAATTAATTATTTTAGTTGCTATTTGTTTGATTTTCCCATTTAGCTATTTGTTAGGTTATCTTATCTTTGTAATTGTAGAATTTTTGCATCCTCTACTTTTAGTAAATTTTTATTTTTTAGCTCAATTTTTATAATATATGACATTGACAAGTGAAGGAAGTTTGCATATTTAGGTCCCACAAATTTTCATGAAAATGTGCAAATCTCGTGCGCACCAATTAAATTAATATAGATATTAGGCAAGGTTTCTACACAAAATCTAAACATTCCATGACAAAAACCATCGCCCGAAATATTTGTTTTACATTTCAAAAAATATTGAGTTGTTCAAGGCAGTTAAAAAATAAAATAACGACAAGTACTTAGAACAAAAAAATCAGTTTTATTTGACTCTTTAGTGGGTTCAGTCGATGTCTAAATACCATCCTAAAAAACCAAATGAATTTTTTTTCATCATTGGAAAAATGATCCTTATATGGCTTAAGTAACTAGTTTTTATACACACTTGCAATAAATATAAATAAATTTGATAGGATGGATATTGAAATTGGATTATGAGGTGTTTGGATTTATTTTGCAATTTTAGTTGGAAAAATATTGCTTAAACAAGGGTGGATCATATACTTCAATTTTATCTGCAGAAATGGTGTGTTTTTTGTTTTAGTGAATCAATATTGTGTCTTAATACAATAAAGTATTTACCTAGATTTGTCGAAGTACATTTTGGACTAGTTTGATTTGATCCATGTGGGCTTCAACACACCTATATAAGTTTTTATAAAAATTACTTATAAACTTTTTATCTCCAATAATATTAGTTAGGGTAAAAATTTATCTTACACCATATATATTTTTACTGAGACTAAAGATTAATATGGACTATTAATTAAAAAGAATTTATAATTTTTTAGAGTATTTAAGAGATTTTACTTTTACCTATAGATAGACAGTTGTTGTGTGTGTTTGTGTGCATATGCTAGGGATTCACATTTTATGTAGACACGTGAGAGAGAGAGAGAGAGAGAGAGTAAAAAGTAAGCATACAATATTTTTTGTGAGAAATAATTTACTCTGAGGAAACTCTGGTAAATTCGATAACTTTAACTTTAATATACTAAATTTAGAGGTGAAAGTGAATGAAAATATCAACAAAATCTCTTTCAGGAATGGTATATAGAAAAAGAATAATATGAATGTCATTTATTAGGATAACAATGGACATATTATGGAAAAATGACCACTAACAAGTATAATAGGAGCAACAACAACAATGGGCCGGACAATAATGGAAACAATAACAAAAATGCTAATTTGGGTGTCAATAAAAGGTTTAATACCTTGCCTGCAGTAAAAATGATCCCAAGAAATGAGGTCCTCGATGGATTCATCCTTTTATGCAACAATGATACGATGCAAGAGAATTTAAGTAACTACTTCTTATTGGATCAAGCCCTCTATGTGTGTGTGTGTGTGTGTGTGTGTGTGTGTGTGTGTACATTAAAGATAAAGAAATTTGATAGGATGGATACTGAAATAGGATTTTGGTGTGTTTGAATTTATTTTGCAATTTTAGTTGTGAAAATTTTTCATAAAGAATGGTGGATCATATAATTAAATTTTATTTGGTGTGTTTTTTGTTTTAGTGAATCAAATATTGTGTTTTAAAACATGAAAGCATTTACCGAGAGTTGACGAAGCACATTTTGGACTAGCGTGATTTGATCCATGTGGGCTTCAACTGACCTATATAAGTTTTCTAAAAAAAACTACATATAAAACCTTTTATCGCCAATAATATTTGTGGGATACATATTTACATTACACCATATAGAATTTCACTTTGATTAAGGATTAATATGGACTATTAACTAAAAAAACATTGATAATTGTTTAGGTCATTGTGACAACCCGCTCACCAAAATAAGGGGTGGCCAGCCCAATACTCCAATATAACGGAATCATGGATGGAATCATTCTCAGCATCATAACAAAATATAGAGTATCCAGGATAACCACCCAATATTTCAGAAAACGGGTTGCCAAAAATTTTGATTTGAAAGTAAATAAATGAAAACAAACAACCCGATTCCTGAAAGATAAGGGAAACCCCAAGACATATATATAAATAATACAACAAGAATACGATAAAGAGACCGAATATGTAACCGGTCACTTAAACTAATACACCAAAATACACAAGTACGATAAGTTACTTAATACATTTCATTAGACATTTACAAAAGCTTGGGCCTCTCGCCCGAATAACAGACTTGATCTTAACTAGAATGAAAATGAAAGCGTCTATACCAAATGTATCCCGTAATACCCGCAATGCATCACGGCTCGTCGAAAACATCGGAATAAGAATTCAAATCAGGCATCCTTGCGGCGGAGTACCTGAGCAGAGACAAGAAGAAAATGCAACAGGAAAATGTAACCGGTCAGGGCCCGGTTCTATATGATTACCAGATGAATAAAGAGTATGACAGTTATGTAATATGAACCGTGAAGAAAAGAGAAATAAGAAGCTACCTATACAATTTTAAACATAAGCTAAGCAGGAATAAAATAAGCAGCATTAAACTAAAGACTTCACCCAAGGTGCTAATTATTTTATATATCTTTTCCTTAGCAGGAAATATACTTATAAACACAATATTTTGCTCTTTAAGGCAATTATATTTCAATTTTACCCTTTGTAAAAATCCTTTCCTTATCAGGAAAATAATCATTTTCAAATGCTCTTTGTGGCATTTATATGTGCTCTATGTGGCACTCCATCATGCTCTATATGGCATATCAAAATACATCAAGTCCCACTTGATTATGAACTGTTATAATTATATACATATAACGAGTTCTAAGACCGCCCGTCCGGGTTTCCCCACTGAGCGCGCCCCTAAATAACCATCATCTTCCAGGGCCTATCATAAGACAACCTGGGATCCTATCGCAAACGTCGGGAAGCGGCCATGAGCCTGCGTGGTAGCCAAGACCACACCTGGAATCTCCCTACCCCCGCAGAAAAATATACAACCATAAGCGCTCCCATGGCCTAGGACTATATCCACCCTGCATTCATTAGCCAAGGGGCTTCACCTATTGTGCGGACTTCCCTTAAGATGGTATTTAGAGAGGTGTGTAACATCCATTTTATTTATTATTTCAAAATCAAGTAAATCATTATTACCGGTTTCAAGATTAAGTAAATTATCATTTACTAGTATCAATACCATTTCCATTTATATGTTTCATTTTATTCGAAACCATTACTGTTTACTTCTAGTAATAGATAGAACTTATTATCCGGAGTCATACGATAGTTTATATCATCACTACAACCTCAAAGGAGTAAATAAACTCTTCCTTATCTCCAAGCATTCTAGGAGGTTATTTTAGAACCCCAAGGTTATCATCTTTCGAAGGAATGAAATGACTTTCAATTTATTCTCCAAACTCACCTTTATGGCGTTATTATGAACTACCAAGGTTAACATAGTTCAATCGAACTTTTAAAGTCTCTCAATATTCTTTTGGGGTGGTAATATAAACCATCAAAGCTAGTATAGCTTAATTAAGCTCCTAAGGTCTCCCGAACATAACACTACATCTCCTAGTTTTATAATAATAATAATAATTAACTAGAAGAAGGAATGCCTTATCATTAATAGGCCTAACCCCGAAAAATCCCCACATAACCCATTCCTAATGTAGGGTAGACCTCTAACTCATCTCACACTCTAGGACTCTAAGTTTACTTCATTCAAGAAGGTTCCTAGTCCCTATATTAAAGAAAAGGATTAAAATTGAGTTATAAAAATTAACTCAAAACAGCAGGAAAACGAATCGATTCGCCCAAGGGCCGAATCGGTTCGCCCTAGCGAATCGATTCGCCCAGAAAGCGAATCGGTTCGGACAACTAAACCAACTTTCTGCAATTGACCGAATCGATTCGGCCTTAAACCCGAATCGATTCGGGTTATGCAGACCTGCCAATTTCCTTTAGCGAATCGATTCGCCCAAAGGGCCGAATCGATTCGGACCTGCAAAATTGCCAAAAATGGCTACGAAGGGTTATGAACCCTAATTCCTCCAAACTCCAAATCTCTTCCTTTTCATACACAACCAACCACGAAAATCTACCCCAAACTAATCTACATGATTATTAACCATCAAAACCCACAATTTCTTCAACATAAATCAAGACTAGGGTTTAAATACCACAAATTCTACATTTAAACCATAAATGGAAATACACAATTATCATACAATTTATGCATCTTAAATCACATATTAGCATGTAGAAAACTTGCCTTAAGGTTGATATCTCAGATTTATTTGGAGAAGAAGCAATCCCAAATCCTCCATCTTCAATCTCTCTCTCATTTCTCCATTTCTCTTCCTCTTTCTTTCTCTCTTTGTCTCTCTATGCTCAAGACATAAAATGGGAAAAAAATAAGGGATTTTAGAAGACTAAAATCGTGGCTTAGGTTAAAACTCCCGACTTAAATGGTTAACACCACATTAAAATGACTCCCAAATACGCATATAAGCTAAAACCAGGTAAAAGTGCCCGAAACACAAAAATACAATATGGCACTCATTTTGACTGTCTCGCACCTTCCGAGACTAACTACACCCTCTAAAGTGGCATCCGGAAATTTATAAATTATTTCGAGTTCCAAAAATCATTTTAACTAAAAGGCCATTTAAAATACATGACACTACAGACATGCATCCTGATGTTATTTACTTTCACATGCAGTAAATATGCATCAATCTAGCAAATATTAACTTTCAATTCATTAAATTAATATTTACTCCAGTCCCCACATTTTATATAATTACCTTATGCGGTAAAATTAGTATAATATGAGCCTCCCAGAATCGAGGGTTGTTACATACTCCCCCCCTTAAGAGGGAATTTTGCCCCCAAAATTCGGGCATACCCAAATCTGATAAGGGTATACTACTCTAAACTAGGATTCTAACATCCTAAACAAACTCCTCGTTATCGCAACGTCCCAGATGGACTCGGACTAAGGTCGACCCTGTCGATCTCAGTCAATCATCATTTTTTTCTAGTCTAGTAGCGCAAGGCGCTCTTCGCTATCCATCGATTCTAGCTTCCTATGGAGGAACATGATGTCCATATGACTCGGCACAATTAGCCAAATCTTCAGAATTAAGTTACATCTCACCTCAGGGCATCCATACCGGCTCTAAGTGGCTTAGCCCCAACGCTACTCAGCTATCCCCCGCATCGACGTATCTCATCAAGGCGTATGGCTTAAAAGCCAAATATCTAAAGAAATGTTCTGAGACCATTCCAAGTCTAAGGAACATATTACCCATTGGTTCCATCCAACGAGTTTACGAATTACTCAACTGACCATGCTAGGCCACTCACAATACCATGCCTTAGGAAATGATCCATAAGACCACTCCAAAACCTAATGGTTGCACGAAAATCTCCATCCATACCATCACTGCTCCCATCTGCTATGTATACTAAGGCACACGTTCATAATACGCCTTTCGGCATAAGCAAATTTCCTCCCTTTCATCCATCCACTTTAGGGTGGTAGGATATACGTCATTTCCATACGGTTCCCATTACTTCGCAGAAACTCTTGCTAAACCTTCGACACGAATATATAGTCTCGGTCCACCCTATTATAATAGGCACCTCCCACGGTTCTACCATTCCCCATCGAGAATGGAGTGTACTCTTCTACATGTAGTCCGTCCATAATGGGCGTAAAAGCAACGATTGGGTCGACGGTCACCAATTTTCTCAATTGGGATCATGACCAGTTCGATGCCGGTAGTTCCATGCAAACGTCTATGAATACCCCTCTTCATTCCACCACTACTCTTCTTCGCACGAGTAGGTGAAATTGTCAATCACAGATCGAAATGCTCTCGCTATAGAGTCTTCTGAGTCATACTCACTCTACTTGGCCTTCCATGCCATAACCATTTTCTCTGACGAGTTCTCTACTCGACACGTCCACTAGCCCAATCGCATTTCCTTAGCGAATGAGAAAATATCCAATCACTAGTTCTTTTGAACTCCGAGCACCAACTCGATTTCTCCCACAACATATTGCAACAACTTGTTGCTTATGAGAAGGACCAAATTTCCTGCCCAGGAAGTAGTGCCTTTATCTATTTAAGGTGATCACTACTACGATGAATCTTAATTCAAGCACGGGATATTACTTTCCACAAGTTTAAGCTTGTGCGACGCATAAATAGTGAGTCTATGCCCTAGTATCATTACTCCCCAATCCTGGCAGAACTTACTCATTAAACTCATTCTCGAGCTTACAATCATGGCTCAGGAGTGAGGATCCACCCGTCCTCATTAACTCCCCGGAAATGAAGTTACCAACGTAACAATATCTCTACGAAATGCCTCATATCCTTCGGCCGAACTTACCAAATCTTTCGAGACCCCATAAATCTCGTTCCTAGGGATCGAATCCCTATCTAGAGTTAACCCACGACTTATTCGTGGTCAACTCCTAACAACCATCCTAAACTAACACCACCTACCCTCAAGGTCTTACATCCTAAAAATCCTAAGGTCTATCTATATATATCGTACCTAAATCGTAAGCAGATAATACTAAATATATCCCTAGTGCCCAAGACCTTACTCAACTTCCGACATTTGCTCGGGTTCATGCGTGGAACGTCTCGCCGAAGCGAAATCCAGACAAGGAACCCTCCCGTTACACTACTACCTCGCATTGTCGGTCATTAAGAGGTGACGGTCTAAGACACATGATCGGGATCGGTACAATTCTACAAATAAGATTCTACTTCTAAACTTTACCTTAGCATTCTATATATGAAATAAGAGAAAGGAAATATGGCATCTCTCCACTCCCAACGTCGTTAAGGTTCACGCGTGGAGCGTCCCGCAAAAGCGAAATCCAAACAAGGAACCCCTCCTATGCATTACTACTTAACTTTGTTGGTCGTGGAGACAAGTCATAGCATCCACACACAATGCAAGTAAACAATAGAACACCCAAACCAAGTAACGCATATGACACATATATATAAAAATATCATCACTCGCTTCATAATCGAGTGAAGAAAAGACAGAAATTCCATACCATGGAAGTCATACAATTACCCTTCTATAATAGCGTAAATACTACTACAAGCTCAATATACACACCCGAGTCTATCGTAGACACAATGCTACTAAATCTTATCCTAAGGAACACACCACCCACCTATAAGGTGGAATTCCCACCACAGTTGCCAAGCACTCCGGGTCAATACTAATGGTTCTCAGACTCCACATTCAAGCCTTACACATACTAACATTATTTCTACCAACTCCCCAACTAGGCACTTTACTCTTGCCCTTGCTCTCCACTCAACGAAGTTTAAAATGAGTGGTTCTACACTCCACATCATAGCCGTTATTCCGACTCTGGCTAACAATAATTGCCCATGCAGTCCCTCTTACTTTCTCAGTAAAAGAGGACACGCTCTTGGCCTCCTCTTCCTCAGTTTAATGAAACTTCCCCAGGGGCGTCCACCGATGGGGTTTCACGATTCTTACTCCATCAGAAGTGTTAACAACACCCATTTTGGAGCCTATCACTTCATGGTGCATGGTCTCGACTCACTAACCGTACAACACCTTATTCGCCACTGGTCTTTAACCGAACATTTTGTGAACATTCGAGAATCCACCTTCTCCCCAGTCCAGTTATCCCAGAGAATCTCGCCATTGCAAGTATCCACCGGGCTTCTCTATGGGCCAAACTTCTGGCACCCACGAATATAGTGACCCCATTTTCACCACCACAACACTTCTCAACGAGTGAAGGATTTTCCTCCATTCTAATACAGGGCACTTCTCCACTTCAATATAACATTGCGTGAATTCTCAAGTTTAGTACCGCTTCCTACTTCTAGCGGTACTTGGGAAACTACATCAACTAAAATTTGCAGTCGTAATAGCAAGACAAGAAAGTGCTACAAAAAGGGAGTGACCTCTAAAGCGGTCCTCATCCCAGACCACAACTTACAGTTATCCACAAACCTTCCCATAACGCCCTTCTTCTATCGACCTATTTCTCACACGAATACGCAAAAGATTTTATAGATTCTACCTCATGATAGAATAACGAAATCTCACAAGGCAAATCAACGATCTTAATCCTAAGGCTTTACATCAAATCAAGAGCAACGCTGAAAACTTAAGGCGTCCACACAGATTCCTAAGGACTCTAGAACCTGATGCTCTGATACCATCTGTGACAACCCGCTCACCAAAATAAGGGGTGGCCAGCCCAATACTCCAATATAACGGAATCATGGATGGAATCATTCTCAGCATCATAACAAAATATAGAGTATCCAGGATAACCACCCAATATTTCAGAAAACGGGTTGCCAAAAATTTTGATTTGAAAGTAAATAAATGAAAACAAACAACCCGATTCCTGAAAGATAAGGGAAACCCCAAGACATATATATAAATAATACAACAAGAATACGATAAAGAGACCGAATATGTAACCGGTCACTTAAACTAATACACCAAAATACACAAGTACGATAAGTTACTTAATACATTTCATTAGACATTTACAAAAGCTTGGGCCTCTCGCCCGAATAACAGACTTGATCTTAACTAGAATGAAAATGAAAGCGTCTATACCAAATGTATCCCGTAATACCCGCAATGCATCACGGCTCGTCGAAAACATCGGAATAAGAATTCAAATCAGGCATCCTTGCGGCGGAGTACCTGAGCAGAGACAAGAAGAATATGCAACAGGAAAATGTAACCGGTCAGGGCCCGGTTCTATATGATTACCAGATGAATAAAGAGTATGACAGTTATGTAATATGAAACGTGAAGAAAAGAGAAATAAGAAGCTACCTATACAATTTTAAACATAAGCTAAGCAGGAATAAAATAAGCAGCATTAAACTAAAGACTTCACCCAAGGTGCTAATTATTTTATATATCTTTTCCTTAGCAGGAAATATACTTATAAACACAATATGTTGCTCTTTAAGGCAATTATATTTCAATTTTACCCTTTGTAAAAATCCTTTCCTTATCAGGAAAATAATCATTTTCAAATGCTCTTTGTGGCATTTATATGTGCTCTATGTGGAACTCCATCATGCTCTATATGGCATATCAAAATACATCAAGTCCCACTTGATTATGAACTGTTATAATTATATACATATAACGAGTTCTAAGACCGCCCGTCCGGGTTTCCCCACTGAGCGCGCCCCTAAATAACCATCATCTTCCAGGGCCTATCATAAGACAACCTGGGATCCTATCGCAAACGTCGGGAAGCGGCCATGAGCCTGCGTGGTAGCCAAGACCACACCTGGAATCTCCCTACCCCCGCAGAAAAATATACAACCATAAGCGCGCCCATGGCCTAGGACTATATCCACCCTGCATTCATTAGCCAGGGGGCTTCACCTATCGTGCGGACTTCCCTTAAGATGGTATTTAGAGAGGTGTGTAACATCCATTTTATTTATTATTTCAAAATCAAGTAAATCATTATTTACCGGTTTCAAGATTAAGTAAATTATCATTTACTAGTATCAATACCATTTCCATTTATATGTTTCATTTTATTCGAAACCATTACTGTTTACTTCTAGTAATAGATAGAACTTATTATCCGGAGCCATACGATAGTTTATATCATCACTACAACCTCAAAGGAGTAAATAAACTCTTCCTTATCTCCAAGCATTCTAGGAGGTTATTTTAGAACCCCAAGGTTATCATCTTTCGAAGGAATGAAATGACTTTCAATTTATTCTCCAAACTCACCTTTATGGCGTTATTATGAACTACCAAGGTTAACATAGTTCAATCGAACTTTTAAAGTCTCTCAATATTCTTTTGGGGTGGTAATATAAACCATCAAAGCTAGTATAGCTTAATTAAGCTCCTAAGGTCTCCCGAACATAACACTACATCTCCTAGTTTTATAATAATAATAATAATTAACTAGAAGAAGGAATGCCTTATCATTAATAGGCCTAACCCCGAAAAATCCTCACATAACCCATTCCTAATGTAGGGTAGACCTCTAACTCATCTCACACTCTAGGACTCTAAGTTTACTTCATTCAAGAAGGTTCCTAGTCCCTATATTAAAGAAAAGGATTAAAATTAAGTTATAAAAATTAACTCAAAACAGCAGGAAAACAAATCGATTCGCCCAAGGGCCGAATCGGTTCGCCCTAGCGAATCGATTCGCCCAGAAAGCGAATCGGTTCGGACAACTAAACCAACCTTCTGCAATTGACCGAATCGATTTGGCCTTAAACCCGAATCGATTCGGGTTATGCAGACCTGCCAATTTCCTTTAGCGAATCGATTCGCCCAAAGGGCCGAATCGATTCGGACCTGCAAAATTGCCAAAAATGGCTACGAAGGGTTATGAACCCTAATTCCTCCAAACTCCAAATCTCTTCCTTTTCATACACAACCAACCACGAAAATCTACCCCAAACTAATCTACATGATTATTAACCATCAAAACCCACAATTTCTTCAACATAAATCAAGACTAGGGTTTAAATACCACGAATTCTACATTTAAACCATAAATGGAAATACACAATTATCATACAATTTATGCATCTTAAATCACATATTAGCAAGTAGAAAACTTGCCTTAGGGTTGATATCTCAGATTTATTTGGAGAAGAAGCAATCCCAAATCCTCCATCTTCAATCTCTCTCTCATTTCTCCATTTCTCTTCCTCTTTCTTTCTCTCTTTGTCTCTCTATGCTCAAGACATAGAATGGGAAAAAAAATAAGGGATTTTAGAAGACTAAAATCGTGGCTTAGGTTAAAACTCCCGACTTAAATGGTTAACACCACATTAAAATGACTCCCAAATACGCATATAAGCTAAAACCAGGTAAAAGTGCCCGAAACACAAAAATACAATATGGCATTCATTTTGACTGTCTCGCACCTTCCGAGACTAACTACACCCTCTAAACTGGCATCCGGAAATTTATAAATTATTTCGAGTTCCAAAAATCATTTTAACTAAAAGGCCATTTAAAATACATGACACTACAGACATGCATCCTGATGTTATTTACTTTCACATGCAGTAAATATGCATCAATCTAGCAAATATTAACTTTCAATTCATTAAATTAATATTTACTCCAGTCCCCACATTTTATTTAATTACCTTATGCGGTAAAATTAGTATAAAATGAGCCTCCCAGAATCGAGGGTTGTTACAGTCATTTAAGTGTTTTTACTTTTATCTATAGTTAGCAATGATTATGTGTGTTTGTGAGCACGTGTTAGGGATTCACATTTTAAGTAAATTTGAGAGAGAGAGAGAGAGAGAGAGAGAGAGAGAGAGAGAGAGAGAGAGAGTAAAAAGTAAGCATATGATATTTTTTGTGAGAAAATAATTTGTTGTGAGAAAACTCTTGTAAATTCGATAACCTTAACTTCAACAGGCTAAATTTGGAGGTGAAAATGAATGAAAATGTCAATAAAATCTCTTTCTGGAATGGTATATAGCCAAAGAATAATATGAATGTCATTTATAAATAGAATAATGCACATATCATGAAAATATGATGGGTAACGAGAATAACAGCAGAAACCACAACAAGGAGCCGAACAATAATGGAAACAATAATGAAAATGTTAATTTGGGTGTGTTTAAAAGGTTTAATATCTTGCCTGCAGCATAGACCCTCCCAAGAAAAGAGTTTCTCGGTGGATACATCATTTTATGCAACAATGATACGATGCAAGAGGATTTAAAGTGGCACGGTGGTTGATGTGTTTAGTCTAGTTCTTTGGATTGAATATCGAATCTCACATTCTTTGGGCTTAATAGTTTTGTACAAAATTTTGTAGTGAATTCTTGAATGTTTCAACATGTCATTTTGAGATATTTTTAATTAATTATTTTATTTGGTATGTATTTGATTTTTTTCATTTGGTATTTGTTAGCTTATCTTATCTTTGTAATTGTAGAATTTTGCATCCTCTACTTTTAGTAAAATTTTATGTTTTAGCTTTATTTTTATAATATACAATTTACAATTGAATGAATTTTGCATATTTTAGTCCAATAAATTTTCATGAAACTGTGCAAATCTCGTAGATATTGGGTAGAGTTTTTATACAATATCTAAACATTCCATGAGAAAAACCATCGCCCAATATAATTTTTTTACATTTAAAAAAATACTGAGTTGTTCAAGGCAATTAAAAAATTAAATAATGACAAGTAATAAGAACAACAAAAAATTAGTTTTCTTTGACTTTTTAGTGGCTTCACACAATGTTTAAAAACCCTCCTAAACAAAATATTGAAAATTATTCTTTCATTATTGGAAAAAATGATCCTTATATGGCTTAAGTAACTCGTTCTTATTGGATCACGCCCCCCTCCCCCCCCCCCTCCTCTCTATCTGTGTGTGGAGGTATATATATATATATATATATATATATATATATATATATATATATATAGATATATATATATGTATGTACACACACAAACACACACACACACACACATTAAAGACAAAGTCATTTGATAGGATGGATATTGAAATTGGATTTTGGGGGGTTTGAATTTATTTTACAATTTTACTTGTGAAAATTTTGCATAAAGAAGGGTGGATCATATAATTAAATATTATTTGCAGAAATGGTGTGTTTTTTGTTTTACTGAATCAATATTGTGCTTTAATACATGAAAGTATTTTTCGAGAGTTGACAAAGCACATTTTGGACTATGATGATTTGATCCGCGTGTGCTTCAACTAACTTATATAAGTTTTAAAAAAATTACCAATAAAACCATGTATGTCCAATAATATTGGTCGGATAATATTTTATCTTATCCCATATATATTTTCACTTAGATTAAAGATTAATAAGGACAATTAATTAAAAAAAATATTGATAATTTTTTACAGCATTGAAGTGCTTTTACTTTTATCTATAGATAGATAGTTGTTTTGCGTGTTTGTGTGCATGTGTTAAGGATTTACCTTTTAAGTAGATACATCCTTTTATGCAACAATGATACGAAGCAAGAAGGATTTACCTTTTAAGTAGATACGTGTTTGTGTGCCTACAACAAAGACACTCCCAAGAAATGAGGTTCTCAGTGGATACGTCCTTTTATG
The DNA here is from genome assembly GCA_949130495.1 of Sambucus nigra. NCBI lineage: Eukaryota > Viridiplantae > Streptophyta > Magnoliopsida > Dipsacales > Adoxaceae > Sambucus > Sambucus nigra. The sequence goes on along the minus strand of OX422212.1, from coordinate 636,210,911 downwards.
CAACAATTATACGAAGCAAGATGATTTAAGTGGCAAAGTGATTGATATTTGTGTAGTCTAGTTCTTTAGATTGAATAGTGAGTCTCGCAATCTTTGGGCGTAACAGTTTTTTACACAATTTTGTAGTGAACTCTTGGGTGTTTAAACATGTCATTTTGAGATATTTTAATTAATTGTTTTATTCGGTATTTGTTTGATTTTCTCATTTAGCTATTTGTTAGGTTATCTTATATTTGTAATTGAAGAACTTTTCCATCCTCTACTTTTAGTAAATTTTTATTTTTTAGCTCAACTTTTACAACATATAACATTGACAAGTGAAGGAAGTTTGCATATTTAAATCCCACCAACTATCATGAAAATGTGCAAATCTCGTGCGGACCAATTAAATTAATATAGATATTAAGCAAAGTTTTTATACAATATCTAAACTTTCCATGAGAAAAACCATCGCCCGAAATATTTTTTTACATTTAAAAGAATTTTGAGTTTTCAAGGCAGTTAAAAAATAAAATAACAACAAGCACTTAGAATAAAAGAAAAAGTTTTATTTGAATCTTTAGTGGGTTCGCTCGATGTTTAAATACCATCTTAAAAATATAATTAAAATAATTTTTCATTATTGGAAAAATGATCCTTATAAGGCATAAGTAACTAGTTCTTATTGGATCAAGCCTCTCTCTCTCTCTCTCTCTCTCTCTCTCTCTCTCTCTCTCTCTCTCTCTCTCTCTCTCTATATATATATATATATATATATATATATATATATATATATATATATATATATGTGTGTGTGTGTGTGTGTGTGTGTGTGTGTGTGTACATTAAAGATAAAGAAATATGATAGGATGGATATCGAAAGTGGATTTTGGGGTGTTTCAATTTATTTTGCAATTTTAGTTGTTAAAATTTTGCATAAAGAAGGGTGGGTCGTATAATTAAATTTTATCCGCTGTGCTTTTTGTTTTAGTGAATCAAATATTGTGTATTAATACACGAAAGTATTTACCGAGAGTTGACGAAACACATTTTGTACTAGGATGATTTCATCAATGTGGGCCTTAACTGACCTATATATGTTTTTAAAAAAATCACATATAAAACCTTTTATCTTCAATAATATTTATGGGGTACGAATTTATCTTACACCATATATATTTTAACTTAGATTAAAGATTAATATGGACTACTAATTAAAAAATAATGATAGATGTTTAGAGCATTTAAGTGTTTTTAATTTTATCAATAGATAGCAGTTGTTATGTGTGTTTGTGTGCATGTGTTAGGGATTCCCATTTTAAGTAGATTTAAGAGAGAGAGTAAAAAGTAAGCACACAATATTTTTGTGAGAAAAGAATTTTTTGGGAGGAAACTCTTGTAAATTCGATAACCTTAACTTCAGCATGCTAAATTTGGAGGTGAAATTGAATGAAAATGTCAACAAAATCTCTTTCTGGAATGGTATCTAGAAAAAGAATAATATGAATGTCATTTATCAAGAGAACAATGCACATATTATGAAAATATTTTTGGATAAAGGTTTAATACCTTGGCAGCAACAGAGACGCTCCCCAGAAATGAGGCTCTCAGTGGATACATCATTTTATGCAACAATGATACGATGCAAGAGGATTTAAGGTGTCACGGTGGTTGATATGTTTGTAGTTTAGTTCTTTAGATTGAATAGTGAGTCTCGCATTCTTTGGGCGTAATAGTTTTCTACACAATTTAGTAGTTAATTCTTAGGTGTTTGAACATGTCATTTTGAGATATTTTAATCAATGATTTTATTCGGTATTTGTTTGATTTTCTCATTTTGCTATTTGTTAGGTTATCTTATCTTTGTAATTGTAGAATTTTTCCATCCTCTACTTTTACTAAATTTTTATTTTTTACCTCAATTTTTACAATATACGACATTGACAAGTGAAGGAAGTTTGCATATTTAACTCCACCAATTATCATGAAAATGTGCAAATCTCGTGCGCACCAATTAAACTAATATAGATATTAAGCTAAGATTTTATACAATATCTAAACTTTCCATGAGAAAAACCATCGCCCGAAATATTTTTTACATTTAAAAACATATTGAATTATTCAAGGCAGTTAAAAAATAAAATAACGACAAGCACTATTAACTAAAAAAATAGTTTTATTTGACTCTTTAGTAGGTTCACTAATTGTCTACATACCATCCTAAAAAGTCAAATTAAAATATATTTCATTATTGGAAAAATGATCCTTATATGGCTTAAGTAACTAGTTCTTATTGGATCAAGCCCCCCTCCCTCTCTCTCTGTGTATATATATATATATATATATATATATGTGTGTGTGTGTGTGTGTGTGCGAGCGCGTGTGTACATTAAAGATAAAGAAATTTGATAGGATGGATATTGAAATTGGATTTTGGGGTGTTTCAATTTATTTTACAATTTTAGTTGTCAAAATTTTGCATAAAGAAGCGTGGGTCGTATAATTAAATTTTATCCGCTGTGCTTTTTGTTTTAGTGAATCAAATATTGTGTATTAATACATGAAAGTATTTATCGAGAGTTGACGAAACACATTTTGGACTAGGATGATTTTATCAATGTGGGCTTCAACTGACCTATATATGTTTTTTTTTAAATCACATATAAAACCTTTTATCTCCAATAATATTTATAGGGTACGAATTTATCTTACACCATATATATTTTCACTTAGATGAAAGATTAATGTGGACTATTAATTAAAAAAACAATGATAGATGTTTAGAGCATTTAAGTGTTTTAAATTTTATCAATAGATAGCAGTTGTTATGTGCATTTGTGTGCATGTGCTAGGGATTCCCATTTTAAGTAGATTTGAGGGAGAGAGAGAGAGAGTAAAAAGTAAGCAGACAATATTTTTTATGAGAAAAGAGTTTTGTGTAAGGAAACTCATGTAAATTCGATAACCTTAACTTCAACATGCTAAATCTAGAGGTGAAAGTGAATAAAAATGTCAACAAAATCTCTTTCTGGAATGGTATATAGAAAAAGAATAATATGAATTACATTTATCAAGAGAACAATGCACATATTATGAAAATATGACTGGTAACAAGAATAATAGTTGAAACCATAATAAGGAGCTGAACAATAATGGAAACAGTAACGAAAGTACTAATTTGGGTGTGGATAAAAGGTTTAATACATTGCCTGCAACACAGATGCTCCCAAAAAATGAGGCTCTCGGTGGATACATCCTTTTATGCAACAATGATACGATGCAAGAGGATTTAAAGTGGGATGGTGGTTGATGTGTTTGTAGTTTAGTTCTTTGGATTGAATAGTGAGTCTCGCATTCTTTGGGTGTAACAGTTTTGTACACAATTTAGTAGTGACTTCTTGAGTGTTTCAACATGTCATTTTGAGATATTTTTAATTAATGTTTTTGTTTGGTATGTATTTGATTTTTTTCATTTAGGTATTTGTTAGTTTATCTTATTTTTGTAATTGTAGAATTTTGCATCCTCTACTTTTAGTAAAATTGTATTTTTTAGCTTTATTTTTCTAATATACAATTGACAATTGAATGAATTTTGCCTATTTAAGTCCCATAAATTGTCATGAAAATGTGTAAACTTCGTGCGGAACAATTAAATTAATATAGATATTGGATAAAGTTTTTGTACAATATCTAAACATTCCATGAGAAAAACCATCCCCCAATATAATTTTTTTACATATAAAAAAATACTGAGTTGTTCACGGAAATTAAAAAATTAAATAATGACAAGTAATAAGAACAACAAAAAATTAGTTTTATTTGACTTTTTAGTGGCTTCACTCAATGTTTAAAAACCCTCCTAAACAATATATTGAAAATTATTTTTTCATTATTGGAAAACATGATCCTTATATGGCTTAAGTAACTCGTTCTTATTGGATCAAGCCCCCCTCCCCCCTCTCTATCTGTGTGTGGGGTATATATATATATATATATATATATATATATATATATATATATATATATATATATATATATATATAGGTACACACACACACACACATTAAAGATAAAGTAATTTGATAGGATGGATATTGAAATTGGATTTTGGGGGGTTTGAATTTATTTTACAATTTTACTTGTGAAAATTTTGTGTAAAGAAGGGTGGATCATATAATTAAATATTATTTCAAGAACTGGTGTGTTTTTTGTTTTACTGAATCAATATTGTTTTTTAATACATGAAAGCATTTTCCGAGAGTTGACAAAGCACATTTTGGACTAGGATCATTTGATCCGCGTGTGCTTCAACTAACTTATATAAGTTTTAAAAAAATTACCAATAAAACCATGTATCTACAATAATATTGGTCGGATAATGTTTAATCTTATCCCATATATATTTTCACTTACATTAAAGATTAATAAGGACTATTAATAAATAAATAAACATCGATAATATTTTACAGCATTGAAGTGCTTTTACTTTTATCTATAGATAGATAGTTGTTGTGTGTGTTTATGTGCATGAGTTAAGGAATTACCTTTTAAGTAGATACATCCTTTTATGCAACAATGATACGAATCAAGAAGGATTTACCTTTTATATAGATACGTGTTTGTGTGCCTACACCAAAGACTCTCCCAAGAAACGAGGTTCTTAGTGGATACGTCCTTGTATGCGACAATGATACAAAGCAGGATGATTTAAGTGGCAAAGTGATTGATATCTGTGTAGTCTAGTTCTTTAGATTGAATAGTGAGTCTCGCAATCTTTGGGCGTAACATTTTTTTACACAATTTTGTAGTGAATTCTTGGGTGTTAAAACATGTCATTTTGAGATATTTTAATTAATTGTTTTATTCGGTATTTGTTTGATTTTCTCATTTAGCTATTTGTTAGGTTATCTTATATTTGTAATTGAAGAACTTTTCCATCCTCTACTTTTAGTAAATTGTTTAATTTTTAGCTCAACTTTTACAATATATAACATTGAGAAGTGAAGGAAGTTTGCATATTTAAATCCCACCAACTATCATGAAAATGTGCAAATCTCGTGCGGACCAATTAAATTAATATAGATATTAAGCAAAGTTTTTATACAATATCTAAACATTCCATGAGAAAAACCATCGCCCGAAATATTTTTTTACATTTAAAAAAAGTTTGAGTTTTCAAGGCAGTTATAAAATAAAAAAACGACAAGCACTTAGAATAAAAAAAATAGTTTTATTTGAATCTTTAGTGGGTTCGCTCGATGTTTAAATACCATCTTAAAAAATCAAATTAAAATAATTTTTCATTATTGGAAAAATGATCCTTATAAGGCTTAAGTAACTAGTTCTTATTGGATCAAGCCCCCCCCCCCCCCCCTCCCTTATATATATATAGGGAGAGGTTCAAAAGTGAACCAAAAGAATGACCTTTTTAATGAACCTACAAAGACATTAAAAAATTGATCCTTAATTTCTAGTTATAATTGGTCCGTGCCAGCGGCAATGAATAATTTTTTAATTCCCCCGATGGCGCGGACCAATTATAACAAGAAATTAAGGATCAATTTTTAATGTCTTAATAGGTTCATTATAAAGTTCACTCTTTTGGTTCACTTTTGATCCTCTCTCTCTCTCTCTCTCTCTCTCTCTCTCTCTCTCTCTCTCTCTATATATATATATATATATATATATATATATATATATATATATATATATATGTGTGTGTGTGTGTGTGTGTGTGCGCGCGCGCACGCGCGCGCGCGTGTGTGTACATTAAAGATAAAGAAATTTGATAGGATGGATATTGAAATTGGATTTTGGGGTGTTTCAATTTATTTTACAATTTTAGTTGTAAAAATTTTGCATAAAGAAGCGTGGGTCGTATAATTAAATTTTATCCGATGTGCTTTTTATTTTAGTGAACCAAATATTGTGTATTAATACATAAAAGTATTTACCGAGAGTTGACGAAACACATTTTGGACTAGGATGATTTTATCAATGTGAGCTTCAACTGACCTATATATGTTTTTTTTTAATCACATATAAAACCTTTTATCTCCAATAATATTTATGGGGTTCAAATTTAACTTACACCACATATATTTTCACTTTGATGAAAGATTAATGTGGACTATTAATTAAAAAAACAATGATAGATGTTTAGAGCATTTAAGTGTTTTTAATTTTATCAATAGATAGCCGTTGTTATGTGCGTTTGTGTGCATGTGTTAGGGATTCCCATTTTAAGTAGATTTGAGGGAGAGAGAGAGAGGTAGAGAGAGAGTAAAAAGTAAGCATCTAATATTTTTTATGAGAAAAGAGTTTTGTGTAAGGAAACTCTTGTAAATTCGATAACCTTAACTTCAACATGCTAAATTTGGAGGTGAAAGTGAATGAAAATGTCAACAAAATCTCTTTCGTGAATAGTACATAGAAAAAGAATAATATGAATTACATTTATCAAGAGAACAATGCACATATTAAGAAAATATGACCGGTAACAAGAATAATAGTCGAAACCATAACAAGGAGCCGAACAATAATGGAAACAGTAACGAAAATACTAATTTGGGTGTGGATAAAAGGTTTAATACCTTGCCTGCAACAGAGATGCTCCCAAGAAATGAGGCTCTCGGTGGATACATCCTTTTATGCAACAATGATACGATGCAAGAGGATTTAAAGTGGGACGGTGGTTGATGTGTTTGTAGTTTAGTTCTTTAGGTTAAATAGTGAGTCTCACATTCTTTGGGCGTAACAGTTTTGTACACAATTTAGTAGTTAATTCTTAGGAGTTTAAACATGTCATTTTGAGATATTTTAATCAATGATTTTATTCGGTATTTGTTTGATTTTCTCATTTTGCTATTTGTTAGGTTATCTTATATTTGTAATTGAAGAACTTTTCATCCTCTACTTTTAGTAAATTTTTATTTTTTAGCTCAACTTTTACAATATATAACATTGACAAGTGAAGGAAGTTTGCGTATTTAAATCCCACCAACTATCATGAAAATGTGCAAATCTCGTGCGGACCAATTAAATTAATATAGATATTAAGAAAAGTTATTATACAATATCTAAACTTTCCATGAGAAAAACCATCGCCCGAAATATTTTTTTACATTTAAAAAAATTTTGAGTTTTCAAGGCGGTTAAAAAATAAAATAACGACAAGCACTTAGAATAAAAAAAATAGTTTTATTTGAATCTTTAGGGGGTTTGCTCGATGTTTAAATACCATCTTAAAAATCAAATTAAAGTAATTTTTCATTATGTGAAAAATGATCCTTATAAGGCTTAAGTAACTAGTTCTTATTGGATCAATCCCCTCCTCTCTCTTTTTGTATATATATATATATGTGTGTGTGTGTGTGTGTGTGTGTGTGTGTGTGTGTGTGTGTGTGTGCGCGCGCGCACGTGTGTGTACATTAAAGATAAAGAAATTTGATAGGATGGATATTGAAATTGGATTTTGGGGTGTTTCAATTTATTTTACAATTTTAGTTGTTAAAATTTTGCATAAAGAAGCATGGGTCGTATAATTAAATTTTATCCGATGTGCTTTTTATTTTAGTGAACCAAATATTGTGTATTAATACATAAAAGTATTTACCTAGAGTTGACGAAACACATTTTGGACTAGGATGATTTCATCAATGTGGGACTCAACTGACCTATATATGTTTTTAAAAAAATCACATATAAAACCTTTTATCTTCAATAATATTTATGGGGTACGAATTTATCTTACACCATATATATTTTAACTTAGATTAAAAATTAATATGGACTACTAATTAAAAAATAATGATAGATGTTTAGAGGATTTAAGTGTTTTTAATTTTATCAATTGATAGCAGTTGTTATGTGTGTTTGTGTGCATGTGTTAGGGATTCCCATTTTAAGTAGATTTGAGAGAGAGAGAGAGAGAGTAAAAAGTAAGCACACAATATTTTTGTGAGAAAAGAATTTTTTGGGAGGAAACTCTTGTAAATTCGATAACCTTAACTTCAACATGCTAAATTTGGAGGTGAAAGTGAATGAAAATGTCAACAAAATCTCTTTCTGGAATGGTATATAGAAAAAGAATAATATGAATGTCAATTATCAAGAGAACAATGCACATATTATGAAAATATGTTTGGATAAAAGGTTTAATACCTTGGCAGCAGCAGAGACGCTCCCCAGAAATGAGGCTCTCAGTGCATACATCATTTTATACAACAATGATACGATGCAAGAGGATTTAAGGTGGCACGGTGCTTGATATGTTTGTATTTTAGTTCTTTAGATTGAATAGTGAGTCTCGCATTCTTTGGGCGTAACAGTTTTGTACACAATTTAGTAGTTAATTCTTAGGTGTTTAAACATGTCATTTTGAGATATTTTAATCAATGATTTTATTCGGTATTTGTTTGATTTTCTCATTTGGCTATTTGTTAGGTTATCTTATCTTTGTAATTGTAGAATTTTTCCATCCTCTACTCTTACAAAATTTTTATTTTTTAGCTCAATTTTTACAATATATGACATTGACAAGTGAAGGAAGTTTGCATATTTAACTCCACCAATTATCATGAAAATGTGCAAATCTCGTGCGCACCAATTAAACTAATATAGATATTAAGCTAAGATTTTATACAATATCTAAACTTTCCATGCGAAAAACCATCGCCCGAAATATTTTTTTACATTTAAAAATGTAACACCCCATGATTTTTTAGACTGAGAAATTAAATTTTGGGAAAATAAAATTTAATTAAATCGGAGAATTTTAAATTTGGGAATTTAAGTCCAAAAATTAATGACGTAGTAAAGTATTCCGGATGAGGATTGTGAGGGTACCATTGATCCTGGAAGGGTCGAGATAGTCAAAATGACTGTCATTGAGTTTTATTTCGGCTCCGGAATATTTTTAAGTCAGTTGACTCGAATTGGAGTAAACGAGTCATTTAAAATGTGTATTAACATTTAAAATTGGGTTTATTGTTTTAAAGGATTTAAGGCTTAAGGATGAAGCCTTCTCATTTGAGAAAAGGAGAGAAAGAGAAAGAAAAGAGGAAGAAGAAGAAAGGAAAGGAGAGAGGAAGAAAGCTTGGGGATTTTCGGCCCAAACGCGACATCGAGGACGATTCAACCTCTACAAATCTGAGGCAAGTGTTTAATCTTGCTAAATAAGTCATTTGTGTATTTTATTTCATAATTTGTGGGTTAAAGAAATGGTTTTTGGGTATAAACATCAAAACCTAAATTTTGGTTTAAATCTTGAAATTGAAGATTTTAATTGGGTTTAAGGAATATAAATTGATGAGATTAGGTGTAGGATGAGTTTTGATGTTGGAAATCATGTTGGGGTTGAAGATTAAAGGCTAGTAGAGGTATAAATTGAATTTTGGAGATTTTGGGTTTGTAGAAAATCAGCCATTTTCGTGGCTTTTTGAACTGGCCGAATCGATTCGGCCCCACCGAATCGATTCGCCAGGTTGCAGAAGCCTCAGGTCTTTAGGGCCGAATCGATTCGCCCCTAGCGAATCGATTCGGAAGGTTACAGAATCTCAGGTCCCTTGGACCGAATCGATTCGGATGGGCCGAAGCGATTCGTTGTTGGGCCGAATCGATTCGGAGGAGCCGAATCGATTCGAAAACAGGGCATTTTGAGAAATTTTCTTTGTGGTGATTTCAAACCCTTTTTGGTTGGGTTTTTTGATTTGGGGGTCTTCTCAAATGATGTAAGAGGAATGTTTTTGGAGACACATAAGGGGGTTTCTTACATATTATGATTTTGGGACTCCTTAGTATAATTGGGGAGAAATATGTCCATGTATGTATTAGAGTTGTGTATAGAGATTTTGGAGATACCTCGTTAGGGTTTAGAATCCTAATTATAAATCCAAAGTAAATTATAGAGACGATGGGGGGTTTAGAACTCCTAGAGGGAGAGTTGAGAAGGTATGTTGGGAAATTATAGGCCGATATTCATATTGAATCCTTATAGCGATAGGATTCTATTAAGTTATAATTGGGGACTAACGAGAGAGAGGGGTCACGAATCCTTAGATATGTTTAAATTAAGGAACAATTGGTAATGCGATAGGAGTAAGGGTTCGCAAGAACAATGGAACCTTAGGCAAATTTGGGAACGATTGGATCGTACTACCATCTAGAATATGAGGTTGTATAATTCTAGTTAGGATAGTTTACACATACATAGGTGGAAATAATCACATGGGATTCCAACACTTGAAACAAAGTGGAATAAGTTGAGGTTTGTAGACTTTTGGTTAGGTGTATACCTTTAGTAAAAATTGGATTGGAGGTATTGATTTGCTCTCGGATATAGATGGTATGTATAGTAATGGTTTCCTACACCAAATTTTGGGTGATAACCTTAATGTGGTATATATAAGTATATATATACATATGATTTTTGGGAGACTATTCATCATAGGAAAAAAATGATTGAATATGTTCCAAGTGAGAGATTATATTCACATATCGAGGTAAAATTTAAAGGAAATTGTGGTGACGGCTTGTATATTGAGGATTATGTATACTTATAGCCGAGTTTATATATCTCATACTTAAACCGTATATGATGGTTTAATGTTTAATTATATGATTGGATCATATGGATGTATATATATTGTGCATGTGAATGATATATATACTTATGTGGTTAAGCATACCCCGCTCATGCTATCATTGGGAAGTTGCGCGCGTAGAGGGTGAGCATCCTAGCTAGAAAAGCAGGGTGTGGATATTCCCCAGGTCATAGTCGTCCCGTGTGTTATTTTATGATATATATATTTATTTTTGGGATGAGACGTGGTGGGTATGTTTCGTCTCATTGTCGGTTAGGAGCTATGACCGCTTCCCGGGTTGTCGTGTGCGTGAGTTTACCACGAGATTGGTGTCGTTTAGTCCCACCATGGTGGCCCTAGTATTGCTACGTGAGCCGGGCACTGGGAAGATGATAGCATTGATGCAGTTTATCGACGATATATATATAGCCGGGTATATTATGTGCATGGCCTTGTACATCATATGCAGTATGTACACTTGGCTATTGGATGGATGATGATGATGATATATATATATATATCTATATAATAAAGTAGGATGGTGTTTTCACTATTCACAAATTTGGAAGACAAGTTTGTCCTTTACATATTTGAGTTCCCCCTCTTTTTTACCCTTCATTTCCTTTCCTCCTTTCACCCAAAATTCAAATACATGGATAAAATTGGAAATTAACACTAAGAAAGTTTTACACACTACCGAGACTACCTTCACCGTCTCTATCGAGCGCGGGTTAGAGAAATCCACCTCTCTCTCTCCATTTCGTTCTTCACCGAGTACACACTCCTCTCTCTCTCTCTCCATTTTGTTCTCCACCGCTCTCCATCCTCTCTCCATTTTGTTCTTCACCGCTCTCCATCCTCTCTCCATTTCGTTCTTATCATTGGGGTTTATCAATCCTCTCTCCATTTCGTTCTTCAGCAGGTAACGGTTTTAGGTTGTTCAATGGGTGTTTGTGAAGAGGTTTTATCATTGGGGTTTATCAATAGGTTTACATTTGTGTTTTTTTATGCTCTGTTATCAATGTTATCAATGTTACAGCAACGGGTTACGGGTATCAATGTTACAGCAAACATTGATAATGATCTTATCAATATTACAGCAAACACTCTCTTACAGCAAATACTCTGTTTCAATGGCTGCATTTTTGGGTAATGATTTTATATCAATAGTTTTATGGGTAATGATTTTATTGGCCGAAAGTGGTGGCTGAAATGTTTTGAAAGTGCACAAAAAAAAAATACTCTCTTACAATGGGTTATCAATGTTACAGCAAATACTCTCTTACAATGGGTTTACACTCTTTAGTATATACTGTGTTTGCAAAAACTCTGTTTCAATGGCTGCATTTTTGGAATTTTATTTGATTACTCTAATGTTCCTCTAATGTTTTATGGGTTTATTACTCTTTGCATTTTTGGAATTTTATTTGATTACTCTAATGTTCTTCTATCCTTGCAATCTAGATAGGAGGTATTTATTGGGAAGAATGTATGACGATTCATTAGTACTTTTTATTTTTATGGGTTTATTACTCTTTGGAGTATTACTCTAATGTTCATCTAATGTTTTATGGGTTTATTACTCTTTGGAATGTTGGGAAGAATGTATGACGATTCATTAGTACTTCTTATTTTTATGGGTTTATTACTCTTTGGAGTATTACTCTAATGTTCATCTAATTTTTTATGGGTTTATTACTCTTTGGAATGTTAGTATTCATTTGTGTTGCATTCGGTACAACAAACACTATGTTTGCAAGCTCTATAAACATTTGTGTTGCATTCGGTTTTGATTTCTTATCGGTTTATGAGAGTTGCAATGGTTGCATTTCTGGGAGTTTGAATGGGATTTCTTATTTGATTGAATATCTTATGTAAAAAATGTATATTGCCGATTCGTATAATGTTTCTAATGTTTTATGGGTTTATTACTCTTTGGAATGTTAGTATTCATTTGTGTTGCATTCGGTACAACAATCACTATGTTTGCAAGCTCTATAAACATTTATTGGGAAGAATGTATGACGATTCATTATTACTTTTTATTGGGAAGAATGTATGACGATTCATTAGTACTTTTTATTTTTATGGGTTTATTACTCTTTGGAGTATTACTCTAATGTTCATCTAATGTTTTATGGGTTTATTACTCTTTGGAATGTTGGGAAGAATGTATGACGATTCATTAGTACTTCTTATTTTTATGGGTTTATTACTCTTTGGAGTATTACTCTAATGTTTTATGGGTTTATTACTCTTTGGAATGTTAGTATTCATTTGTGTTGCATTCGGTACAACAAACACTATGTTTGCAAGCTCTATAAACATTTGTGTTGCATTCGGTTTTGATTTCTTATCGGTTTATGAGAGTTGCAATGGTTGCATTTCTGGGAGTTCTAATGGGATTTCTTATTTGATTGAATATCTTATGTAAAAAATGTATATTGCCGATTCGTATAATGTTTCTAATGTTTTATGGGTTTATTACTCTTTGGAATGTTAGTATTCATTTGTGTTGCATTCGGTATAACAATGACTATGTTTGCAAGCTCTATAAACATTTATTGGGAAGAATGTATGACGATTCATTATTACTTTTTATTGGGAAGAATGTATGACGATTCATTAGTACTTTTTATTAAGAAAGTTTTCATTTGGTATAGTTCATGTTGTGTTTTAGTCACATTTAATAATTACTTCTCATTTATTCATTTTGTAGTTGACTTCTTTGTTCACATGGAGAACGTTATCGTGTTTGGCAACGTATGTTACTTTTAATTATACTCTCTTTCACTTAAATGAGATCAATTCCTACTTCCTAATAATTTTCTTATACATTTTCATTCTTTACTTATAGGTGAATGAAGATGCAGCGATTGCTGTAACAACCGAACTCCTCTCATCAATATTTATTCTCCTCACTTATATGTTTATTTATTGATTCCATCCTTTGCCTTTTTAATTACAGATTCAAAGGTTGCGTCAAAATAATATCAGCGTTGATGTCCTCGATGAATCTGATCTAAATAGTGTTCGTTCCGTGGTAAGAAAATGCACTTTTGTTTTCATATAGTACTTATAAGAAGTTTCTCCATTCGTAATCAATATCCTCTTTTCTTATCTCCGCTACAGCCTGTTAACATTTGCACACCTTCAATACGACATGGGAAGGAAAAAGGGAATTTGGCACCCACTAAGGTTGAATTTTTTTCTATTCTCATCTATTCGAATATATATAACATATTTCTTTATCTAATTATATACACTTAACCTTTTCATATAGGATATACGAAAAGGAAAAGGGAAAAAAAGTGTAACTTTAAGTGTGGTATGTTTAACTAATTATAGGTTTACTATGATTATATCTACTATTTTCTCATTTTGTACTTAGTGTTCTTCATTTCTCTATAATCTACCTAATTTTTTTTCAACATTTCTTTCTTTGTTCATAGAATCAAAGGCCGCATGGAAATAACATTGGTATCGTTATACGTGATGATGTTCCACCAAATGTTATGCATATTGGGGTAAATACTAGCTACTAAATGCTTTTATCGTTTCAACTTCATATTTACAACTTCTTCACTCCCCATTTATAGTATCAATCTTACAATTAACAGACTCAAACTATACTCAATAATGCAAATGAGAAAGGCAAGGGAAAGGAGAAAGAAGTTCCCACACGTAAAAGGGTAAAACACATATCAAAAACTTTTATGATAATATTCTTTATGGCATTATGTAATATTATTTTTATATGCTTATATTTCTTTTGTAGGCGGCATGGATGGGGAAGTATAATGTTTGTCCAGAAGCGGTTTGTTTTTATCATTAACCTTTTACATTATTGGTGGTGTTATTTTACCCTACAGTAATGGTGGTGTTATTAAATAATTAAGTGATTAATGTGTACCATTAGGCTTTATACAATCTCTAAAGTTTACACCAATACTGGAAACTTAATTTCACTATATTATTAAGACTATGAGCGCACCCCTTTCCATTATCACGCAATGCAGATAATTTTTTTGTTTTCTTTAGGCAATTGATCAAACGTTTGTCTCCAAAAGTTCCCTTGCACAACGATTACGACAAGAACGAGAAAGAGAAAGATGCAATCCTCCACAAGCTACATCTGTCACTTCTGCCCCCCTTGCGCCACAACATAACTTCATCTCAAAACGCGCACTTGCCCAACGACAAAGACGTGATCGAGAAAGAGCATTTCAGTTACATCAACCTATTTCTGGTCATACTCCCCATGTTAACAATTCTATGGGGCCACCTGCTTTTGCTTGCACTGAAGGTTCTCCTAAGCGATCAAAGGTTTCACATTTACCGTCAGATAATGATGTGGCTCAGGTCCCGTCGTCAATAACTAAGCAATTTATAGAAGTTAGTACTCCAAATCCTTCACACATTTCTATTCGAAGAATTAGTCCTTTGACGAATAGTTTACCAATCCCAGTCGCGGAGACAAATATACCCCCATCCATGTCACCTCGAAACCTTTGCCAAGATTTCGACCTAATTGATTCTGAAGATCAGTGTGTCGGAGTCCTCCAAGAACACTCTCCGACATCAAATTCTCTCCAAAATGTATTGGTCCCCAATACGTTAGAAATTATACCCCACCTTGAAACAGAGAATAATCGAGATGTTCAAAATTGCCAATCATCTAATGCACATAGTCATAGGTATAATTTCTTTTTATCTATTATCTAATATTGTTTTACGTTGTGAACTATCCTTCAATTTGTTTTTCACACCTTCTTATTTCATATATAGATCCACTATACAAAGCCGTGGAAATATTGCGAGCACGAGTGCACCTCAAGAACCATATGCATATTTAGAAAGACATTTTCTTGGGCCCATGGATGTCCCTTGCCATCATTGTTCAGCTTTACATTGGATGGGTGAAAGATTATCGACCTCATCAAAGATTCGCCCTCTATTTGGGAAGTGTTGTAGACAAGGACAAGTTCGATTACCACATCTACTTGAACCCCCACCGTAAATTAAACATCTGTTCGATGGTAATGATGTTCAATGCAAGTCTTTCCAGAGTCATATTAGAGAGTATAATGCTGCTAACGCCTTTACAAGTCTTGGTGTTCAAATGGATGATAGGGTCCTCAGAGGTAGGGGTCCATCATCTTTCACCATTCATGGCGAACTACGTTATCGTACTGGATCCTTATTACCGGAACCGGGACATGAGGAAGAAGCTTCATATGCCCAGTTATACATTTATGATCCCAGTGTGGCTTTGAGTGTTAGGGAACGTAGGAATCCATAATTACGAAGTGATGTACTGCAAATAATTCAAGGTTGCTTGGAGGTCAACAATGCTTTTATCCACAAATATCGTCAGGCGTTTGCTATTTTAAATGAATCCTCTGGATCCGGCCTGAACTTGCCAGCATACTTACATTACAATTCTGCAGCAGATCGTAGAAGGTATAATTTGCCTTCGACTGATGAGATTGCGGTTATTTTACCCGGCGATGGCCATAATTCGTCTGCAATGAGAGACATTATTGTTCGCCTTCGAGGGGGGGATCAATTGATGCGAGTTAATGAATGTCACCCAGCTTACCTACCTCTGCACTACGTTCTTTTATACCCTCATGGTCAACTTGGTTGGGACCCTGAGATGAAGTTATGGGACGTGGCAAACAGTGTTGATCAGGATCATCGACTAACTCAACTGGATTATTATAGTTATCGTTTGTTTCAACATGGCACTGAGTACTCTACAATTTTGAGAGGAGGTAAACTTATGCAGGAGTTTATTGTGGATGCATGGGCTTCAACGGAACAAAATTGCTTGACTTATTTCAGACTTAATCAAAGCAAACTTCGGGTAGAATTATACAAGGATCTTAGCGATTGTATGTCTGAGGGTGTTGAACCATTGCAAATTGGTAGGCAAATGATTTTGCCATCTTCTTTTACTGGTAGTGCACGAAATATGTTTGAGATTTACCAAGATTCGATGGCCATCACTCGGTACAATCAACACCCTGATATTTTTCTCACAATGACCGCCAATCCTAAATGGCCTGAAATCAGTAAGGAACTTTTACCGGGTCAAAATGCTCTCGACCGTCCAGATTTGGTTGCACGTGTTTTTGAACTAAAGAGAAAAGCCCTAATGAAGGAGATTAAGGATAAAAATATTTTTGGCAAGAAAGTGGCCCATGTGTTTACAATCGAATTTCAAAAAAGGGGGTTGCCCCACATGCATGCTCTTCTTTTCCTCGATTGTCAAAGCAAGATTAAAACATGCGCCCAAGTAGATAATTTTGTCTCTGCTGAGTTTCCAGATCCCACTTATGATCCTACACTTTTCCAAACTATATTGAGTTGCATGGTACACGGCCCATGCGGCTCCCAGAATCCGAATTCCCCTTGCATGGAGAACGGTATATGCACGAAAAAATACCCTCGAGCATTTGCAGAAGCCACAACAATGGATAATAATGGATATCCAATCTATCGTCGTCGTGATGATGGTAAGGAATATACTACTGCCAGTTGAAAAAAGGTATCAAACAAAGATGTTGTCCCCTATAATCCATATTTGTCTAGACTTTTCAATTGTCACATTAATGTCGAGGTTTGTGCTGGGTTACGATGCGTTAAATATATAAATAAGTACATATATAAGGGTCATGATCGCACAACTATGGTTTTAGGAGGTGTTGATGAAATCCAACAATATTTAGATGCAAGGTACATTGGACCTCCTGAAGCAGCTTGGAGAATTTATGGTAATCACATGCATCAGGAGAAACCGCCTGTTACACGATTAGATTTACATTTACCTGGCATGCATCATGTTGTGTTTGATCCTTCACATTCATCAGCTACGATTGCTCAAAGAGCCAGCGGTCAAATGAGTTCGTTAACCGGGTTTTTTGCTTTTTGCGCATTGAATCCTTCTGCACGAGAGTATACCTACCAAGAGTTTCCCCAACATTATGTTTGGAGCTCTAAAACGAAACTATGGACTGCACGGAAATCATCCGAGTTTGCTATTGGGCGAATGTACTATGCTAGCCCGAATTCTGGAGAAAGGTTTTATTTGCGATTGCTTTTGACCATTGTTAAAGGGACCACATCATTCGAGTGCTTACGCACGGTGAATTGTGTATTACACGAGACTTTCAAATCGGCGTGTATAGCGAGGGGATTTCTTGAAGACAATAATGAGTGGGTTCAATGTTTACAGGAGGCATCCATCATGCGCACCGGATATCAACTTCGGCGTTTGTTTGGTGTTATACTTACACAATGTTTTCCTTTGCATCCGGAGTTATTATGGAATCAATTTTCCATTCATATATGTGATGATCTGATTCATAAGTTACGCACATTATTTTCTATCCCAAATCCAACTGACATCCAAATTGAGGATTGTGGTTTGTATCTTCTAAATGAGGTGCTTCAAGAGTCTGGTAAGAGTTTAAGTGACTTCCCTCCAATGCCTCTGCCAACTTTTAATTGGACAACTGTGGGTGGGAACAGATTACTCTCAGAACATCATCAGTTACAATCGTTAGCAATGCAAGGTGATGCACAATTAGATGTTGATCGCCTTAATAAGGGACAACGTATAGCTTACTCAGCGATAACATCATCTGTTTTCGAGAATAAGGGGACTACATATTTTTTGAATGGAGGTGCTGGCACTGGAAAGACATTTTTGTACAATACAATTGCAACCTTCTGTCGTAGTTTGGGTCATACAGTTATTACTGTTGCTTCGTCTGGCATTGCTTCTTTGTTGTTAGTTGGTGGTCGGACTGCACATTCAACATTTTGCATACCTTTGGACATTCTTGAAAACTCAAATTGTGGATTTACAAAGCAGTCGATACATGCAGAGCTATTCAAATCAGTTAAACTTATAATATGGGATGAAGTTCCTATGAAACATAGGCATTGTGTTGAGGCTGTAGATAGGACACTGCAAGATATTTGTGATGTTAAAAAGCCATTTGGAGGAATTACAGTAGTTCTTGGCGGTGATTTTCGACAAATCTTACCAGTTATCCCTAGAGGAGTTAGAGAAGAAATTGTTTCCGCTTCATTAAGGCGGTCTATGATTTGGAGGCACATCCATGTTTTGACATTACATCTAAATATGCGACTAAACCCATTGGAGCCTGAGACAATTCATTTCTCTACGTTCTTGGATCAGGTACTGCTATTTACTCTTTTCTATTTTTTAACAATCTTCGTTCAACATGCATGCATTTGACTTTTTTTTTGTAGATTGGGTCCAATCCTCTTGAAGTTGTATCATTGCCTTCCTCAATACAAAAGTGTAATGATGTCCGTGATCTAATTGCGAAGGTGTATCCATTGTTGAATGTGGTCGGTACTGTTACACCAACCTTCCTCACCGAACGAACAATTCTTTCAGCGCGGAATGGCGATGTGACTACTATAAATAATTTGGCATTGAATATCTTTCCGGGTGATACAAAAACTTATTTTGGTGCCGATAAAATGTGTGACGACGAGTCCGGTAGAGACGTACACAGTCAGTACCCAAATGAGTTTTTGAATTCTCTCGGTCCTTCTGGTTTACCCCTTTTTAAGTTGGAGTTAAAGGTGGGTTCTCCGATTATGCTTTTGAGAAACATTGCTCCGAAGGATGGTCTTTGCAATTGCACGCGATTGGTGGTTACAAAATGTGGAGAGCATGTAATTGAGGCCCAAATATTAACGGGTGATAAGTGTGGAAATTTAGTATTCATTCCCAGAGTCTCATTATCTCCTTCATCTGCGGAGATCCCTATAAAAATGACGAGACGCCAATTCCCAATTCGACTGGCATATGCAGTGACCATCAACAAATCACAGGGTCAATCTGTAAAGTTTGTGGGAATTGACTTGCGCACGCCAGTTTTTAGTCATGGCCAATTGTATGTAGCGTTATCTCGATGCACAAGTGCAAATCGCATTACCCTTCTTTCTGATGATTGTTCGCTTTCGACAATAAATATTGTGTATCCGGAAGTCCTCCTATAAAGTAATTAGTGTTATTTTCCCTATAAACTACACATTTGACCCCTTTATATCATCTTTTGATAATTTTTTAATTATTCTTAGGATTGGGAGCCAGTGGTAAAGCATCAAGAGCGGATAAATACCCGTAGGTTGCTTACATGGGGTTCCCACAACAAGGTACTTCGTCTTTAAAATGTTTTTTCTTTTCATTCATTTTTAAAAATTAGTCTTAACTATTAATATTTCTTATAGGTGGTTGTAAATTGTGCCAATCTTCATATCAAGTACGTCGAGATGGATACGTGGACATTTCGTAGAGTTATTATGAGGATGTTTCCTGCGATTCCATGATTGACTATTAGAGGATAATTTTTTGGGATGTCGATCGTTTCGACTTTTTGTAAAGCTTAGGCTTAGAGTTACTATACCCTATTGGATGATTGCTAAGGCTATTTTTGTATAGTCTGCTAAGGCTTTTATTATATATTCTGCTAAAGCTGTCTTTAACCTTACATCATCCATAGTTGTATCTTTGTAAGTATCTCAGATCAATAAATGAACTATTTGGGCTTTGGGTTTGAGTTTGTATGCTTTTGGTTTAAGATGATTTGCTTTTCTTAGTTGTTGGGGTTTTAGAATTGTATTGATTTTTGTTTGGCTTTTACCTTGGTGGTAATTAATGCATTTGACTTTTTGCAGGTTGGTAATTAATATATTGGTCCCTTTTGCGTGGTTTCAAAATTAATATGCAAATATGACTACAAAAGATGGGAATTTGACATATGATTCATTTACATTTTATCTTATTCATTATCAAGCCCTGTTTTAAGAGTGCTTTCATTATCAGGACCATTGTTCATATTAATTCTTTAGTTTTTTCCTTATATTTTTAAGCTTATCAATTTGGGCGTTCATATAGACCCTTATCAATTTGGGCGTTCCGTAGACAACTTATGGGTAAAGCATAACGATGTTAATGATTAAATAGTAAGTTGTCTTAATTTAAGCGAAAAAGTTGTTAAATTCCCATAGAAACAAAATAAAATATTAAGGCAGGGGTGAGGAATTCTATCCAAAATTTTCCATTCTACTGATGATGTTGTAGAGTCGAAGCCGAACAGTGAGATAATGTGTTATTTGGTTGTTTTCACAGTGAGGCGAAGCCCCCAGTATAATAGACCTCATGTGTTATAGTTGTATTACACCAAGTCATGACAGGAAGCAGGTCTGAAATGAAGGTCTGAAATGAGTTGATGCCACCAACAATAGCATCGAGTCATTACAGGAAGCAAAACTAATGTTTGAGTCTCAAACATTACATGTCTACGCCACTAACTAATGTTACACATTCTAACTTCTGAGAACAGTTTACACAGAGGACCGAGAATTAATAGGTATGTCATGGATCTTTCAACTTCATTTGTTTTTCAATTCAGGAAATGTAATTTTATATGAAACAGTAATATGGATGTAATTCAATGTTGTTGTGGCTAAAACTGCGGCAATAGAGACAAGAGAGTGATATCGAATGCACAAAAAAGAGCCTGAAATAACAATGAGTGATGCTTTTAAGCCACAACCACAACTTTTGGTTCTAAGCCACAATCACAAGCCACAATAGGGTATATCCCATACAAGAATGTAATCTGCAATAGATTGAGAACACTTGCAATAATGTAATCTGTAATTTTTGGTTTTAAGCCACAACCACTGTGCAGCTGAATATTTTATGCATCCGCATATTCCCATATCACTATAGTCCTTGGTTATATTATCCCGAAGTGTATGTAAGTAGCAGTAGCAGGTACCATCCGTTGTGCAGATTCACAATGGTACCTGCCACTGTGCAACTTCAAACTATCCTAATAGTTTTTGAATAGAGTTTTGCCTTTATATAGATTCACGGTGAGTGGATTATTTGACATACCTGGTATTTCAGTGAGTGGAGTATTTGACATACCTTCTATAACTACCATATGCTATAACTTGCAGGCATGTATTGCTTATTTTAAAGGTAGTATCCGTATATTTCCCGTGCAGTTGTACTGTTGTGTAGATACTCGGTGGTGGTGGTACTATTATGTAAATACTTGGGGGTTGATTAAGGTTGACGTTAGGATTTTAGGATCGCATCGGCATATGCGCAGCATGGCAGAAAGATGATGAGGGATCTGCTACTGCAGAAATATTATTTTTAGATCTCTATTCTTATTATGTATATTTTTTTTTTAATTATCTCTATCTCACTATATTTGATTTACAATATTTACAATATTTATGCCCGTAATAAAATCTTTCGAGTGATTTAAAATGTGTTATTTGGTTGTTTTCACAGTGAGGCGAAGCCCCCGGTGTAGTAGACCTCATGTGTTATAGTTGTATTACACCAAGTCATGACAGGAAGCAGGTCTGAAATGAAGGTCTGAAATGAGTTGATGCCACCAACAATAGCACCGAGTCATTACAGGAAGCAAAACTAATGTTTGAGTCTCAAACATTACATGTCTACGCCACTAACTGATGTTACACATTCTAACTTCTGAGAACAGTTTACACAGAGGACCGAGAATTAATAGGTATGTCATGGATCTTTCAACTTGATTTGTTTTTCAATTCAGGAAATGTAATTTTATATGAAACAGTAATATGGATGTAATTCAATGTTGTTGTGGCTAAAACTGCGGCAATAGAGACAAGAGAGTGATATCGAATGCACAAAAAAGAGCCTGAAACAACAATGAGTGATGCTAATGAGTATTTCGCACCCATTAGTGAATCATATTTTTGAAGATGGTACTTATTTTTTTTACCATTCATTTTCATAGTATGACATATCTGGAGAGGTTATCAAGATACTTCCAGAAAATGGGGGTATGCTTGACAATCTTTAATTAATTTTCTAACCTTTTGATATGTTCTTCCTTTAACTAACCTTTTATGTTCTATTATAATGTCTTTCACTGAACAGATCCTGTTGGATATGGGGAGGCTTGAATTGCAATTCTTCGTTCTTTCCCCTGAATAAAGAAGCTTAAGTAGATGATTTGTGGTAATTTTTTTATTTTTTAACTTCTATCTCTTTATTTATTCACATATTTGCCTTTTGCATTTACCGGAAGTAAAATTTTCTATGCAGTGCGGCATCGAACGTTTGAATTGCAAAATACTCTTCTGAAGCTTGGCAGAGACAATAAAATGCTATTGAATGCTCAAAAAGGAGACTAAAACAACAATGAGTGCTACTAATGAGTATTTTTACATTATTTTAATTGAGTTCATTATTTATTGGTACAGTTAACTCAAAAGGGGGTTCCCATCTTTCTCCATCATATCATATTCTTACTTGATCTGGCCTATTTCTTTTGGTGAACTCCGACAGCTGGCAGTGGCAACAAACTCACAGGTGTGAAACAAATTACTATCTTTTTTTTTCCTTTCCTTTCCTCAGTGCGGTTAAATTCACAGGGGTTGATGGATTCTGCTTGAAGTAGTAGCAAAAATGTTGAGTTCATTATTTATTACTTTTTCAATCATTTTTCTTTATTGGCACAGTTAAACAGAGGGTTGATATAACTGCAGTGCTCTGATGGCAAACTGCTCCACCAGGGATGGATATGCCAGTGGTTGAGGTCCGTAATTACGGAGTGTGGCTTATGGAAAAAAATGTAGACAAATATATTCATAGAATCCTGGTTGAAGAAGATGCCAAAAACTTTGGGCAAAGCAGTGATGAGCTATTTCATGCTTCAGCGAATGTGGGGGAGAAACTTTATAAGAAGGGGTACTTAGCTAAAAATGGAAAAGTATTCATTCCTCCTCTCTTTTGATTAATCTCAACTCTACTTGGGATTAATCCAGTTGTTTTATGCCTTTTACGATGAGTATAACTGATACTTTTGCTTCAACATTTGGTTCCATTTGCAGATATTGATCTCGATCACAACACTTTTCCATTGGCAAGTTGCTCCAATTGTCAGCAGCCGTTCTAAGCCTGCTTAAAGCAGTAACATATATTTGATGAAGACTAGAAAGCAGAAGATATTTTCTTAAAGCTGCAGCTAGGATGAAGAGGAAATTTTTTTCCATGGGGTCTTCATTGGAATGGCTTAATACTTCCGTCGTGAGGAGGATACGATTTCAGTAGGTCCATTGGAATGGGCATATGCTAGATTTCAGTAGGTCCATTGGCGTTTGGAGGTTTTGGAACTGAATCAGCTGTCCTTCTTATGGACAGTTTGTTTTATAACATGAGGCTTCGGGTAACTGTTAACTTAAGCAATTCGCATTCAATTTTGAAGTTTAACTTCTTATTATTTTTAGTTTTGTTTTTACTTTATGGTTTAATTTTATTATTAGTTGGTTTTCTTTGCTTTACAGTTTTTTTAGTTTACTAGATCGAGTATGGAGTTTAAAATCTTTCATTTCTTTATTGATTTACAAATTGTTATAGGTTTGGAATATTGATGCTAATCTTTCTTTGCTTTATAATTAGTTGGTTGACAATGTAGTAGAATGCTCCATATGATGGTTCTGTGAATGGAACATTCATTTCATCAAAATATTGTTGAACATCTTAGCAGGTGGTCGTGCGACAGCTGCTCGATAGATGTCATCAAGGGCTTTAAGATATGTTGTTCATTAGTGAACACGTGATCCACATGCCTGAGTTCTTAATTTAGATAAAAAATATATGTATCAATTCAACTAATCATTTCTTTTTACGACTCACATTGCGTGATTTGATTTTGGGCGCTCTCCCACATTATTGTAATTTATTACACTGTCACACTATAACTAATCGTTTATCAATTGGTGACTCTGTATAAGGTCCATTCGCAGCCAATTCATATTATAAATAGATCAAGTTTAATCATGCTTTAAATTACATTAATTTAGTTTACTTTGTTCTCTAAGTTTGTAATTAAACAACCTAAAACTAAAACGATTTACATTTAGCTGGATTGTAAGCTCATTTGAAATTGGCTAAAAAACTAAACAAAGTAAGCTTCATCAATTCAATTTTAGTGTGGCTTAATTTTGCTTCATATATTATTATAACCTTTTAGTGTTTGATATTTCTTCTTTTAATTCAGATGCTGCGAAGCTCATCAGATTCTACTGAGCGGGACATTTTAATGGTTGCTGGAGTGAAAACAATACTTGCGGGTTTAGTTCTCGAAGAAGAAAAAGTCAACTATGATCCAACTATCGTTGTTGTTGGAGTAGGAGAGGCGTTCTAAATATTGGATAAAAAATCAGACAAGAATTGATTGATGCATTTGAGATATCCAGTGAAGAGGATCCCGCACGCTAACGTGGCTGCTGCTGCTGCTAAATCGGGTGGATAGTTTGCATATTGATGTTTTTACACGAATTAAGTTAAATACATGATGTTTATACGACGTTTAGGAGAGACTATTCATATTGTTGTAGGAGTATTTTTTTTGTTTGTTAAGCAGTGTGGAAAGTCCCATAAACAGTGGAAACTCTGGCCAATTTTTTTTAATTGTTTACACATTTTTGTTATAAAAAAACTTTACGACTTAAATTTGTATATGATGGTTATGATGTTTATAAGAGGTCCAAGACGGATCATTAATATATTTGCAGACTTTTTTTGTTGGAGAACGTAATTTTTACCATTTTGAAATTACATACTTTGAAATTTTTTCCCGCTTTGCGATTATGTAGTTCTAAAAACTTTCTTCGTGCCTTCAGGCACGGCCATACCCTAGTATATATATATATATATATATATATATGGTTAGAATAAAATACCTATATTTGTATATTTATAAATATCCTATAGATGAAAGGATATGGACTTTTATGGAGTACATCTTGGATGATTATGGTGTACTAGATTGATGGGGGTTGATGTATCGCATTTAAGGAATATTTCGGTTACATCATCCCAAGGATATTATTGGTGATGTTAGTTGTAGTAGTAGTATAATATTGTATACATGGCATTATGGATCTCTAGGATCAACATTGTCCAGGAGTAGTGTAACGGGGTGGTTCCTTGTTTGGATTTCGCTTTGCGAGACACCCCACGCATGAAACGCAGTGCAATGTTGAGATTGGAGAAAAGTTCTGCCAATTATGGTATGTACGGAACTATGGATCTCTATGATCGACATTGTCAAAGAGTAGTGTAACGGGGTGGTTCCTTGTTTGGATTTCGCTTTGTGAGACACCCCGCGCACGAAATGTAGTACATTGTTGAGAGTAGAGAGAAGTTTTGTCGATATTTATGTGTGGCATAACGGATCTCCAGGATCGACGTTGACAAGGAGTAGTGTAACGGGGTGGTTCCTTGTTTGTATTTCGCTTTGCGAGACACCCCACGCACGAAACACAGCGCAGCGTTGAAATTGGAGGGAAGTTGTGTCAATAATAATTTTGCATGCTTATTAATTAGAAATTAAATCCTATGTTTCAACCCAAATGCATATTGGGTAATTTATTAAATTATAATTGGTTAAAGTATAAACCGGAATCCACTAAGCCTAATAAGGCACATGTGATTGAAAATAAATACTTAATTGTGTTTAGAAAAGGGGGTGGATTCTTGGGTTAAGTTAGGAAGGTAGATCTCGTGGGTATAGGCTAGGCCTATGATAAGTTAGGTTGTCCTAATAAATGGGGGTAATTTATCCAAAATTTGAGGACGCGAATAGGTGCGCGCCTTTAGATGAGAGGTGAGTTGGGGTTCCACGAGAGTGCAATTCCACTTTAATTATGAAATAAGTGCACCGATATTTATTATGCACGGTTAACACACTCGCTAAATATTTTCACAACTCGGGCTCTGACCCGTGTGACAACCCGCTCCAAATAATAACGGGTGGCCAGCCCTATACTACATAAATCAGGTATCTCTGATGGTACAGTCTCAACATCAACAACTAAACACAGTAATATAAGGCTAACTACCCGAAATCAAAAAGTGCGAATCGCCAAAAATTTAAAACTTTTATATTACAACAACAACAAAACCAATAATGCATACACCCAACAATAAGCATCTATCTATAATGTGGAAAGTGCATGCTCCAATAATGAAAGAGTACAATACATTGTACAACAAAAATCCCAACAATGAAATACCCGAATATGCTGTCGGGCAACAGACAAATACAATAATCAGATAATTAAAATATGAAAGTGTTAATCTATAACACTTGAATACTAACTCAATACAACTGAATCCTAATCTAGATATACAAAGATAGGAATCGACTAAAACCAAGTGCCGCAACAGTCCGCTACTGCCACAGCTCCACAAATCATGAATGGAGAAATAATAAAGGCGTCCTTGCGGGGGAACACCTTAAGTAATACAATATATATATGCATGGGGGAGGAGAAATAGAAACGGGTCAGAACCCGAGTTTGAAAAACAGTTTATAGCAAGTGTATTAAAATTAATAATAATTATAAATGCATTATTACATGATTTAGCTGGAATCGAACACTCCATAAAAATTCCCACTCACCTCTCATCTAAAGCACGCACTAAGCGTATGCACGTGTCTTCAAAAAGGATGTTCGATTCTAATTAGGTAAGAGGATTCTAACTTAAACCCAAATAAAGTATTTAAGTGAAATCATCTAACCTATCACCCGATTCTACATATAATACAATACTAATAGTTATAATTTTTATCTTTAATATAAACATTACGCTTATCTTTATAATGCTCTTTTGTTGAACAAATAAAGTTACGTGATCCTATCATGCTCCATCATCACAATACATAAACAATAATAATGTACTAGATTTATTCTAGTAATGCCTAATAAGGCAAGAAACCATATATATAAATAATAAAAGATGAGTTATTAGCATCAAGAACTAAGGACTAAACTCCTCCCAATTTTCAACACGGTACTGCGTTTCGTGCGTGGGACGTCTCGCCGAAGCGAAATCCAAACAAGGAACCCCCCCGTTACACTACTCCTGACCGTATCGATCCTCGGGGCTCATTATGCCCTCAATGCAAGATGCATGTAACTCAAATGATTAGTATCCAATTTTAATTAATTAGTATTCCCAATTCTCAACAGTGCACGGCGTTTCATGCGTGGGACGTCTCGCCGAAGCGAAATCCAAACAAGGAACCCCCCCGTTACACTACTCCTGGCACTGTCGATCGTCGGGATAGGTGATAGATATATAATATAATATAATGATGAGCATTAAGGACTAAACTTATCCCCAAGTTCCAACATTACACTGCGGTTCGTGCGTGGGACGTCTCGCCGAAGAGAAATCCAAACAAGGAACCCCCCCGATACACTAATCCTGGCAATGTAGGTCATTAAGGTCGGTTATGCCCTTGACACCCAAAATACAAACACAAGCAAGTAATAACCATCCAACCGAGCTATAACTCGAAGGATGCAGGCTCACATGCTATCATCATCCAGCAGCCCATAAACGTAGCAAACTAGGGCCACCTGGTGGGGTTCAACGACACCCACCTCGTGATCTACTCACGCACACGACGTCCGGGAAGCGGTCATAGTTCCTAACCGGCAAGTGAGAGCGTCACATACCCCGACCTCTCACCCCCAAATAAATAAATATGTATATATGTCATTTTCTGACCCCAATGGACGACTATGACCTGGGGAATATCCACACCCTGCATATTTGTCAGGATGCTCACCCTCAACGCACGAAACTTCCCAATGATAGCAAGGAGGGGGTATGCTTAACATGTATATACACCATCATATAGGGTATACATACAACCCACATAATAAAGATACACCATTATATAAGGTATACCTGAAACATCATAATCATGTTCATAATACGCACTTAGGCGCAGTTGATTTACATCATAGTTTAGTATACTCTCTCATGATACACTAATCGTTAATACTCACACATTTACCCCACTTAGTATATGCTATACTAATTCTCGCTTGAAGCTCTCATGTCGCTTCTAAAAATGAATCGTCCTTCAATACAATTTAATTAGGGATATTCTATATCCTATTGCACCTTAATGCATTTCTCACATTGTGAGATATCTCCCAATCGATTATTAATAAGGATATTTCCATATCCAAAAGCACATCAAATAGCATTAGTAAACATCCACTCATAATAGGGTTCATTTCATTTAAGAACCCTTTTAAAGTTATCCCAAATGAAAGTGGGCTCCCCCACTTAGAAGATACCAAATTCTCTAATCGGGAAATCCCCAAAATAATTCTACATGACTCCAATGATCGCTTGTAGGGGAAACTCTCTAAAAGTCTCCAAAACATAATCCAAATATCTCCTATAGAGATCCCCGATCAATAACCTCGAATGAAACGGAAAGAAATTCTCCTTAGAAAAACTTTCCCTCAAAAGCCCTGTTTCCGAATCGATTCGGGCCTATTCCGAATCGATTTGGCCCAGCTAATCGATTCGGCCAGGAAGGCGAATCGATTCGGGTCATCAGACCTGGGACTCTGCCTCAGGCCGAATCGATTCGGTTGGAGTCCGAATCGATTCGGTCACTAAGACCTGGGCACCTGCATATTTCCGAATCGATTCGGCTAAGGGGCCGAATCGATTCGGCCCTGCTGAACCTCGAAAATGGCTACTGTTTAAGTAAGCCAAAATACCCAAAAATCATATTAATGGTTTTCTCTCCATTTCTCTTCAACCCAAACACAAATATACCCTTAATATTCATCCTAGAATACATATAAACTAATTTCTAACCTTAAATCCATTTAATACACTACAAATCTAAGGTTTTTCCCAAAAGTTAGGTTTTAACATTTTAAACCTAAAACCCAAAAATCAATCCACAAATCATGCAATAAATGGTACACAACAATTATTTAGCAAGTTTAATCACTTGCCTCGGGTTCGTAGGGTCTGAATCCGCCGGAAAATCCTCTTTCTCCCTTTTTCTCCTTCCTTTTCTTCTTCTTTCTTCTTCTCTCTTCTTTCTTTCCTTTTCTCTTTCTCTCTTTTGGGAGAAATATCTCCCTTAGGCTTATTAAGCCTAAATCCGAAAATACACATCTTTAAATGATAATACACACTTTAAATGACTCGGTGACTTTAATTCGAGTCAAACGGTCCTATTTTATTTCGGAACCCAAATAGACCCCAAGTACAGTCATTTCGACTTTCTCGACCCTTCCGGATTCAATGGTACCATTCCATTCGAGACACTTTCTAACAACTCCAAATTCTGACCTCAATTGCCAATTTTTATTATTTCTCCAATAAAATATTATTTATCTCTCCTGAAATAAATAAATCATCGTCCCCAAGACCTCGGGTTGTTACAAAATCCCCCACTTACAAGAATTTCGCCCTCGAAATTTAGCTAAGCCTAATTCTCCCAAAGCTCAACTAGTCCTAATCTACCCATTATTACTAATCCTATCTCCAAACTTCTAACTTCCCATGACGAATTGATTTAATTTACTTTATTATTAAGCTAATTATGAAGTAAACAAAACTTATTTCCATAACAAGGGCGCCCATACACCTTTTATAATTGAGCTTTATGCTCACAACCATCATAATGAGGCTTATTTGTCTCAAAAGTTCTACATTCCTGACAATAAGTAAGACTAAAATTTTAGTAGAGAAAATTTGAATGGTCCAAAGAAAGAACTCCTCTCAATTCTTGACGATCGCCAATTTCGTGCGGGGGACGTCTCGCAAAAGCGAAATCCAAACAAGGAACCCTCCCAATACACTACTGTGTGACGACGTCGGGGATTGAGAGTTTGTTAGATCCGGACTTGAGTTTGAAAACATTTTTGTGGAAAATTTAGTTTGAAAGGGCCCGAAGGCCGATAAAAGTTTTATATTGAAAATAGTTTATTTTGAAAAAGATTATATATATATATTCTAATATAAAATGCCTTATGTCCAACACAAGGTCTTTTAATTCATCATATACATAACATATAGCTCACAATTATAGTCATACTCAGGAACTAAAATTTGACCTGCGTCCCATCAAACCACAATCACTTCAAACATAAACAACATCTTACATCATTTCAATATACTGCCATACATAAGGCAATTCCATATCTGGGATACAACAATTTTTAATAGTCGATCATGACTACATACAAAGAAGTAGCTTCTATCATTACTACTTACCACCATTACCAAGATAATAGAATAAGAGCATATCTTGCTCAAAATTCCCCCTTTAGGGTCATTACCTACCATACATAAACAAAAAGGGCTAAAGCACTACCCGATTCACATGTATTTCCCATACGATATTTCCAAAACTTCATATAGTAATAATCCCTATAGTAAGGAAAATTACTTACAACATCCATCTCTAGTCCGATTGCCCATCCTCATCAATAGGCTCCCAAACATAGTCCCCCGGTCTAAAACGACCTCGAATTTGCTGTAGGGGTTGCACTTCCAAAATTTCATCAAATTGCGGTCCTTTACCTCTTTGAGGACAATCTCTCTTTTTATGACCTGTTTCTTTACAAAAGAAACACTTGCCCATAAACTCTTTCTGCCCACTCGCATTACTGGCGCTCTCTTTGCCAAACTTACTAGATGAACTCGAATCTCCAAAGTTCTTACCCTCTTGAGAACGAAAACGATATTCTCGACACTTCAATAGTGCCGCATTCACAACCTCGTCGAAAGTCATTAACTTAGGGCTTTCTAACAAATGTTGTTGGATTTTCCATTCTAAACCTCGAACAAACTTCGATATACGTTTCTCTTCCGTATTTACCTCATTAGGTACTAATCTCGCCCATAGAGAAAAATCTTCTTCATATTCTGCCACCGTCCTATTTCCTTGAAAAATTCCCATATCCTTCGTAGGGGAAAGCAAATACCTTTGATCAAAAAGTCCCCAAAATTCTTTGATAGGAAAAGTATCTCTCTGTTCAGATGTGGTGACAAACTCCCACCATTGAAGAGCTGCACCCGATAACTTAAAGGTGACTAAAAATTGCTTCTGCACCTCACTACACTCAACCATACGAAGATGCCTTAGCATACTATTTTTCCATGTACTTGCAGCCATTGCATCCACTCCCCCTGCAAACTCGGGAGGATGCCCCTTACTAAAATCTTCCTTCACTCTCTCCCAAAAGGACAATCCTAAATGGGGTGGGGCTGCTCGAGCGGCAGGTTGTTGAGCCATCGTAGAAACGGCAGCAGTTACTGCTTGTGCCACTATATTGGCAACATCATCCGTAGTCATTTTCCTTTGAGGCAATTGGGGCTGTCCCTTCCTTGCCTTGGCTGAACGACCTCCCTTCGGTGGCATCTGAAACAAGAATAATTGTACCAGGACGCTTTTCAAATATTTTCGATTCACAGAAAGATATGGACGTATGAATGTACCCGTCCTAGCAATAAGGCTCTACACCAAGAACGCTTACGGAAGATCGTAGTAACGCACACAGATCCTAAAGACACTAGAACCTGATGCTCTGATACCATCTGTGACAACCCGCTCCAAATAATAACGGGTGGCCATCCCTATACTACATAAATCAGGTATCTCTGATGGTACAGTCTCAACATCAACAACTAAACACAGTAATATAAGGCTAACTACCCGAAATCAAAAAGTACGAATCGCCAAAAATTTAAAACTTTTATATTACAACAACAACAAAACCAATAATGCATACACCCAACAATAAGCATCTATCTATAATGTGGAAAGTGCATGCTCCAATAATGAAAGAGTACAATACATTGTACAACAAAAATCCCAACAATGAAATACCCGAATATGCTGTCGGGCAACAGACAAATACAATAATCAGATAATTAAAATATGAAAGTGTTAATCTATAACACTTGAATACTAACTCAATACAACTGAATCCTAATCTAGATATACAAAGATAGGAATCGACTAAAACCAAGTGCCGCAACAGTCCGCTACTGCCACAGCTCCACAAATCCTGAATGGAGAAATAATAAAGGCGTCCTTGCGGGGGAACACCTTAAGTAATACAATATATATATGCATGGGGGAGGGGAAATAGAAACGGGTCAGAACCCGAGTTTGAAAAACAGTTTATAGCAAGTGTATTAAAATGAATAATAATTATAAATGCATTATTACATGATTTAGCTGGAATCGAACACTCCATAAAAATTCCCACTCACCTCTCATCTAAAGCGCGCACTAAGCGTATGCACGTGTCTTCAAAAAGGATGTTCGATTCTAATTAGGTAAGAGGATTCTAACTTAAACCCAAATAAAGTATTTAAGTGAAATCATCTAACCTATCACCCGATTCTACATATAATACAATACTAATAGTTATAATTTTTATCTTTAATATAAACATTACGCTTATCTTTATAATGCTCTTTTGTTGAACAAATAAAGTTACATGATCCTATCATGCTCCATCATCACAATACATAAACAATAATCATGTACTAGATTTATTCTAGTAATGCCCAATAAGGCAAGAAACCATATATATAAATAATAAAAGATGAGTTATTAGCATCAAGAACTAAGGACTAAACTCCTCCCAATTTTCAACACGCTACTGCGTTTCGTGCATGGGACGTCTCGCCGAAGCGAAATCCAAACAAGGAACCCCCCCCCCCCCCCCCCCCCCCCCGTTACACTACTCCTGACCGTATCGATCCTCGGGGCTCATTATGCCCTTAATGCAAGATGCATGTAACTCAAATGATTAGTATCCAATTTTAATTAATTAGTATTCCCAATTCTCAACAGTGCACGGCGTTTCATGAGTGGGACGTCTCGCCGAAGCGAAATCCAAACAAGGAACCCCCCCGTTACACTACTCCTGGCACTGTCGATCGTCGGGATAGGTGATAGATATATAATATAATATAATGATGAGCATTAAGGACTAAACTTATCCCCAAGTTCCAACATTACACTGCGGTTCGTGCGTGGGACGTCTCGCCGAAGCGAAATCCAAACAAGGAACCCCCCCGATACACTAATCCTGGCAATGTAGGTCATTAAGGTCGGTTATGCCCTTGACACCCAAAATACAAACACAAGCAAATAATAACCATCCAACAGAGCTATAACTCAAAGGATGCAGGCTCACATGCTATCATCATCCAGCAGCCCATAAACGTAGCAAACTGGGGCCACCTGGTGGGGTTCAACGACACCCACCTCGTGATCTACTCACGCACACGACGTCCGGGAAGCGGTCATAGTTCCTAACCGGCAAGTGAGAGCGTCACATATCCCGACCTCTCACCCCCAAATAAATAAATATGTATATATGTCATTTTCTGACCCCAAAGGACGACTATGACCTGGGGAATATCCACACCCTGCATATTTGTCAGGATGCTCACCCTCAACGCACGAAACTTCCCAATGATAGCAAGGAGGGGGTATGCTTAACATGTATATACACCATCATATAGGGTATACATACAACCCACATAATAAAGATACACCATTATATAAGGTATACCTGAAACATCATAATCATGTTCATAATACGCACTTAGGCGCAATTGATTTACATCATAGTTTAGTATACTCTCTCATGATACACTAATCGTTAATACTCACACATTTACCCCACTTAGTATATGCTATACTAATTCTCGCTTGAAGCTCTCATGTCTCTTCTAAAAATGAATCGTCCTTCAATACAATTTAGTTAGGGATATTCTATATCCTATTGCACCTTAATGCATTTCTCACATTGTGAGATATCTCCCAATCGATTATTAATAAGGATATTTCCATATCCAAAAGCACATCAAATAGCATTAGTAAACATCCACTCATAATAGGGTTCATTTCATTTAAGAACCCTTTTAAAGTTATCCCAAATGAAAGTGGGCTCCCCCACTTAGAAGATACCAAATTCTCTAATCGAAAAATCCCCAAAATAATTCTACATGACTCCAATGATCGCTTGTAGGGGAAACTCTCTAAAAGTCTCCAAAACATAATCCAAATATCTCCTATAGAGATCCCCGATCAATAACCTCGAATGAAACGGAAAGAAATTCTCCTTAGAAAAACTTTCCCTCAAAAGCCCTGTTTCCGAATCGATTCGGGCCTATTCCGAATCGATTTGGCCCAGCGAATCGATTCGGCCAGGAAGGCGAATCGATTCGGGTCATCAGACCTGGGACTCTGCCTCAGGCCGAATCGATTCGGTTGGAGTCCGAATCGATTCGGTCACTAAGACCTGGGCACCTGCATATTTCCGAATCGATTCGGCTAAGGGGCCGAATCGATTCGGCCCTGCTGAACCTCGAAAATGGTTACTGTTTAAGTAAGCCAAAATACCCAAAAATCATATTAATGGTTTTCTCTCCATTTCTCTTCAACCCAAACACAAATATACCCTTAATATTCATCCTAGAATACATATAAACTAATTTCTAACCTTAAATCCATTTAATACACTACAAATCTAAGGTTTTTCCCAAAAGTTAGGTTTTAACTTTTTAAACCTAAAACCCAAAAATCAATCCACAAATCATGCAATAAATGGTACACAACAATTATTTAGCAAGTTTAATCACTTGCCTCGGGTTCGTAGGGTCTGAATCCGCCGGAAAATCCTCTTTCTCCCTTTTTCTCCTTCCTTTTCTTCTTTTTTCTTCTTCTCTCTTCTTTCTTTCCTTTTCTCTTTCTCTCTTTTGGGAGAAATATCTCCCTTAGGCTTATTAAGCCTAAATCCAAAAATACACATCTTTAAATGATAATACACACTTTAAATGACTCGGTGACTTTAATTCGAGTCAAACGGTCCTATTTTATTTCGGAACCCAAATAGACCCCAAGTACAGTCATTTCGACTTTCTCGACCCTTCCGAAAACAATGGTACCCTCAGAAATTCCATTCGAGACACTTTCTAACAACTCCAAATTCTGACCTCAATTGCCAATTTTTATTATTTCTCCAATAAAATATTATTTATCTCTCCTGAAATAAATAAATCATCGTCCCCAAGACCTCGGGTTGTTACAACCCGTTTACTTTTCTCTCCTGCCTGTATATATATTTATATATTACTACAGGTGTCCTACCGCATGGACGCCGGATGACTTTCTATCCAGAGTCTTGGGAGCCGTGAAAGGTGCGGACTGTTGCGGGATGTATCTGGTAGTCGCCTCCTACTTTCAAAATTCTAGGTAGGATTCATATTGTATATCGGGTTTGTACCCAAGGGATGTTTCTATATGCTTACATTGTTTCCATTTCAGCTATTGTATTGGCTGTGACCCGACGGCTTATTCGGGTTTATCTCCTTGTGGTATATTCAGTTGTAGTTATTTCTTTCATTTTATTCGAGCATTTCATTTCTCATAGTTCTTCTTGCATCTTTTTCTTATTTATTAGTAGTTTTATGGTGTTGGTTTGTTAGTTGTTGCATGTTTTAAATTATTTAACATCTCGCTTATATGATATCGGGTAGTTAGTCCTATATTATATAGTACCGGCAGTTGATGTTGAGACTAGACCATCTGAAACTCCTAATTTAATGTAGTATAGGGCTGGCCACCCGTTATTATTTTAAGTGGGGTGTTACAAAAAACATATTGAGTTATTCAAGGCAGTTAAAAAATAAAATATCGACAAGCACTATTAACTAAAAAAATAGTTTTATTTGGCTCTTTAGTGGGTTCACTTGTTGTCTACATACCATCCTAAAAAGTCAAATTAAAATATATTTCATTATTGGAAAAATGATCCTTATATGGCTTAAGTAACTAGTTCTTATTGGATCAAGCCCCCTCTCTCTCTCTCTCTCTCTCTCTCTATATATATATATATATGTGTGTGTGTGTGTGTGTGTATGTGTGTATGTGTGTGTGTGTGTGTGTGTGTGTGTGCGCGCGCGCGCGCGTGTGTACATTAAAGATAAAGAAATTTGATAGGATGGATATTGAAATTTCATTTTGGGGTGTTTCAATTTATTTTGCAATTTTAATTGTCAAAATTTTGCATAAAGAAGTGTGGGTCGTATAATTAAATTTTATTCGCTGTGCTTTTTGTTTTAGTGAATCAAATATTTTGTATTAATACATGAAAGTATTTACCGAGAGTTGACGAAACACATTTTGGACTAGGATGATATTATCAATGTGGGCTTCAACTGACCTATATATGTTTTTTTAAAAATCACATATAAAACATTTTATCTCCAATAATATTCATAGGGTACGAATTTATCTTACACCATATATATTTTCACTTAGAGGAAAGATTAATGTGGACTATTAATTAAAAAAACAATGATAGATGTTTAGAGCATTTAAGTGTTTTGAATTTTATCAATAGATAGCAGTTGTTATGTGCGTTTGTGTGCATGTGTTAGGGATTCCCATTTTAAGTAGATTTGAGGGAGAGATAGAGAGAGAGAGTAAAAAGTAAGCATACAATATTTTTTATGAGAAAAGAGTTTTGTGTAAGGAAACTCTTGTAAATTCGATAACCTTAACTTCAACATGCTAAATCTGGAGGTGAAAGTGAATGAAAATGTCAACAAAATCTTTTTCTGGAATGGTATATAGAAAAAGAATAATATGAATTACATTTATCAAGAGAACGATGCACATATTATGAAAATATTACTGGTAACAAGAATAATAGTCGAAACCATAATAAGGAGCCGAACAATAATGGAAACAGTAATGAAAATACTAATTTGGGTGTGGATAAAAGGTTTAATACCTTGCCTGCAACAGAGATGCTCCCAAAAACTAAGGCTCTCGGTGGATACATCCATTTATGCAACAATGATACGATGCAAGAGGATTTAAAGTGGGACGGTGGTTGATGTGTCTGTAGTTTAGTTCTTTTGATTGAATAGTGAGTCTCGCATTCTTTGGGCGTAACAGTTTTGTACACAATTTAGTAGTGAATTCTTGAGTGTTTCAACATATCATTTTGAGATATTTTTAATTAATTATTTTGTTTGGTATGTATTTGATTTTTTTCATTTAGGTATTTGTTAGTTTATCTTATCTTTGTAATTGTAGAATTTTGCATCCTCTACTTTTAGTAAAATTGTATTTTTTAGCTTTATTTTTCTAATATACAATTGACAATTGAATGAGTTTTGCATATTTAAGTCCCATAAATTGTCATGAAAATGTGCAAATCTCGTGCGGAACAATTAAATTAATATAGATATTTGGTAAAGTTTTTGTACAATATCTAAACATTCCATGAGAAAAACCATCGCCAAATATAATTTTTTTACATATAAAAAAATACTGAGTTGTTCACGGCAATTAAAATATTAAATAATAACAAGTAATAAGAACAACAAAAAATTAGTTTTGTTTGACTTTTTAGTGGCTTCTCACAATGTTTAAAAACCCTCCTAAACAATATATTGAAAATTATTTTTTCATTATTGGAAAATATGATCCTTATATGGCTTAAGTAACTCGTTCTTATTGGATGAAGCCCCCCCCCCCTCTCTCTCTCTCTCTCTCTCTCTCGCTCTCTCTCTCTCTCTATATATATATATATATATATATATATACACATGCACATTAAAGATAAAGTAATTTGATAGGATGAATACTGAAATTAGATTTTGGGGGGTTTGAATTTATTTTACAATTTTACTTGTGAAAAATTTGCGTAAAGAAGGGTGGATCATATAATTAAATATTATTTCCAGAACTGGTGTGTTTTTTGTTTTACTGAATCAATATTGTGTTTTAATACATGAAAGTATTTTCCGAGAGTTGACAAGGCACATTTTGGACTAGGATGATTTGATCCGCGTGTGCTTCAACAAACTTATATAAGTTTTAAAAAAATTACCAATAAAACCATGTATCTCCAATAATATTGGTCGGATAATATTTTATCTTTTCCCATATATATTTTCACTTAGATTAAAGATTAATAAGGACTATTAATAAAAAAAAAACATTGATATTTTTTTACATCATTGAAATGCTTTTACTTTTATCTATAGATAGATAGTTGTTGTGCGTGTTTGTGTGCATCTGTTAAGGAATTACCTTTAAAGTAGATACGTCCTTTTATGCAACAATGATACGAAGCAAGAAGGATTTACCTTTTATGTAGATACGTGTTTGTGTGCCTACAACAAAGACGCTCCCAAGAAACGAGGTTCTTAGTGGATAAGTCCTTTTATGCAACAATGATACGAGGCAAGATGATTTAAGTGGAAAAGTGATTGATATCTGTGTAGTCTAGTTCTTTAGATTGAATAGTGAGTCTCGCAATCTTTGGGCGTAACAGTTTTTTACACAATTTTGTAGTGAATTCTTGGGTGTTAAAACATGTCATTTTGAGATATTTTAATTAATTGTTTTATTCGG
The DNA here is from genome assembly GCA_949130495.1 of Sambucus nigra. Classification (NCBI taxonomy): domain Eukaryota; kingdom Viridiplantae; phylum Streptophyta; class Magnoliopsida; order Dipsacales; family Adoxaceae; genus Sambucus; species Sambucus nigra. The sequence continues at coordinate 636,171,991 of OX422212.1, read as the reverse complement.
TATTTGTTTGATTTTCTCATTTAGCCATTTGTTAGGTTATCTTATATTTGTAATTGAAGAACTTTTCCATCCTCTACTTTTAGTAAAAATTTTATTTTTTAGCTCAACTTTTACAATATATAACATTGACAAGTGAAGGAAGTTTGCATATTTAAATCCCACCAACTATCATGAAAATGTGCAAATCTCGTGCGGACCAATTAAATTAATATAGATATTAAGCAAAGTTTTTATACAATATCTAAACTTTCCATGAGAAAAACCATCGCCCAAAATATTTTTTTACATTTTAAAAAAGTTTGAGTTTTCAAGGCAGTTAAAAAATAAAATAACAACAAGCACTTAGAATAAAAAAAATTGTTTTGTTCGAATCTTTAGTGGGTTCGCTCGATGTTTAAATACCATCTTAAAAAATCAAATTAAAATAATTTTTCATTATTGGAAAAATGATCCTTATAAGGCTTAAGTAAATAGTTTTTATTGGATCAAGCCTCCCCCCCCCCTTCTTTTTATATATATGTTTGTGTGTGTATGCGCGCGCGCGCGTGTGTGTGTACATTAAAGATAAAGAAATTTGATAGGATGGATATTGAAATTGGATTTTGGGGTGTTTCAATTTATTTTACAATTTTAGTTGTCAAAATTTTGCATAAAGAAGCGTGGGTCGTATAATTAAATTTTATCTGATGTGCTTTTTATTTTTGTGAACCAAATATTGTGTATTAATACATAAAAGTATTTACTGAGAGTTGACGAAACACATTTTGTACTAGGATGATTTTATCAATGTGCGGTTCAACTGACCTATATATGTTTTTTTTTAAATCACATATAAAACCTTTTATCTCCAATAATATTTATGGGGTACGAATTTAACTTACACCACATATATTTTCAATTTGATGAAAGATTAATGTGGACTATTAATTAAAAAAACAATGATAGATGTTTAGAGCATTTAAGGGTTTTTAATTTTATCAATAAATAGCAGTTGTTATGTGCGTTTGTGTGCATGTGTTAGGGATTCCCATTTTAAGTATATTTGAGGGAGAGAGAGAGAGAGAGTAAAAAGTAAGCATATAATATTTTTTATGAGAAAAGAGTTTTGTGTAAGGAAACTCTTGTAAATTCGATAACCTTAACTTCAACATGCTAAATTTGGAGGTGAAAGTGAATGAAAATGTCAACAAAATCTCTTTCTGGAATGGTATATAGAAAAAGAATAATATGAATTACATTTATCAAGAAAACAATGCACATATTAAGAAAATATGACTGGTAACAAGAATAATAGTCGAAACCATAACAAGGAGCCGAACAATAATGGAAACAGTAACAAAAATACTAATTTGGGTGTGGATAAAAGGTTTAATACCTTGCCTGCAACAGAGATGCTCCCAAAAACTAGGGCTCTCGGTGGATACATCCATTTATGCAACAATGATACGATGCAAGAGGATTTAAAGTGGGACGGTGGTTGATGTGTCTGTAGTTTAGTTCTTTGGATTGAATAGTGAGTCTCGCATTCTTTGGGCGTAACAGTTTTGTACACAATTTAGTAGTGAATTCTTGAGTGTTTCAACATATCATTTTGAGATATTTTTAATTAATTATTTTATTTGGTATGTATTTGATTTTTTTCATTTAGGTATTTGTTAGTTTATCTTATCTTTGTAATTGTAGAATTTGCATCCTCTACTTTTAGTAAAATTATATTTTTTAGCTTTATTTTTCTAATATACAATTGATAATTGAATGAATTTTGCATATTTAAGTCCCATAAATTGTCATGAAAATGTGCAAATCTCGTGCGGAACAATTAAATTAATATAGATATTGGGTAAAGTTTTTATACAATATCTAAACAGTCCATGAGAAAAACCATCGCCCAGTATAATTTTTTTACATTTAAAAAAATACTGAGTTGTTCAAGGCAATTAAAAAATTAAATAAAGATAATTAATAAGAACAACAAAAAATTAGTTTTATTTGACTTTTTAGTGGCTTCACTCAATGTTTAAAAACCCTCCTAAACAATAAATTGAAAATTATTATCTCATTATTGGAAAAAATGATCCTTATATGGCTTAAGTAACTCGTTCTTATTGGATCAAGCCCCACTCCCCCCTCTCTATCTGGGTGTATGTGTGTGTATATACACACACACACACGCACATTAAAGATAAAGTAATTTGATAGAATGGATATTGAAATTGGATTTAGGGGTGTTTGAATTTATTTTGCAATTTTAGTTCTGAAAATTTTGCAAAAAGAAGGGTGGATCATATAATTAAATTTTATTTGCGAAAATGGTGAGTTTTTTATTTTAGTGAATATATTTTGTGTTTTAATACATGAAAGTAATTTTCGAGAGTTGATAAAGCACAATTTGGACTAGGATGATTTGATCCGCATGTGCTTCAGCTGACTTTTATAAGTTTAAAAGAAATGACCAATAAAACCATGTATCTCCAATAATATTGGTTGGATAATATTTTATCTTATCCCATATATATTTTCACTTAGATTAAAGATTAATAGGGACTATTAATAAAAAAAAACACTGATAATTTTTTACAGCATTGAAGTGCTTTTACTTTTATCTATAGATAGATAGTTGTTGTGCATGTTTGTGTGCATGTGTTAAGGATTTACCTTTTAAGTAGGCCAGAGAGAAAGAGAGAGGGGGGGTAAAAAGTAAGAATGCAATATTTTTTGTGAGGAGACTTTTGTGAATTCGATAACCTTAACTTCAACATGCGAAATTTGGAGGTGAAAGTGAATGAAAAGGTCAACAGAATCTCTTTCAATAATGGTATATAGCAAAAGAATAATACGAATGTCATTTATCAAGGGAACAATGGACATATTATGTAAATATGACCACTAACAATTATAATATCAACAGCAACAAGAAGGAGTCGAACAGCAATCGAAACAATAATGAAAATGTTAATTTGGGTGTGGATAAAATGTTTAATACCTTGCCTACAACAAAGACGCTCCCAAGAAATGAGGTTCTCAGTGGATACGTCCTTTTATGCAACAATGATATGAAGCAAGATTATTTAAATGGCAAAGCGGTTGATGTCTGTGTAGTCTAGTTCTTTAGATTGAATAGTGAGTCTCGCATTCTTTGGGCGTAACAGTTTTCTACGCAATTTTGTAGTGAATTCTTGGGTGTTTAAACATGTATTTTTGAGATATTTTAATTAATTGTTTTATTCGGTATTTGTTTGACTTTCTCATTTAGCTATTTGTTAGGTTATCTTATCTTTGCAATTGAAGAACTTTTCCATCCTCCACTTTTAGTAAATTTTTATTTTTTTGCTCAGTTTTTACAATATATAACATTGACAAGTGAAGGAAGTTTGCATATTTAAATCCCACCAACTATCATGAAAATGTGCAGATCTCGTGCGGACCAATTAAATTAATATAGACATTAAGTAAAGTTTTTATACAATATCTAAACTTTCCATGAATCACCCGAAATATTTGTTTACATTTAAAAAAATACGGAGTTTTCAAGGCAGTTAAAAAATAAAATAACGACAAACACTTAGAATAAAAAAATAGTTTTATTTGAATCTTTAGTGGGTTCACTCGATGTTTAAATACCAT
>OX422212.1:635950867-636165867 GCA_949130495.1 Sambucus nigra | reverse complement strand
GGAAACTCTTGTAAATTCGATAACCTTAACTTCAACATGCTAAATTTGGAGGTGAAAGTGAATGAAAATGTCAACAAAATCTCTTTCTAGAATGGTATATAGAAAAATAATAATATGAATTACATTTATCAAGAAAACAATGCACATATTAAGAAAATATGACTGGTAACAAGAATAATAGTCGAAGCCATAACAAGGAGCCGAACAATAATGGAAACAGTAACGAAAATACTAATTTGGATGTGGATAAAAGGTTTAATACCTTGCCTGCAACAGAGACGCTCGCAAGAAATGTGGCTCTCGGTGGATACATCGTTTTATGCAACAATGATATGATGCAAGAGGATTTAAAGTGGCACGGGGGTTGATGTGTTTGTTGTTTAGTTCTTTAGATTGAATAGTGAGTCTTGCATTCTTCGGGCGTAACTGTTTTGTACAAAATTTTGTAGTTAATTCTTGGATGTTTAAACATGTCATTTTGAGCTATTTTAATTAATTTTATTATTCGGTATTTGTTTGATTTTATCATTTAGCTATTTGTTAGGTTATCTTATCTTTGTAATTGTAGAATTTTTGCATCCTCTACTTTTAGTAAATTTTTATTTTTTGGCTTAATTTTTACAATATATGACATTGACATGTTTGCAGATTTAACTCCCACCAATTGTCATGAAAATGTGAAAATCTCTTGCAAACCAATTAAATTAATATAGATATTGGGTAAAGTTTTTATACAATATCTAAACTTTCCATGAGAAAAAACATCGCTCGAAATATTGTTTTACATTTAAAAAAATATTGAGTTATTCATGGCAGTTAAAAAAATAAAATAAAGACAAGCACTTAGAATAAAAAAATAGTTTATTTGACTCTTTAGTGGGTTCACTCGATGTTTAAATACTATCCTAAAAAATCAAATTAAAATGTATTTCATTATTGGAAAAATGATCCTTATATGGCTTAAGTAACTAGTTCTTATTGGATCATGCCCCCTCCCTCTCTCTCTGTCTATATATATATATATATATGTGTGTGTGTGTGTGTGTGTGTGTGTGTGTGTGTGTGTACATTAAAGATAATGTAATTTGATAGGATGGATATTGAAATTGGATTTGGGGGTTTCAATTTATATTGCAATTTTAGTTGTTAAAATTTTGCATAAAGAAGGGTGGGTCGTATAATTAAATTTTATCCGTTGTGCTTTTTGTTTTAGTGAATCAACTATTGTGTATTAATACATGAAAGTATTTACCGAGAGTTGACAAAACACATTTTGGACAAGGATGATTTTATCAATGTGGGCTTCAACTAACCTATATATGTTTTTAAAAAAATCACATATAAAATCTTTTATCTCAAATAATATTTATGGGGTACGAATTTATCTTACACCATATATATTTTCACTTATATTAAATATTAATATGGACTATTAATTAAAAAAACAATGATAAATGTTTAGAGCATTTAAGTGTTTTTAATTTAATCATTATATAGCAGTTGTTATGTGTGTTTGTGTGCATGTGTTAGGGACTCCTATTTTAAGTAGATTTGAGAGAGAGAGAGTGTAACAACCCTCGATTCTGGGAGGCTCATTTTATAGTAATTTCAGCGCATAAGGTAATTATATAAAATGTGAGAACTGGAGTAAATATTAATTGAATGAGATAGAAGTTAATATTTACTTGGATGTTGTATATTTACCGATTATGTAGGTAAATATCTTCATGTGGTATGATTGATAGTGTCATGTATTTTAAATGGAATTTTGGTTTAAATGAAATTTGAACTCGAAGTAATTTATAAAAAACTTCCGGATGCCAGTTTAGAGGGTGTAGTTAGTCTCGAAAGGCGCGGGACAGTCAAAATAAGTGCCATATTGTATTTTTGGGGTTTCGGGCACTTTTACCTGGTTTTAACTCAAACGCGTATTTGGGAGTCATTTTAATGTGGTGTTAACATTTTAAGTTGGGAGTTTTAACTTAAGCCACGATTTAGTCTTCTAAATCCCCTAATTTATGTCTTAAACATAGAGAAAAAAAAAAGGAGAGAAAGAAAGAGGAAGAGAAAAGAGGAGAATGAGAGAGAGATTTGGAGATAGATGATGGGAGATGGCTTCTACACCAAAGAAATCTGAATTTGCAACCCTAAGGCAAGTTTTCTACTTGCTAATATGTGATTTAAGTTGAATAATTTGTATGATATTTATGTATTTTCATTTGGAAATCAAAAATGGAATTTATGGGAATTAAAAGCTAATATTTGTTTTGATGATAAAATTGTGGATTATAATTGTTATTAATCATGTAGGATAGATTTTGGGTTGATAAATGTTATTGGTTGTGTGTAGAATTGAAGATATTTGAGGTTTGGAAGATTTAGGGTTCATAACCCTTAAAACAAAACTAGGAAATTCTGCAGAACCGAATTGATTCGGCCTGGACGAATCGATTCGCCTTGAGGCAGTTTCTAGGTCTGGGTCGACCGAATCGATTCAAATGGTCCGAATCGATTCGGAAATTATGCAGGAGGTCAATTTTTCCTTACCGAACCGATTCGGTAGGTCCGAATCGATTCGCTTTCTTGAACCCAAATCGATTTGGAGGCCTTGAATTTTTGAGTGATTTTCTTAGTTAGTTCCAATTCATTTTTTCTGGTTTAGGACCTAGGAATCTTCTTGAATGAAGTAAACTTAGAGTCCTAGAGTGTGAGATGAGTTAATTGTCTACCCTACATTAGGAATGGGTTATGTGGGGACTTTTCCGGGGATATGCCAATTGATGTTAGGGCATTCTTTTTCTAGTAAATTATTATGAAACTAGGATTCCTAGAATTATGTTTGGGAGACTCTTGGAGCTCAATGGAGCTACATTAATCTTGATGGTTCATAATAATACCATAAAAGTAAGTTGGGAGAATAAATTGAAATTTCATTCATTCCTTTGAGGTATGATAGTATTAAGGTTTTAAAATAACACCCTAAAATGTTTGAAGGTAATTAAGAGTTTCAATTACTCCTTTGAGGTTGTAGCAACGATATAATTTATCGTATGGCTCCGGATAATAAGTTATACTATTTACAAAAAGTAAATGGTAATGGTTTCGGATAAAATGAAACATATACATGGAAATGAAATGTAATTGGAAATGGTAATGATGATGGTAAATGATAATTTACTTAATCATGAATATGATAAATGCTAATTTACTTGATACACACCTCTCTAAATGACATCATAAGGGAAGTTCGCGCGCTTGGTGATGCCCCCTGGCTAATGAATGCAGGGTGGATATAGTCCATAGGCCATATAAGCGATGTGTTATGTTTTCTGCGCTGGTGAGGAGATTCCGGGTGTGGTCTTGACTCTCCCGCAGGCATATGGCCGCTTCCCGACGTATTGCGATAGGTGCCGAGGTTGTCTTGTATAGATCGGCCCTGGAAGATGATGGTCATTTAGGGTCGCGCCCAGTGGGAAAACTCGGAGGGGCGGTCTTAGAATTCGTTATATGTATATAAATATAACAGTTCATAATCAAGTGGGACTTGATGTTTGTGATATGCCATAAAGAGCATAAAGAGGTGCCCCAAAGAGCACAGTATAATGCCACAAAGAGCATTTAATGTTGATTATATTCCTGCTAAGGAATGGTAATGCCAGGATGGGCATGTAATTGAAATAAAAAGCTACAAAGAGCTTAAAATTGAGATAAAAGCCATAAAGAGATTATAATTATAGTTATAATTTCCTGATAAGGAATAAACTATGAAATGAATCGATGTATTTAATGGAAGTCTTTATTTATGTTTATCTTTCTTTTCCCCTGCTTAGTTAAGTTAAATTCATGCTTTTCTTCTTTTCCTTAGCTCATGTTTAGAACTGTGTAGATAGATTTTATCTTTTTAACATGATGATGTTCATAAGTGTCATACTTTTTATTCATCTGGTAATCATATAGAACCGGGCCCTGACCCGTTTACATTTCTTGTTGCATATGCATCTTGTCACCGCTCAGGTACTCCGCCGCAAGGATGCCTGATTTGAATTCCTATTCCAATGTCCTCGGCGAGCCGTGATGAATTACGGGTATTACGGTACACATTTGGTATAGACATTTTAATTTTTTGTATTTCTAGCTATGATCGGGTCTCTTTACTCGGGCGAGAGGCCCAAGATTTTGTAAATGTCTAATAAAATGTAATATATAAATTAATGAGTTTGTTTAAATGATGTTATAAAGTTTATTGACCGGTAACATATTCGGTCTTTTTAGTTTATTCTTATTATTATTATTATTTAAGCATGTCTTGGGGTTTCCCCTATCTTTTCAGGAATCGGGTTGTTTGTTTTCCTTTATTTACTTTAAATTCAAAATTTTGGCAACCCGTTTTCTGAAATTTTTAGGTGGTTATCCTGGATACTCTATATTTTTATTGTGATGCTGAGAATGATTTCATCTATGATTCCGTTATATTGGAGTATTGGGCTGGCCACCCCTTATTTCGGATCACGGGTTGTCACAGAGAGAGAGAGAGAGAGAGAGAGAGTAAAAAGTAATAATACAATATTTTTTGTGAGAAAAGAATTTTTTGTGAGGAAACTCTTGTAAATTCGATAAACTCAACTTCAACATGATAAATTTGGAGGTGAAATTGAATGAAAATGCCAACAAAATCTCTTTCTTGAATGGTATATAGAAAAAGAATAATATGAATGTCATTTATTAAGAGAACAATGCACATATTATGAAAATATGACTGGTAACGAGAATAATAGCCACAACCAAAACAAGGAGCCGAATAATAATGGAAACAGTAACGAAAATAGTAATTTGGGTGTGGATAAAAGGTTTAATACCTTGCCTATAGCAGAGACGCTCCCAAGAAATGAGGCTCTCGTTGGATACATCCTTTTATGCGAATGATACGATGCAGGAGGATTTAAAGTGGCACGGTGGTTGATGTGTTTGTAGTTTAGTTCTTTTGATTGAATACTGAATCTCACATTCTTTCGACTTAATAGTTTTGTACACAATTTGGTAGTGAATTCATGAGGGTTTCAACATGTCATTTTGAGATATTTTTAATTAATTATTTTATTCGGTATTTATTTGATTTTCTCATTTAGGTATTTATTAGGTTATCTTATCTTTGTAATTGTTGAATTTTGCATCCTCTACTTTCAGTAAATTTGTATTTTTTAGCTCTGTTTTTATAATATATGACATTGCCATGTGAATGAATTTTGCATATTTAAGTCCCATAAATTGTCATGAAAATGTGCAAATATCGTGCGGACCAATTAAATTAATATAGATATTGGGAAAACTTTTTTTGCAATATCTAAACATTCCATGAGAAAAACCATTGCCTAATATAATTTTTTTACATTTAAAAGGATACTGAGTTGTTCAAGGCAGTTAAAAAATTAAATAATGACAAGTACTGAGAACAACAAAAAATTAGTTTGATTTGATTTTTAGTGGGTTCACTCAATGTTTAAAAACCCACCTAAAGAATCAATTGAAAATTACTTTTTCATTATGGAAAAAATGATCCTTATATGGCTTAAGTAACTAGTTCTTATTGGATCAAGCCCCCCTCCCCCCCTCTCTCTCTGTATATATAAATACACACACACACACACACACATTAAAGATAATGTAATATGATAGATTGGATATTGAAATTGGATTTAGGGGTGTTTGAATTTATTTTGCAATTTTATATGTGAAAATTTTGCAAAAAGAAGGGTGGATCATATAATTAAATTTTATTTTCAGAAATGGTTTGTTTTTTGTTTTAGTGAATTAATATTGTGTTGAAATACATTAAAGTATTTACCGAGAGTTGATAAAGCACATTTTGGACTAGGATGATTTGATCCGTGTGTGCTTTAACTCACTTATATAAGTTTTAAAAATAATTACCTATAAAACCTTTTATCCCCAATAATATTTGTCGGATAATATTTTATCTTATCCCATATATATTTTCACTTAGATTAAATATTAATAAGGACTATTAATTAAGAAAAAAACATTGATAATTTTCTACAGCATTTAAATGCTTTTACTTTTATCTATAGATAGATAGTTGTTGTGTGTGTTTGTGTGCATGTGTTAAGAATTCACCTTTTAAGTAAGTTTGTGAGAGAGAGAGAGAGAGTAAAAAGTAAGCATGCAATATTTTTTGTGAGAAAATAATTTGTTGTGAGGAAACTTTTGTAAATTAGATAACCTTAACTTCAACATGCTAAATTTGGAGGTGAAAGTGAATGAAAAGGTCAATAGAATCTCTTTCAATAATGGTATATAGCAAAAGAATAATATGACTGTCATTTATCAAGAGAACAACAGACATATTACGGAAATATGACCAGTAACAAGTATAATAGTAACAACCATAAGAAGGAGCCGAACAATAATGGAAATAATAACGAAAATGTTAATTTGGGTGTTGATAAAATGTTTAATACCTTGCCTGCAGCAAAGACGCTCCCAAGAAATGTGGTTCTCAGTGGATACGTCCTTTTTTGCAACAATGATACGATGCAAGATTATTTAAGTGGCAAGGTGGTTGATGTGTATGTAGTCTAGTTCTTTACATTGAATACTGAGTTTCGCATTCTTTGGGCTTAACAGTTTTGTACACAATTTTGTAGTGAATTCTTGAGGTTTTAAACATTTCATTTTGAGATATTTTAATTCATTATTTTATTTGGTATTTGTTTGGTTTTCTCATTTAGCTATTTGTTAGGTTATCTTATCTTTGTAATTGTAGAATTTTTGCATCCTCTACTTTTAGTAAATTTTTATTTTTTTGCTCAATTTTTACAATATATGACATTGACAAGTGAAGGAAGTTTGTAGATTTAAGTCCCACAAATTGTCATGAAAATGTGCAAATCTCGTGCGGACCAATTAAATTAATATATATATTAGGCAAAGTTTTTATACAATATCTAAACTTTCCATGAGAAAAACCATCGCCCGAAATATTTTTTTTACATTAAAATTGAGTTGTTCATGGCAGTAAAAAAATAAAATAATGACTAGTACTTAGAAAAAAAATTTGTTTTATTTCACCCTTTAGTGGGTTCACTCGATGTTTTAATACCATCCTAAAAAATCAAATGAAAATTATTTTTCATTATTGGAAAAATGATCCTTACACGGCTTAAGTAACTAGTTCTTATTGGCTCAAGCCTCTCTCTCTCTCTCTCTCTCTCTCTATATATATATATATATATATATATATATATATATATATATATATATATATATATATATATATGTGTGTGTATATATATATATATATATATATATATATATATATGTGTGTGTGTGTGTGTGTGTGTGTGTGTGTGTGTGTGTGTGTGTGTGTGCGCGCGTGCATGCGTGTGTGTGTGTACATTAAAGATAAACAAATTTGATAGGATGGATATTGAAATTGGATTTTAGGGTGTTTGAATTTATTTTGCAATTTTAGTTGTTAAAATTTGCATAAAGAATGGTGGATCGTATAATTAAATTTTATCTGCAGTGCTTTTTGTTTTAGTGAATCAAATATTGTGTATTAATACATGAAAGTATTTATCGAGAGTAGACGAGGCACATTTGGAACTAGGATTATTTGATCCATGTGGGCTTCAATTGACCTATATACGTTTTTTTTTAAATTACATAGAAAAACTTTTATCTCCAATAATATTTGTGGGATACAAATTTATCTTACACCATATATATTTTCACTTAGATTAAAGATTAATATGGACTATTTATTAAAAAAACATTGATGGATGTTTAGAGCATCTAAGTGCTTTTAATTTTATCTATAAATAGACAGTTGTTCTGTATGCTTGTGTGTAGTGTTATGGATTCACATTTTAAGTAGATTTGAGAGAGAGAGAGTAAAAAGTTAGCATTCAATATTTTTTGTGAGGAAACTCTTGTAAATTCGATAACCTTAACTTCAGCATGCTAAATTTGGAGGTGAAAATGAATAAAAATTTCAACAAACTCTCTTTCAGGAATGGTATATAGTAAAATAATAATATGAATGTCATTTATCAGGAGAACAATGTACATATTATGGAAATATGACTAGTAACAAGTATAATAGCAGCAACCATAGCAAGGAGCCGAACAAGAATTGAAAGAATAACAAAAATGCTAATTTGGGTGTTGATAAATGGTTTAATTCCTTCCTTGTAGCAAAGAGTCTCTCAAGAAATGAGGTTCTCGGTGGATACATCCTTTTATGCAACAATGATACGATGCAAGAGGATTTAAAGTGGCACGGTGGTTGATGTGCATGTAGTCTAGTTCTTTGGATTGAATACTGAATCTCACATTCTTTGGGGATTAACTGTTTTGTACACAATTTTGTAGCCAATTCTTGAGTGTTTTAACATGTCATTTTGAGATATTTCAATTAATTATTTTATTTAGTATTTATTTAATTTTTTCATTTAGGTATTTGTTAGGTTATCTTATCTTTGTGATTGTCGAATTTTTCATCCTCTACTTTCAGTAAATTTGTATTTTTTAGCTCTGATTTTTTATAATATATGACACAAGTGAATGAAGTTCGCATATTTAAGTCCCACAAATTGTCATGAAAATGCGCTAATCTCGTGCGAACTAATTAAATTAACATAGATATTGGGCTAAGCTTTTTTACAGTATCTAAACATTCGATGAAAAAAACCATCGCCATAATATTTTTTTTACATTTAAATAAATATTTGTGTTCTTCAAGGTAGTTAAAAAATTAAATATTGACAAGTACTTTGAATAGGAAAAAATCAGTTTTATTTGAATTTTTAGTTAGTTCACTCAATGTTTAGATACCCTCATGAAAATGGTTTTTCATTATTGGAAAAAATTATCCTAGTGTGGCTTAGGTAACTAGTTCTTATTAAATCAAACCCCCCTGTGTGTTTGTGTGTGTGTGTATATATATATATATATATATATATATATATATATATATATATATATATATATATATATATATATATATATATATATATCTCTGTGTGTGTGTGTGTGTGTGTACATTAAAGAGAAAGAAATTTGATAGGATGGATATTGAAATTGGAATTTGGGGTGTTTGGATTTATTTTGTAATTTTAGTTGTGAAAATTTTGCATAAAGAAGTATGGATCATATAATTAAATTTTATCTGTTGTGTTTATTGTTTTAGTGAATCAAATATTGTGTTTTAATACATGAAAGTATTTACCGAGAGTTGACGAAGCACATTTTGGACTAGGATCATTTGATCCAACCCCCCCCCCCCCCCCCCCCCCCCCATGTGTGTGTGTGTGTCTCTCTCTATATATATATATATAAAAAGAAATTTTATAGGATGGATATTGAAATTGGATTTTGTTGTGTTCTAATTTATTTGCTATTTTTGTTATGAAAATTTTGCATAAACAAGGGTGAATCGTAAAATTAAATTTTATCGGCGGAAATGGTGAGTTTTTTGTTTTAGTGAATCAATATTGTGTTTTGATACTTGAAAGTATCTATCAAGGGTTGACGAAGTACATTTTGGACTAGGATGCTTCGATCCATGTGGGCTTCACCTAACTTCTATAAGTTTTTAAAAAATTACCTATAAAACCTATTGTCTCTAATAATATTTGTGGATACAATTTATCTTACACCATATATATTTTTACTAAAGTTATAGATTAATATGGACTATTAATTAAAAAAACATTGATAATTGTTTAGATCATTTAGGTGCTTTTACTTTTATCTATAGATAGACCGTTATTGTGTGTGTTAATGTGCGTGTGTTAGGGATTCACATTTTAAGTAGATTTGTTAGAGAGAGAGAGAGAGAGTAATAAGTGAGCATACAATATTTTTGTGTGAAAATAATGTATTATGAGGAAACTCTTGTAAATTCATTTTTCATATTTCAAGAATTTTGTTTGATAAGTTTTCCTCCCATTCATACTCTTTAGGAACTTATCAAGTAATATAAATCATTTATTCTATTGGAAATTTAAAGCGTGTTAAAAAGGGAGAGAGTTTAATTAATCGAGAATATTTATAATATAAATTTTTTAAGTTAAACTATTTTTTATATTCGTTTTTATATTCTCTAAAAGATCTTTTGATATACACATTCTTCAAAAATAATTCTATGTTAAGGATCAAAGAGACATGATATTTAAAGGGAGTTTCTAAGGGCGACACACTTATTGCTACAAAATACCACAAGATAAAAAATATATTTTTTTGCTAAGGGCAACCACATTGTATATATATTTTTTTCACAATTATTTCAACACAAAAACCCACACATTATCTCTCTCTACCCACTACACTCCAAACCATACCTTTTTTCTTCTTCAGAAAACACAAGACAACTTTGTCTCCATTAATCCAACCTTCCTTCTACCAATCATATTCAACATTATTAAAGTTTTCTTCCATTGTTCCCCCCAAACTTATTAAATTTCTTGTCCCCCAACACACCAACCATTTTCAACTACATTATTAAACTAGGGTTTTATTGATAAATACACAAATATCAATGGATAATCCAACCAAAGACAATGACAACACATTCAAAGTAAATGAAAACTCCATAAATGACATTTATGAGGTAAACTTTGGGTCCCATTATATATATATTTGTATATTCTAAGGGATTGAATAAATAAAAAAATATCAAAAATCGTGCGGACACTGTTCAGTGATTCGGGATCGGGGCCCCGAAATGACGTCCAAATTTCGGGATAACCATCCCGAACCAAACTTATATTTTTTTTCCGAAGTAGGTCAATTCAGTATAATAACCCCGATTATCCTTATATTCTTCAACATATATATGCCGATGTATTGAGCTTAATTCGCGATAGTTACCCCGAATAAACCTATTCTAACTCGGGATAGTTACCCCTAAATACTCTAATAATTTCAGTAGATTCATGCCGAATGGAATTGGAATATATTTAAGTCATATAGGTCCAAACATTCAAGTAATTCAACTTATATTGATTCGCACATACAAAAATCAACTCATAATATTTTTACTTATGTAGGATCCCTTCTTGGATTTCAACTCCGTATTATTTGACGATGCGTTAGAAAATATGGAGATACCCAATGGGGATGATGCTTCTTTAGGATTTGATGTTAGTATGACATTTTATACGGATAAGGTATTTCCTACACGGCAAGAGTTAGTTGATTGGGCTCAAGAGCAAGCCCGGTCGGTTAAAACAGTGATAGTCATCACGAAGTTCGATGCACCTTCTGCAATGCATAAGGGATGTCTACACATTAATTGTGAGAGGGGACGTGAGTACCGTGATCATCAAAGGAAGAATGTTTGGAATGAAGGTAGTGGCCAAGAGAAAAATGGTAGGAAGAGGGACACGACCACTTGGAAGTGCAATTGTCCCTTTTTATTGAATGGCATTCCAATTGACAATGGACAGTGGATGTTGTCTATCGTTAGCGGACTTCACAATCACCCATTTTCAGAAACATTGGTAGGACATGCATATGTGGGTCGGCTTTCGGTGGAAAAAAAATTGTTGAAGAGATGTCCTTGAGCGGTGTAAATTTGGCCGTCATTCTAACGATGATTAAAAGTCATAATGTTAGTAATGTTTTGACCATGAAAATAATTTACAATGCCAAGGGGAAGTTGAGGATCTCAGAACGGGAGGGTAGAATGGCGATGCAACAGTTAATGAAGTTACTTGGGGATAAACATTACGTGTATTGGTATAAAATGAATGAGTCTACCATGGAGGTGGAAGACATTTTTTGGGCGCATCCAAACTCAATCCAACTAGCCAAGTGCTTTCCATCTGTTGTCATTGTTGACTTCACATAAAAGACCAATCGATACATGATTCCTTTATTCGAGATGGTTGGAATAACGTCGTACGGTAGGACTTTCAATATTTCCTTTACCTTTTTAGCAACGGAGAGGGTGGAGAAATATCGGTGGGCGTTAGGACGTCTGAAATCCCTATTCGACCTGTTTGCATGTCCCAAAGTTTTCATCACAGGTCGGGAGTATGCGTGCATGAATGCATTGTGGGTTGTGTTCCCTGAGGTGAGAACATTGGTTTGAACCTTCCACGTTCATCGCAATGTGGATCACCATGCTAGGAAAGAGATCAAAGATGAGGATACATTGAAGAAGTTCATGAGGGATTGGATGCATTTGGTTGAATCCCCCACCAAGAGTGATTTTAACGAAGAGTGGATGTTATTTCACTGTGATTGGGTTGCATTCCCGAACACGCTTCAGTACATAGAGTTTACATGGTACAATCTAAGAGAGAGCTTCGTTCATGCATGGACAAATATGGTTAGGCACCGGGGAAACCGAACTACTAACCGTTGGGAAGGAGCACATGGTAAGTTGAAGAGGCACTCGGAGAGTTCTCAACTTCCTTTTGACAAGGTTTTTGTCGACATGCACAACCACATTGAGTTTCAAGTGACGGATATCATGAGGGAGTTTGAGGATTCTTTGCAAAAATTAAACCATTCCCACAATATTCGTGTCTTATGATAGATCATAGGATGGGTTTCTCATTATGCCATTGACCTAATTCTTGAGGAGATGAAGATTTGTGATACCGTTGGCATGGATGTTAAATCATGCCTACACTTGGAACGTAACATCTATGATCTATCGTGCGCTCATGAATTGGTCATCTACCGGATGGAGGGTAGGGAAATACTATGGGGGGATGTTGATGCACATTGGCGCAAATTGATAATGGTGCTCGAAATAGCGAAGTATCATATAGTTGACTACGATCCGAAAATGATACTTTTTAAACAACGATGGGAACGGTCTATTATCGATGAGCAAAGGGCCATGTTGCAAAAACTGAAGGACATCGGATGTCCCATAATCGCTAGGTAATTTGAGCCATCAGTGCTAAAGCATTGAAAGAGTCGCTCGAGAGGTCGAAAACCAACTGCTAAAGAGAAAGAGCACGAGAAGTCAACTAAAAGGGATCCATCGGGCTTCAAACTTGCTAGGCAATTAACAGTAAAGGAACACCCCGTGGGAATCACTTTGTATCTTTGAAGTTGAAGTGCAGTTGTCCAATTGCCCCGGTAGCAAGTCATTGGCATAGTTTCTCACAGCCAGAAGAAAAATCGTGGATTGATAAATATGCGCAACAAGTAGCGGAGTTCCGAAAAACCTGCCCAAACTATGTAGCAACCAACGATGACCCTATCCATATCTACTAGTTTGGTGTATGAAACGTTTTTGTATGATGTGAAATGAACTTGTATGATATGATATTCAAATGAAGTTATATGATTTGTTGAGATTAATTAATGAAGTTGTATTTTTTTATTTGTTGAGATTAATTAATGAAGTTGTACCCAGGACTGTTTCGCTATATACATCCCGAATTATTTCCCTTTTTCGTTATAATGATGCCGAAAGGACCTCATGATCCAATACATATAGGATTCTGTTAGGGATGTATATACCGAACCAAGTTTAACTAGAATTGGTTCGCTATATACATCCCTATTTATGATGCTTTTTTCGCTATAATGATGCTGAATGGACCTCATGATCCAATACATATAGGATTCTATTAGGGATGTATATACCGAACCAAGTTTAACCATAACTCGTTCGCTATATACATCCCAATTTATGATGATTTTTTCGCTATAATGATGCCGAATGGACCTCATGATCCAATACATATAGGATTCTGTTAGGGATGTTAAGGATGCAAGTTTCAAAATAATATACAACCAACAATTAAGGATGCAAGTTTCAAAATAATACACAACCAACAATTAGGGATGTTTATACAAAATAAGCAACAACCAACAAAATAATTGCACATTCATCAACAAATATTATCATTAAACCAAGTGTTCATACAAAATTGTTCCACTTTAAGATAAAAATTCAAAGACATTCGGGCTATTTCTTTCTTTTACTTCTATGTGACCCCTCAACTACTTTCTCTTTTCCCGTGCCTTTAGACTTGCTTTTCTTTGCCACACGCTCCTCAATGACAGCCGGCGTGCCTACCCCAATGGCCACAGCTAGGATGTCATAGGTTTGCACATCGCGTGCAATTAATCTGGCCGGATCAGAAGAAATTCCATCATCGATGTTGTTCTTCATTAAGTCCATAGACTTGCGCACCTCATTTGCCTATGGAACAGTTAATAACACCATGGGATTATATTAAACAACAAACTTATATATAATTACATATAATAAAGGAAGAAGTTTAAACAAAAATCTTACCAACGGTGTTTGTTGTTGCTTCACGCTGTGGAACTTGGGGTTTTAGACTATAGCATGGGATTTGGACATGAACCAAGACATATAATCATTGCTACGATCCCAGGGGATAGATAAGGAGACATACCTAGATTTCTCGGATAAGAGGTGGTCTTGCCAGTTTTCTTGGTACCATTTTTGCATATCGAATTTAACTTTGTACCAAGTAGCCTTGTCTCCCCTATCGTCCTTCAATGGTATCATTGGGTCACACGGTATGATTTGTAGCCGTCCCATTCATCTAAGGCGTCTTTCAAGGTAATAGGGCTCCATCACCTCAAAAAATCATAATCCCGCTATGTTATGAAGCCTCATGGAAGGGATAAGCAGCCCTAGAATCTCGATAGGGTTCCCAAATGACCTACAAATAAACAAAACATAATTTGATATCAGAAAATATAAAACGTTACAAAAAATATTTGAATTTACTCACATAACCAACACTCATATCATCCAATTTCTCCTGAAAATTGATTAAGTTTGTAAATGCATTTTTCTGAGAGGCGGACTGCAATGACCAACGTGCAATCCTTGGCATTGTTTCATCAAAACTCCATATCAATGCATCCGCCAACCCCTGAAAAATGCTCATATATCAATGACTACAAAACACACACATTACGAATTTATTAGAAAAAATAATGAAATTTCTAAACATACATAAACAAAATATGAATGTGTGTTATTAGTTACCTGTATAAAAGAGAGGCAACCACCCATTTGCCTCACACCTGAACAAGAAATAAGTTCCAACTTCCTATACACATGCGCTAAGATCCCCATTTGCCATGCTAGTTTCCCCACCTTCTTCAAGTCTCTAAGAATATGAAGGTATAGCACGAAAATCTTGTTATTTGTCTTGTCGGGGAAAACTATGCACCCGATAAATGTAGAGCAAGTAGGCTCTGGCATAATAGTCTTTATCTTCACTCGATGCATTGGCGTCAAGTGACTTCTCCTTCAAATTCGTAGTGAGCCAGTTCAAACGGATGACCACATGCTCTCCACATTCCTCCAAGGTAACTTCCATACTCACTCCTAACAACTCTACCACCAAGTCCACAAGTGATGGGACCACTATGTCCTACTTATCCTCCTTAACTTCCGGTTACCGATTATATAGAGGTGATCCGATGAGAGGAACACCCAAGATTATCGATACGTCATCGAGGGTGATTGTCATCTCCCCAAATGGCATATGGAATGTGTTAGTCTCTGAATGCCAACTCTTGAAAAATGCAGATATAAGGGCGTAATCTAAATAGTGGTGGCTAGATAAGATAATCCCCCCAGCTTAGCCCTCTGAAACCTCTTCTGTACACTTGCACAAACATCACTAAATTTCCAATCCTTGATCTTCGTCCAGTGATTGATGCACAATAATGGCACTCGCTCCACCTACAATATAAGCAAAATATTTAAAAAGGTTTATGAAAGAAATAGAAAATTTAAAACATTAATGATTTAACATTGAAGGCAAATGAAATTACCACTGATCCAGTCCAAATACCGTAGGCCACATGATGCTTGAAATGTTTTAATAGGCTAAGATCGACGGGCCCGTATGTCGAAGTATATGTGCTTTCTTCAGGCACCATTTTCTTCTGGGTATATGCTACTACGATCTTGTGTAAAATGCTAAACAGGTTTTCAGGAAACTGGGGAGAAACATCCTTCGACTTGGAACCCCCATTCGTCGCCTCATGACCTTCCTCGACCTCCTCCTCAACCTCAGCCTACTCAACCTCAATCGCAACATCAACTCGTCCTCAACCTCAACTGCAACCTCCTCATGCATCTCCACCACTCGAGTATCCACATTTATCACATCCGGGACAGTTGCAGTAAACAGAGCATGGATCGCTTCTCGATGCTTCCTCTCTGAGGCAGTCAACGACTTCCGGTTCTTACGAAAGTAAGATACTAGGTTATCCATGTTAGACCTACATTCATTATAAACATAAGCCAATTCGTCATCATGTATCAATTCGTAGGTAATAATGAATTCATTATAAACATAAGTCATAGGTAATCATGTATCAATTCATAGGTAATCATGTATCAAATCATAGGTAATCATGTATTGATTATAAACTTAATCATTTCATAGGGAGTCATGTATCAATTCATAGGTAATCATGTATCAAATCATAGGTAATCATGTATTGATTATAAACATAAGTCATAGATAATAATGTATCAATTCATGGGCAATCATGTAATGATTATAAACATTATTCATAAATAATAATGTATCATTTGATACGCATTCATCATAAACATAAGTCACAAAGATAACAAAATAATTGATTCCATTCGGGGAAAAGGTGCTGACCTGTGGTGGTTAAATTCAGCATAAACATTACGAAAATTTAAAGTTAATTCGGGTTAAAAGTGATAAATGAAACATATAGAAACTTGTTCATCAATTCGGCATAAACATAGCAATTTAAGTCATTCATTTCGGTATGAATGTAACGAATGGATACCCTAATTTGAGAATAAATTGATTCGTTGTATACATGACAAAACATTACGACTCATTCGGTATGAATATAACGAATGAAACCCTAGGTAATAAAAAAAATTATTCGTCATGAACATATCGAATAAATGGAATTCATTCGGTATGTTCATAACGAATAAAACCCTAGTTCAGTGCCACTTTTTTAACAGTCCAGACGAGGTTATAATAGAAAACAAAAATTCATTGTATCTTTTTCAAGGGGTTGCGATCGTAGTAGTCATTAAACATTATCTTTTTCATTCTCTACATTCAAGTTACTTTGTAATTCGATTTCATACTCTTATACCAGAACAGGTGTAATTCGATGTAGAAGGAGAACTTTGAACAGCAAATAAAGTTTGAAGTTAATGAACAGCAAATGTAATTCGATCCTTTGAACAACAAACGGGTATATAATGAACAGCAAACTGGTATATATATATTTGGGTATTCAACTGGTAGTATATTCAATGTACCAACATGATGTTTAATCTTTAGTTGAAGGAGAATGGATTTGAAGATGAAAAGTTTAGAAGTTGAAGATGAAAGGTTTGAAGGTTTGAATGTGTAGAGAGATGGAGGGAAAGTGTGTAAATGATAATTAGATCTTTAAATGTGTGGTGACCCTGATGTGGTATTATGAAGTAACTATTAGAATTAAGTGGTATTTTGTAGTAAAAATAAAATTGTGGTATTTGTGACACCCCACTTAATTAAATACCAGGTGATCAGTCCTTTATTAAATTAAATCAAAGTGTCTGGTTGGCTCATTCTTAGCATCACTGTCGAAAAATAACTTTTTTCTTTATTAATCACCTAATAAATAATTAAGCTAATGTGACAACCCGCAATCCGAAATAAGGGGTGGCCAACCCGATACTCAAACGTAACAGGAATCATGGATGGATATCATTCTCAGCATCACAAATATAAACTGAGTATACGGGAAAACCACCCAATAAATCAGAAAACGGGTTGCCAAAAAGTGTAAAATTTTAAAAAATGCGGTTATGAAAATTTAAACTACAACCCAATCTGACAAGCAAGTGGAATTCCAAAAGATAACATATAATATAACCAAAACGAATGTACACAAATGGACCGAATAAGCTGTCGGTCCACAGCTACACAAGACAACGTACAACAATATAAAATATCTTACATAGTACAATCATTAATCAAATACAAATGTTTGGGCCACACGCCCGAGGGACAAGACCCGATCATATCTAGAATAACAAGAATGAAAGCGTCTAAAACAACATCCTGTAATAACCCGCAAAATCTTACAGCTCGTCGAAAGTGCAGGGAACTTGGGAAAGTCAAGTCGGGCGTCCTTGCGGTGGAGCACCTGAGCGGATACAATAATATATACAACAAGGAAGTAAACCGATCAGGGCCGAGTTCTATATGATTTCTATAAGAATAAAAAGCATGATAGGTATGAATAGTTACACATGAATGATGAGGATGATAATATGACATGCTATCTACAAATTACAAGCAAGAATTGAAGGTAAAGGACTTTAATTTAAAACCCTTCCTTATTAATACAATTTCCATTTCCTTCAGACATTCCTTATTAGGACTAAAACCATATATTCGGTTAAGTCAAGAAGTTATAATTTCTATTCATTTATTAAAACTTCCCATTTTATCTTTCCATTCCTTATTAGGAATATCATGTACATCAAGTGCTCTTTATGGCACATATATTATTCCCGTGCTCTTCATGGCACATATCTATGCTCTTTATGGCATTCATCATACGCTCTTGTGGCGTTTATCAACCATCAAGTCCAACTTGATGAAAATATAGTTATATTCATATACATATAACGATATCTAAGACCGCCCGTCCGGGTTTCCCCACTGTGCGCGCCCCTAAATGACCATCATCTTCCAGGGCCTAACATAAGACAACCTGGGCACCTATCGGAACACGTCGGGAAGCGGCCATGAGCCTACGGGGTAGTCAAGACCACACCTGGAATCTCCTACCCATTGCAGAAAAATGTAACAATAAGCGCTCCCATGGCCTAGGACTATATCCACCCTGCATTCATTAGCTAGGGGGCTTCACCTCACGAGCGAACTTCCCTTATGATGTCATTTAGAGAGGTGTGTAACAGTAAATTAACATTTACATTTTATAATCATATTATTACCAAAAATCCATTTCCTTTAATCATGAGACTGGTTCTTTATTTAAACCTAACATCATTAAACAACGGGGTTCATTCTAGTTGAACCTATCATCTTTAAACACCTATGGATTTATTTAGTCCTCAATTTACAAATCCCGACTAAGTCTCCAAATGATCATTATGATCCTACAAATATCCCAGGTTTATATAACTTCGATAAGCCCTTAAGTCTCCAAGTTAGGGCATTTAACTGCCTAACCTCTAAAAGTTGAATAAAAGAAGTAATGCCTTAACATTACTTTAAACCTCCCCGAAATAAACCCCAGATGAACCCATTTCTAATCCAGGGTAACGACCAAACTCCATAACTACTCTAGGACTCTAAGTTTACTTCTTTAAAGAAGTTTCCTAGGTCCTAATTCTAAATAATAAGGATGAAAATTAAAAGGAAAAAGACCCCAAAACTGCTGGAACCGAATCGATTCGCCCCTAGGGCCGAATCGATTCGCACCAGCGAATCGATTCGCTCTAAAAGCGAATCGGTTCGGACAACAAAATTAAGTTTCTGGAAATGCCGAATCGATTCGTTCTTAATCCGAATCGATTCGGACAACAAGACCTGGGATTCTGCATCTATGCGAATCGATTCGCCCAAGGGGCCGAATCGATTCGCCCCTGCGAAAATGCCAAGAATGGCTATGGAGTCTTGAACTCCAAAATCTATCCAACTCCAAAATCAAGCCCAACCGAAATCATTGGCTGCAATTTCTACATCCTAAATCCATCTATCTACCAACCTTAAACATCATTTATCATCCAAATCCATTTTTAGTGGTTAATACCCAAAAATCCAATCAAAACCCTAACAATTCTAAATCATAACAATTCATAAATATCAAGACTAATTATTCTACTTAAATCATAAATTTGCAAGTAGATTACTTGCCTCAAGTGTAAGAATCTGATTTGATGAAGAAGGAAGCAACAATCCAAGCTCCAATCTCTCTTTTTCTCCAAAGCTTTCTTTCTCTCTCTCTTTCTCTCTAAGTTAACAATTTGGGGCATAAAAGGAATAGTAAGTCTTAGCAAGACTAAATCGGGCCATAAGTCTAAAATGCCCAACTCTAATAACTAATGCGCGATATCACTATTTAAGCCAAAACCAGTCAAAAGTGCCCGAAATGCCAAAATACAATATGGCACTTATTTTGACTGTCTCACACCTACCGGAACTAACTACACTATCCACATCATCATTTGGGAATTCTATAACTCATTTTACTTCCGGTTTCATAATAAACCAAAATGTCATTTTAAATCCTTATGACATTAAAATCACCACATGAAAATTTTATCTATTCACGGGGTAACTATACAACATTTTAGTAAATATTGACCTTGACATAACGAATTAATATATACTCAACATCTATCATTTTAAAATTAATTACTACACATTGTAAATAAATATAAAATGGGCTATCAGAGGAGAGGGTTATTACATACTCCCCCCCTTAAGAAGGAATTTTGCCCCCAAAATTCAGGTATACCTCACAAGAAGAAGTGCGGATGCTATTCCCGCAAGTCATCCTTGAGACCCTATGTCTATTTCTCGATAAAGTGATGACTATATAAAACTCATCCCCCCCGAGGTACTACCGGCGATCCCAAACGTAACTCTACGCTCTAAAATAGCAACCGACTACACCTAATAAGGACCGTCACGTTGCATCTTCTTCAAAAGGAATGTGCCTAAAGGCACCGCCGTATCTCTCGTACTCCCTTGCATGAGAGACAAGGAACAATTATGAACTTGCCGCAAAATGTTTCGATAAAGCGAGCTAATAGGTTACCGGACCCACCGCAACATTTCTAGGAAAGGTACAACATCATGCGGTGCAAGTTTCCCTTTTCTACTCGAAACGCTTAATGCCCTTCACAAGCGATACCCACCACAACTCTTAGTCTAATGACCTCAAACTCCAGATGCCTTCTTCCCGCATCGACTGAGCTCTTTTCGTCGATCTTGGTTATACGAGAGACTCATCATTTCGCACTTCTAACCAACAAGTGGGAAACAACAAGGCCTACCATACAAGGCTTCTTCTACAGCGCCTACCTAATAGTGATTCGACACAAATTCTTATAGGCGAAATCAACGAGTGGAAAGCATTGTTCCCGACTACTCTTAAAGTTAAGCACGTATATAAGGAGTATATGCCCCAACATATGGTTATTCTATTGGTCTGGCCATCTGGAAAAATGACAAGAAGTGATTAACTATAATTCGATTCCCATGACTTCTTGGGAACTCGCCAAGAATGAGAAACGAAAGTCTTATTCTAGTCAGGACTATAATCAAGGGCACCCCACGCAGTACAACAACCTTACTATGCCCAGCCAATAATACTAGCGACGTACAACTTAGCACATTTCGTCATTACCTTGATGAACCGAAACGTTAGAACCGCGTGATTTCTCCATATTTGCTTTACTTAAGTCCCTTTTGTTCGGGACAAAATTCTCTTACGGGAACGCACCCCACCATCAGTGTCAAAAGAGCAGAACTTATTTATGGTTTTAACCGCCCTTGTTTCCTCCTGCGACATCTTGCAATGAAAGGTTGTTCGCACGAAAGACTAAATTCTTCCCAGGAAGTAGCATCTCTCTTCCTATACAGCGATCACCCCCAAGATGGACTTCAACTTAAATAGGGGATAATACTCCTTACAAGTTTAAACTTGTGAGGCGCATCAACAATAAATTGATACTCCAGTATTATCACTCCCCATCATGGCAGAGACTTGCTAATGGAATCTACCTTCGAGCTTAACCACCTGGCTCAGGGGTGCGAATCAATTCACCCCTTCGTTACCTTTGTAACACTCTATTATGAGAGGCCTCATCTCCTTCGGCCTCAACTACCAACTTCTCAAAATCCTCCCACTTCTCATAACATGGAACCAATCCCTTTCTAGAGGTTACGCATGACTTAGTCATGGTCAACTCCCAACAACTTTCCTAAACTTACGTCCCATACTTAAAGACCCTACGTCCAAACAATCCTAAAGTCTATCTACCTATACCCTATCTAAGTCGTACACCTATTGCTGAGTATATCCCTAGCGCCCATGACCTTCCTCAACTTCTGACATTTGCTCAGTTTCGTGCGTGGGACGTCTCGCCGAGGCGAAATCCGAACAAGGAACCCTCCCATTACACTACTACCTCGCGTTGTCAGTCATCGAGGGGTACAGGTCTAAGACACATGTTCGGGACAGAAAAGATTCTACAGCTACACACTATCAATTAAATAAAAAATAAATAAATAACAACCCAACGCTCACCCTTCGTGAAACCCTAGGGTTATATTCCCTATGACATATATACATCTCATCAAATAGCCTTCTTATCAAGGCATAACCCGAGGTCTCAATTCGACTTCGTACCTCGGTCTCCCTCACATCGATCAGAGGAGAGAACTATATACAGTGCTTCTATATCGCACTTTAATAGCCATCAATCACCCTTCTATGTGATTTTCGGCTAAACTTTCCAATCCCACTTTCAACAATAATTTAATAAAACAAAATAAAATAAAAGGGAAGAATAGCATATCTCCACTCACAATATCGTTAAGTGTTCATGCGGCAGAGTGTCTCGCAAAGCAAAATCCAAATAAGGAACCCCTCCGACACATGCCTACTTAACTAGTTGATCATGGAGATAGAGCGTAATACACGTAAGATAAGAGAAAGGAAAGGTGGTATATCTCCACTCCCAACGTTGTTAAGGTTCACGCGTGGAGCGTCCCGCAGAAGCGGAATCCAGACAAGGAACCCCTCCTATACGCTACCACTCAACTTGTTGGTCGTGGAGATAAGGCATAGCAATCACATACCAATATCACATCATACTCGACCATGTTAAGGACGAGTAAATTGGCCTCAAGCACAATTTGGTAAGAGAATTTCTACATACATACAAACAAAAGAAATGAGCGAACCAATTTATATAGGACTCTATACTAATTAAAATACTCTCAGCAGATATTATGAAATCTGTAATCTGAGAAGAGCTCATAAAACAAATGAGCGCATAACACCCGCATCGAATAACATGTAACTCACGTATCTCTGAGTGAAAACTTACCCTCAATAACGGGTGGTGCCGACAGAGCTGGAGGAAGTATAGCCTCCTGATTATGACAAACACGTCCATACTGTAGTTGCCCCTGCTGCGGAGGAACAACCATAATAGGTACCAGAGGTGGAAACTGATCATATGGCTGCTGCGGAGCCCTAGGAAACTGACCCCCAATCATCTGAGGACACTCCTTCTTGAAATGACCTGCCTCCCCACATTGGAAGCACCGTCCCTTCATATCCTCCTGACCTCGACCTCTGTTATTCCTCAACCGGGAAATGCCTCGGCCCGGATGATCTCTACCTCCAGGGCAACCCTGATTTGCCTGATGCAAAGCACCTTGTCCGTGCCTATTATTATTGCCACTTGCAATAAACTCTCCAAGCTTCCCTAATTGCCTCATTTCAGTAGCTTTCTTTCTACCCTGCATATATAATCGATGCTCCTGGCAATGGAGTAAGGTTGCACTCATAACCTCACCAAAAGTCTGGAAAGCTGGGTTACCCAATAAGTGTTTTCGGATTCTCCAATTTAGACCTCCCATAAACTTCGAGATATTCCTCTCTTCCGGAGTCACCTCATCTGGTACAAAACTTGCTAACCGGGTGAACTCCTCTTCGTACTCCGCTACAGACCTCTCCCCTTGCTCTACATCTTGCAACTTCCTCTTCATCTCCCTCTGAACAGTGGGAGGAAAATACTTAAGATCAAACAAAGCCCAGAACTCAGTGATTGACATGGTGTCTCTTTGCTCTGGGGTGGTTATCGCCTCCCACCAGTGTAACGCAGATCCGACAAGCTTAAAGGTGGTAAGGATTTATTTCTTATCCTCACTGCATTCTATCATTCGAAGGTGGCGTTGCATGTTTTTCTTCCATTGATTGGCTTTAACCGAATCCGTGCCTCCCTCGAATTCTGGGGATTACCCTTTAGAAAGGACTCCCTAACCCTTTCCCACGGAGTAAGTCCCGTAGGAGCTTGAACACCTGGAGCCCATGGCAATTGTTGGATCACCACGGTCATGGCGGCATTAATCGCTCTAGCCACTATGCTTGCTATATCCGCAACATTAACAGTCCCTTGTAGTGGCGGTGGAGGACCTACTTCCTTCTCTACGACCTTAATACGTCTTGCCGGGCGACCTCTCTTAGACGGCATCTGAGATGGAAGAACAATAGTATTAAAATGCTAGTTAAAACAATCTACCTTGCAGAAGATAGCAAACATAAGCAACAAGAAGTCCTAGCATTAGGCCCTACATCAAAGAACGCTACGGTAGAACGAGACAAGTCCACACAGATCCTAGTACTCTAGAACCTGATGCTCTGATACCATCTGTGACAACCCGCAATCCGAAATAAGGGGTGGCCAGCCTGATACTCAAACGTAACAGGAATCATGGATGGATATCATTCTAAGCATCACAAATATAAACTGAGTATACAGGAAAACCACTCAATAAATCAGAAAACGGGTTGCCAAAAAGTGTAAAATTTTAAAAAATGCAGTTATGAAAATTTAAACTACAACCCAATCTGACAAGCAAGTGGAATTCCAAAAGATAACATATAATATAACCAAAACGAATGTACACAAATGGACCGAATAAGCTGTCGGTCCACAGCTACACAAGACAACGTACAACAATATAAAATATCTTACATAGTACAATCATTAATCAAATACAAATGTTTGGGCCACACGCCCGAGGGACAAGACCCGATCATATCTAGAATAACAATAATGAAAGCGTCTAAAACAACATCCTGTAATAACCCGCAAAATCTTACAGCTTGTCGAAAGTGCAGGGAACTTGGGAAAGTCAAGTCGGGCGTCCTTGCGGTGGAGCACCTGAGAGGATACAATAATATATACAACAAGGAAGTAAACCGGTCAGGGCCGGGTTCTATATGATTTCTATAAGAATAAAAAGCATGATAGGTATGAATAGTTACACATGAATGATGAGGATGATAATATGACATGCTATCTACAAATTACAAGCAAGAATTGAAGGTAAAGCACTTTAATTTAAAACCCTTCCTTATTAATACAATTTCCATTTCCTTCAGACATTCCTTATTAGGACTAAAACCATATATTCGGTTAAGTCAAGAAGTTATAATTTCTATTCATTTATTAAAACTTCCCATTTTATCTTTCCATTCCTTATTAGGAATATCATGTACATCAAGTGCTCTTTATGGCACATATATTATTCCCGTGCTCTTCATGGCACATATCTATGCTCTTTATGGCATTCATCATACGCTCTTGTGGCGTTTATCAACCATCAAGTCCAACTTGATGAAAATATAGTTATATTCATATACATATAACGATATCTAAGACCGCCCGTCCGGGTTTCCCCACTGTGCGCGCCCCTAAATGACCATCATCTTCCAGGGCCTAACATAAGACAACCTGGGCACCTATCAGAACACGTCGGGAAGCGGCCATGAGCCTGTGGGGTAGTCAAGACCACACCCGGAATCTCCTACCCATCGCAGAAAAATGTAACAATAAGCGCTCCCATGGCCTAGGACTATATCCACCCTGCATTCATTAGCTAGGGGGCTTCACCTCACGAGCGAACTTCCCTTATGATGTCATTTAGAGAGGTGTGTAACAGTAAATTAACATTTACATTTTATAATCATATTATTACCAAAAATCCATTTCCATTAATCATGAGACTGGTTCTTTATTTAAACCTAACATCATTAAACAACGGGGTTCATTCTAGTTGAACCTATCATCTTTAAACACCTATGGATTTATTTATTCCTCAATTTACAAATCCCGACTAAGTCTCCAAATGATCATTATGATCCTACAAATCTCCCAGGTTTATATAACTTCGATAAGACCTTAAGTCTCCAAGTTAGGGCATTTAACTGCCTAACCTCTAAAAGTTGAATAAAAGAAGTAATGCCTTAACATTACTTTAAACCTCCCCGAAATAAACCCCAGATGAACCCATTTCTAATCCAGGGTAATGACCAAACTCCATAACTACTCTAGGACTCTAAGTTTACTTCTTTAAAGAAGTTTCCTAGGTCCTAATTCTAAAGAATAAGGATGAAAATTAAAAGGAAAAAGACCCCAAAACTGCTGGAACCGAATCGATTCGCCCCTAGGGCCGAATCGATTCGCACCAGCGAATCGATTCGTTCTGAAAGCGAATCGGTTCGGACAACAAAATTAAGTTTCTGCAAATGCCGAATCGATTCGGTCTTAATCCGAATCGATTCGGACAACAAGACCTGGGATTCTGCATCTATGCGAATCGATTCGCCTAAGGGGCCGAATCGATTCGCCCCTACGAAAATGCCAAGAATGGCTATGGAGTCTTGAACTCCAAAATTTATCCAACTCCAAAATCAAGCCCAACCGAAATCATTGGCTGCAATTTCTACATCCTAAATCCATCTATCTACCAACCTTAAACATCATTTATCATCCAAATCCATTTTTAGTGGTTAATACCCAAAAATCCAATCAAAACCCTAACAATTCTAAATCATAACAATTCATAAATATCAAGACTAATTATTCTACTTAAATCATAAATTTGCAAGTAGATTACTTGCCTCAAGTGTAAGAATCTGATTTGATGAAGAAGGAAGCAACAATCCAAGCTCCAGTCTCTCTTTTTCTCCAAAGCTTTCTTCCTCTCTCTCTTTCTCTCTAAGTTAACAATTTGGGGCATAAAAGTAATAGTAAGTCTTAGCAAGACTAAATCGGGCCATAAGTCTAAAATGCCCAACTCTAATAACTAATGCGCGATATCACTATTTAAGCCAAAACCAGTCAAAAGTGCCCGAAATGCCAAAATACAATATGGCACTTATTTTGAATGTCTCACACCTACCGAAACTAACTACACTATCCACATCATCATTTGGGAATTCTATAACTCATTTTACTTCCGGTTTCATAATAAACCAAAATGTCATTTTAAATCCTTATGACATTAAAATCACCACATGAACATTTTATCTATTCACGGGGTAACTATACAACATTTTAGTAAATATTGACCTTGACATAACGAATTAATATATACTCAACATCTATCATTTTAAAATTAATTACTACACATTGTAAATAAATATAAAATGGGCTATCAGAGGAGAGGGTTATTACAGCTAAGTGTCAAAATATTTAATTTTATAGATTAAGTTATATTGTTATGATTTAATATACAAAACCATTTTCATGAACACAGATAATAATATTGAATACCTAAACCATCCAAGTGGAATAAACATGATAGATAAATTATCCAAATAAAATATCCCAAATCGAAGGACAATGTAATATTCAAAAGCAATCCCAACTAAAACAGAATACTGAAATAAATAAAGAGTACAAATCTCTCTGAACTAGATAAAAACTAGAAATGGGTGATACATGCCCTATCTAATAATGACTAAATAAAAGACTGAGAAGACAAGGATGAAGTCGTCTACTGCAAGGACCTCAACTCCCACACTAGCTGTAGCACGTCAACAATCCAAAGATCTAAGCCTGACTCCCCTGTGGCTGGGACCTGTAATACATATATATACATACTGGAGAAAGAAGAGATGACAGGAAACGGGTCAGAGCCCGAGTGTAAAATATCTTTAAAAGTAGTTTAGAAAGTATATAAAATGTTTACCAGTTGATATTACATACATATTAGTACCTCGACACTCAATTGAGAATTATCACCTCTCAAGTAGTGTGCACGCCTAATATACTACCGAATTAATCTAGATAAAGTTAACCCAATTAACTATTCTAACCCAATCTTCCCTTATCAATATTAATTCATACGATTGCGTCACTAACATTTATATATGATAACTTTTCTTACGAATTTATCTAGTCAACTATGTACATCACAATACAGTCTTAAGTTTACAACCACTTAATTCATTTAATATTAATTATTTAATTTTATCTACTTACAAGCACAGGAGATTAATCACAGGTATATATATTTATCACTCATAATAGATATACTAATAGGTCACCCCACATAAATCTATAGTGGTGGCATACTCTGCCATCAAGTCCCCGTATCTCTCGTACAAAAGGGAGTACTAGTTCGGAATCACTCTCGAACTCTATTAACACAAAACACATATATTGGAGGCGAAGCATAGTTCCAAGTCACTAAGAGGTCAGCATATATATACCCTCATGTCTCTTAGGACCGTCTGACCATCATTATCAAATATCATGTACCAAGGATCCAATGTTCTAGGGTACAAGTCAATATCCCCCATTAAGGTCACATCGAGATAAGACAATCTCGACGCGAAAACTTCCGTGATAACAAGTAGTGTGGGTATGATTAAACACAAATGTTCTCATACTATAATATACCTACACTCATATATATATATTTACATTATTCAGATAGCCATACCCACGACCCATAACATATTCTAACCATACGTGGCACGTAGCGTTCGAATTCAACGTAATTAATTCATTCTTTTATTTTCTTAATTACCATAAATTCTTGAGTACTTCTCGATTCTCGAAGTGTATCATTTTAATAAATGTCAAATCAATAAGTGTACCCTCTCTACCCTACTGGTCTACATCGCCATCGACTTGCATAATCCCCAATCTATCACACACAAAATTATAACTCATTTTATACCCTCGTAACCCTACGGTTCAATTCCATATGAAATCATACTACCCGGACCTTGTCCATAACCCTACTGGTCCCTCTCAAGTTCCATTATGATATTTAATTTATGTCTAAGGGTCCTTACACATTTGGATTGGATTAACATTTAAAAAGTAAATAAGAGTCAAATTCCAGGAGGAGTCAATCGATCGATGAAAAGGTTTGATCGATCGATCCAGTCGATCGATCGACATTCTTGAGTTGATCGATCGATCGAGCAGTTATTGGCCCAATTTCTGCAATTCTTTACATACGGGTTTCATCAACTTAAATCCTCTAAACCTCTATTAATTCGTCCCAAACTCCCAACAATCAAACCAAAAGTTTTATTATCCTACATACATGATTTCTAACGTAAAACATATACAAATTCATCAAGTGCCATCAATTAAAGGGGTTAATTCAAGCTAATTCATCAAGAACCCTATTTTTTTTATCATCATCATCAATATATTCCTAATTCTTCCAGAATTCAACCTCTACTAAGCCTCAATTTCGTAGTCAATCATCTACATATATCACTAGGGCCCTAACCTGGTTTCTACTCAAAATTTCAATACAAATCTCCCAAACATCATTTAACTTTCATGAAAACATAAAATCATTATCTCCTACACTAGCATGGATGTGTTATAAACTAAATAACAAAAATTTAGATACTTGCCTCAAGAATGAAAGTCTGAATTATAGGAGATTATGGGTATGATCCCGCTCCTCGTTCTCCGATCTACGCATTGGTGGTGGAATTGGTGAGAATGGTAGAGGGTTGGTGGTTCTCCTCCTTGGAAACCTTCTCTCTTATCTCTTCCTTAGCCTCTTTGAAACTCCTTCAGTGTTTCTAACCCTTGAGGAATCCCACTTCCATCAGATATAACCTCTTAATTTTCATCATTAATTAATGCCTAAAATTGAAAGTTACCAAAATGCCCTCCCGAGTTGTCGGTTGGGCCTAAAAACATCCCGAGATCTAAATTAAACCCCTGGGTACACTTTTCTAACTATCTCGACCCTTTCGGATACATTGGCAGACTCAAAATTACCATATGGGCGACTTAGAATTAATTTACTTTTTATCCCAATAATTTAGTCCAGACACGACACATGCGCGTCCAGACTTAATTTCTATAATTGTCGTATTATTCAGTCACGATAATTTTAATAATCTCAATCTCATATATTACTTTATGCCTTAAGTAATATTCAACATAATTCTAACCAGTAATTACCAACTCTCGTCACGCTGGTAAATATTTATTTTAAAATCCGGATTAATATTAAATTAATTTATCCCAATTTAATTTAATTAATCCCATAATTAAATGCCATAAAAATATGGGTATTACGTACTTCCCCCCTAATAATGTAATTTCATCCCGAAATTCAGAAAAAGGCATACCTGGTAAAAACAATCCCGGATACTTTTTGCGCATATCTGTGTCGTTGTAACACCCCATAATTTTGAGGATTTAAAATTTAATTATTTTTAGGAAAAATAAAAATATTTTAATTGGAGAAACTTAAATTTATGATTTAGAGAATTTATTTGAGTGGGAATAATTATTTATATTTGGCGACTTTAAGTTAAATTGTTCGAATTAATGTGTGTCGCATTTTGAGGTCAAAATTGAAAAATATTATATAGTATTTCGGATGATAATTCTGAGTGCGCGGTTGAGTCCGGATGGGTCGAGATAGTCATAAAAGAGTACTCGGGGATAGTAATCGGGTCTCGGGGCATTTTTGGGCATAGTTGGCCCACACGGGGTGATTCGGGTCATTTTAATTAGACCCATGTGGCCAAAAACGGGATTAAGGGTTTCTAACCTAATTGAGGGACTGATTGAACGACATTAACAACTCTAAACCTAGGGTTTGAAAGAGGCATGGAGAAAACAAATCTAGAAGCGAATTGAGGATCTTTTGGAGCCAAAGGTGAGGGTTCGTCATCAAACCATTCCCTACAACGGATTAGACCCTACGAACGATTCCAGGCAAGTGGTTAACTATTTTGATTTTAAATTGATGATAATCAATTCATACTATGGGAGGTGTAAACCAAAATTCATTTTGGGTGGGTATTCATATAAAATTGGGTTTTCAGTAATTGATAGACTTTAATGGGATTAAGGGTGAAATTTATTATGTTTATGATTCTGGAATGTAGAGGTGTGAATCGTATGTTAAAACCAGTAAGAATCGATGGTTAATTTATGTTAATGGGAATGAAAATCGTATTGGAGATTTGAAACCCGGATAAAACCCAAATTGGGAAAATGTTGGAATTAATGGAAATTAGTTGATTAATTAAGGTCTCTAGGATGCTTAGACCCTTTTATTATGTGGAGATAATGTTGGTTGTGATTGGGTAAGGGTTTGGAATGAAAAAAAAGCTTTATGGTTCATCAATGGCTGAAACAGCAAGCCGAAGAAGACGAATACCTATTCGATCGATCGATCGACCCAAGGGATCGATCGACCGATGGTCCCAGAATTTGGCAGTTCGACCTGTTTATATGTATAAGGGACATTAATTTAGGATTTAATCCCCTACTTTTGTTTAGTTATAAATTCATATGTGATACATATTCCTTAACAATTATAAGGGGATATAATTGGGTTTAGGAGGGTGATAATTGTATGTCACGGGACGATTAAATTTCGGGAATTAATTCATAAATATTGGTTTTGGACCGAGGGAAAAGGTTCGAATATTGTAGTTGAGTGGCACTAAATTATTAAAGGAATCGAGGTGTAGTTAAGTAGTTAAAGGAGGGTAATATATAATCTGGTATTAACGATGGTACTGACCAAGTAAGCGAGTCCGGGTATAATGGTTGGGTGACACAAAGTGTTAAATTAATTGATGTGTAAATTAATTAAATTATAGTCGGACCGTTGTAACACCCCAAGACTTTTGAGACTGAGAAATTAAATTTTTGGGAAAATAAAATTTAATTAAATTTGAAAAATTCTAAAATTGGGAATTTAAGTCCAAAATAGAGGACATTTTAAAGTATTCCGGATGATGATTTTGAGGGTACCATTGATCCCGGAAGGGTCGAGATAGTCAAAATGACTGTCATTGGGTTTTATTTCGACTCCGGAATATTTTTAAGTTAGTTTGACTCGAATTGGTGTAAACGAGTCATTTAAAGTGTGTATTAACATTTAAAATTGGGATTTTGTTTTAAAGGGTTTTGAGGCTTACGGATGAAGCCATTTCTCATTTGAGAGAAAGAGAGAAAAAGCCCTAGAGGGAGAAAGAAGAGAGAGAGGAAGAAAGCTTGGGGATTTCCGGCCAAACCACGACAACGAGGACGATCCAACCTCTACAAATCTGAGGCAAGTGTTTAATCTTGCTAAATAGCTATTTGTGTATTTCATTTCATAATTTGTGGGTTAAAGAAATGGATTTTTGGGTATTAATATCAAAACCTAGATTTTTAGGTTTAATCTTGAAATCAATGTTTATATATGGATTTAGTGGCATAGAAATGGTTGGGATCAACTTTGGATTGACTTATGGGCTTAAAATCATAAATCGATGAAGGTTTGGGGGTTAGAATGAAAAATTTAGGGTTTAAAATTCGTGGGTTTTGATGAAGAAGAAGAACCCTTCAAAAATTGCAGGTCCGAATCGATTCGCCCCTTAAGAGAATCGATTCGGTTTAAGGAAATTGGCAGGTCTGCATTGACCGAATCGATTCGGACCCAAGCCGAATCGATTCGGCCTGTGGCAGAAGCCCAGGTATTTGGACCCGAATCGATTCGCCTTGGAGGCCGAATCGATTCGCTAGGCCAAATCGATTCGGAATAGGGCCGAATCGATTCGGAAACAGGGCATTTTGAGGTATTTTCTCCATAGTGATTCCAAACTCTTTTTGGTTGGGTTTATTGATTTGGGGGCCTTCTCTTATGATGTAAGAGATATGTTCTTGGAGACATATAAGGAGTTTCCCACATATTAGGATTTTTGGGACTCCTTAGGGTAACTTGGGATAAATGTATCCATGTATGTATTGGAGTTACATATGGTGATTGTGGGGAAACCTCATAGAGGTTGGAAATACCAATTTTAGATACAGGTATAAATATGAGGTGAGGTTGAGAACTCTTAGAGGGTGAGGTATCTCATATCCTTAGAAATGTTTAGACTAAGGAATAATTGATAACTCAATAGGAGTACGGGTTCCTGAGATTTATTCAAACCATAGGTGACATTGGGATCGTACTATCGACTAGAATGAGCGGTAGCATAAATTCTAGTTAGGATAGTTTACACGTAATCATGGGGATATGGCCATTGGGATTCCAATACTTGAAACGAGGTTGGAATAAATTGAGGTTTTAGACTATTAAGTCATGTGTGTGCCTATGGTTAAATAGTACTAAAGGAAAATATGTACTTCAATTATGGATGAAATGTGTAGTGATGGATTCCTACACAAACTCTTGGGTGATAACCCTAATGTTGAATATATATGTATAGATATATACATATGGTTTTGGGAGACTATTCATCATAGGAAAAATGATTGAATATGTTTCAAGTGAGGGATTGTATTCACACATCAAGGTAAATGATATGAGTTTGTGGTGACGATTTGTATATTGAGGATTTATGTATGCTTATAGTCGGGTTTGTATATCTTATACATATGAACGAGAACTAGTTTATATATATAGATATATGGATATGTGAATATGTGTATATATATATATATCTGTATGCATATAAATATATGGATATATTTATGTTGTGGACATACATGGTATGGATGTTTAAACCGTATATGATGGTTTACTATTTGACCATATGATGGGATCATATGGATGTATGTATATTGCGCATGTGAGCGATATATATACTTATGTGGTTAAGCATACCCCGCTCATGCTATCATTGGGAAATTTTCGCGCAGAGGGTGAGCATCCTGGCATATAGAGCAGGATGTGGATATTCCCCAGGTCATAGTCGTACGGTGTGTTATTATACGATAGATATATTTTTGGGATGAGACGTGGTGGGTATGTTTCGTCTCATTGCCAGTGGAGCTATGACCGCTTCCCGGGACGTCGTGTGTGTGAGTTATCACGAGGTGGGTGTCGTTGATCCCCACCAGGTGGTCCCCAGTTGCTACGTGAGTCGGTCATTGGGAAGATGATAGCATTGATGCAGTTTTATCAGCGATATATATAGCCGGGTGGATTATGTGCATGTCCATTGTACATCAGATATGATTCGTACACTTGGTCATGGGTATGGATAATTGGTATATGTATATATATGGTGAGCATAAAATACCTATATATATATATATATATATATATATATATATATATATATATATATATATATATTTATATATCCTATAGATGAAAGGATATAGAATTTTGGTAAAGTACATCTTGGACGATTATGGTGTACTAGATTGATGGGGGTTGATGTATCGCGTTTAAGGAATATTTCGGTTACATCACCCCAAGGATATGATTGGAGATGTTAGTTGTTGTAGTAGTATTATATTGTATATATGGCATTATGGATCTCTAGGATCGACATTGTCAAGGAGTAGTGTAACGGGGTGGTTCTTGTTTGGATTTCGCTTTGCGAGACACCCCACGCATGAAACGCAGTGTAGTGTTGAAATTGGAGAAAAATTCTGTCAGTTATGGTATGCATGGCATTATGGATCTCTATGATCGACATTGTCAAAGAGTAGTGTAACGGGGTGGTTCCTTGTTTGGATTTCGCTTTGCGAGACTCCCCACGCACGAAATGTAGTACATTGTTGAGAGTAGAGAGAATTTATGTCGATATTTATGTGTGGCATAATGGATCTCCAGGATCGACGTTGACATGGAGTAGTGTAACGGGGTGGTTCCTTGTTTGGATTTCGCTTTGCGAGACACCCCATGCACGAAACGCAGCGCAGCGTTGAAATTGGAGGGAAGTTGTGTCAATAATGATTGTTCATGCTTATTAATTAGAAATTTAAATTATATGTTTCAACCCAGTTGCGTATTGGGTAACTTACTAAATTATAAATGGTTAAAGTATAAACCGGAATCCACTAAGCCTATTAAGGCACATATGATTGAAAATAAATATTTAATTGTGTTTAGAAAAGGGGGTGGATTCTTGGGGTATGCTAGAAAGGTAGATCTCGTGGGTATAGGCTAGGCCTATGATAAGTTAGGTTGTCCTAATAAATGGGGGTAATTTAACTAATAAAATTGAGGACGCGAATAGGTGCGCGCCTTTAGATGAGAGGTGAGTTGGGGTTCCACGAGAGTGCGGTTCCACTTTAATTATGAAATAAGTGCATCGATATTTATTATGCACGGTTAACACACTTGCTAAATATTTTTCACAATCGGGGCTCTGACCCGTTTACTTTTCTCTCCTGCCTGTATATATATATATATATTATTACAGGTATCCTACCGCATGGATGCCGGATGACCTTCTATCCAGAGTCTTGGGAGCCGTGACAGGTGCGGACTGTTGCGGGATGTATCTTGTAGCCGCTTCCCACTTCTTTAAAATTCTAGGTAGGATTCATGTTGTATATCGGGTTTGTACCCAAGGGATATTTATACACATGTTTATATTTATTCCATTCCAGTTATTGTATTGGTTGTGACCCGACAGCTTATTCGGGTCTACTTTTTGTAGTACATACGGTTGTATTTATTTATTTCATTTTTCTTTTAGCATTTCATTTATCTAGTTCTTTCATGCATCTTTCTTTCTATTATTAATAGTGTTAGTTGGTTATTTGTTGCACATTTTATTTAATTTTAACATCTCGCCTATATGATATCGGGTAGTTAGTCCTATATTATATAGTACCGATAGTTGATGTTGAGACTGGACCATCTGAAACTCTTGATTTAATATAGTATAGGGCTGGCCACCCGTTATTATTTTAGGTGGGGTGTTACAACCGTAAACTCGGATTGGTATTAATTAATTAATGTGTAAATTAATTAAATTAGAGTCAGACCATAGACTCGGATTGGTAATAATTAATTTATGTGTTAATTAATTAAATTAGAGTCGGACTGTAGACTCAGGAAAGTGATAAATTTATTAATGTGTTAAATTAATTAAATTAGAGTCGGATCGTAGACTCAGGAAGGTAATGAAATTTATTAATGAGAAATTAATTAATTTAGAGTCGGACCATAGACTCGGGAATATACAAGCTAGTTCTACGAGTTTTTGAGTACACGATAAATCCTGGGTTTATATTATATATATACGGTGTAGTGATAGTATATATGTGTGTGTGTATATATTGTGTGTGCTATTAAATATCAGTGACTAGATTTTTATTTAATTTATATACTCTAGTGATATTAAGGGAGGTTGCGCGATGTGGGTGAATCCCCTAGCTTGAGGAGTAGGGTGAGTATATCCCTAGGTCATAGCGTCAAGTATATGGGTGAGGGGGTTATCTCACTTTCAGGGAAGGAATATGACCGCCTCCACTACGTTTATATTTTTGGGCAAGTTGGTGAGCGATTCCAACTCGGGTAACTAGGTTATGTGAGAACACCTAGTAAGATAGCACTTTAGAGGGAATCATCCGAAGAGGATATACTCGAAGGGATGGATATACAAATGATATATGTGTGGATGTTGTGGTGAAGGTACGTATATAATGGTAGTAAATATTATACGCGGGTAACAATACAGTGTGTGATGTAATTATTTTATATAACTTGTGTCACAGTTATATGATATTATTTAAAGGAAATTAATTAAGTTAATTAGTGAGATAACTTATAACCCATGGATAATAATACTCGATTTAGAGTGGA
This sequence comes from Sambucus nigra, assembly GCA_949130495.1. Lineage (NCBI taxonomy): Eukaryota > Viridiplantae > Streptophyta > Magnoliopsida > Dipsacales > Adoxaceae > Sambucus > Sambucus nigra. The sequence continues at coordinate 636,129,217 of OX422212.1, read as the reverse complement.
AATGCAAGGGAGGATTACAAGGACTAGTTGGACCGGGTAGTACAACTAGTTAGGGTTAAGGAAATCGTTAGGTGGCACATTAGTGGAGGGGTGAGAATGTCCTCAAGAGAGTGCGACACTAACTTAAATATGGAGCGCATTCATATATTTTAAATTACTGCAGTTAATTCACTTGCTAAATATTTTCAAAATGTTTTGGGTTCTAACCCTTGCCATAAAACTATTTTCAGAACCTTTTAGATGTCCAGCCACAGGGACGCCAGGATTGATATTCTATTCCAGGGACACGGAGCTGCAGCATATGTGGATGCTAGCAGGAGCTTGGATTAAACGCCTCATTCATTCTTTCCTAGAGTAGGAATCATCTATCAGTTTTAGTTTTACTTAGGGCATGTCACCCAGACTTTTCAGTTGTAGTTTCTAGATTTATTTATTCCGGTGTTGAATATTTGTATTGGATTATCTACTTTGGGGACCGATAGTTTATTCGGCATGTAGTTATCATTTGCTCAGTTGATTTAATTCAGTTGTGTGAATGGATTATAGTTATTTCCGCATGTCCTATTTGGTTTAATTAATAAGATAAAATTTGGCACCCGCTTTTTGGAATACTAGGTGGTTAGTAAGTTTTAAAAAGGTTTTCGAAAGTGATGTTAAGGATGAACCAACTGGGATTCCTATTTTAATTTGGTATAGGACTGATCACCCGATATTTTATTAGGCGGGGTGTCACAGATGGTATCATAGCATCAGGTTCTAGTGTCCTTAGGATCTGTGAGGTTTTTCACGTTTCAGTTTAGCATTCTTTGATGCAGAACCCTATCATAGGATTGTTGTATTCTCATACGTATACGCATTTACGTTCTTCTGCCTATTACTTTATATTTGAGGGTGAAATCATATGATTCGATTCTCATTCCAGATGCCGCCCAGGAGAGATAGAGCAGCTAGGGTAGCAGGGGGAGATGAGTCTAGAGAGGCTCATCAGGAGCCAGAGTTACCGCAATAACTGCTAGAGATGATTTCGGCAGCACAGGTAACTGAATTAGTGGCGCAGGCAGTTGAATCAACAATGATCGCAATGGCAAGGTACTTTCCACGAGATTATCCATAGGCGTTAGTGGTACTGGATGTTTAGGCCCATCCGAGGCAGTCAGAGTGGCAGCAAGTACGAGAGGTCTTTTAAAAGGGCCACCCACCAGAGTTTCGAGGGGGTTCAGATGTGGTGTTAGCGTGTCAGTGGAAGAGAGATATCCAGCGTCACCTACGCATGGTAGATCGGAATGAGGTGGAGAAGAAATGCTAGCCACTTTTAGGTTAGTGGGAGCAACGCTACAGTGGTAAGAGTCTGTGACAACCCGGGATCCGAAATAAGGGGTGGCCAGCCCGATACTCCAATAATACAGGAATCGTGGATGGAATCATTCTCAGCATCGTGACAACATAAAGAGTATACGGGATTACCACACAATATTTCAGAAAACGGGTTGTTAAAAATTTTGTTTTGTAATTTAAAGAAAGCATTGTCAACAACCCATAACAGAAAAGAAGGTGGAAACCCCAAAAGTACATATATAACAATAACAACAAATATACAATAAAAGGACCGAATATAATGACGGTTAACAGAATTTCATATAATGTACAACAAGTTCCATACATTACATATTACATCCATTATACAATTACGACAGTTTAGGCCACACGCCCGAATAAAGACCCGAGCATAACTAGAAAACAACAATGAAGGCATCTACACAAAATATCCCGTGAAATCCGCAAAATATCACGGCTCCTTAAAAGACACTGGAATGGGGAGGTCAATACGGGCGTCCTTGCGGTGGAGCACCTGAGCAGCTACAATATTTATGCACAACAAGAAAGAAGAATGGGTCAAGGCCCGGTTTTATGTGATCTCTAGATAAACAAATAGTATGACAATTATGAACAGTTAATCATGGATGATAAAGATGATATTCTAACATGGTGACATCCTGAAATAAACTAAGACAATTAAATGATTATGAAGTAAAATTCAATCATGCAAGAGGATATGTATCATCATTATTAATCTAAAATCTTTATCATTATTCACCTTTTCATTTTATCTTTCCATTCCTTATCAGGAATACAAATTTTATCATGTGCTCTTTGTGGCACGTATCACAATTGTATGCTCTTTGTGGCATGTACTATGCTCTTTATGGCATTGATATACATCAAGTCCCACTTGATGTTAGAATAGTTATAAGTATACATATATAAAGATTCTAGGACCGCCCGTTCGGGTTTCCCCACTGTGCGCGCCCCTAAATAACCATCATCTTCCAGGACCTATCATTAAGACAACCTGGGATCATATCGAAACGTCGGGAAGCGGCCATATGCCTGCGGGGTAGTCATAACCACACCCGGAATTACCTACCCATCGCAGAAAATATAAAACAAGCGTTCATATGGCGTAGGACTATATTCACCCTGCATTCATTAGCCAGGGGGCTTCACCTTACGCACGAACTTGCCTTAAGATGGTATTTAGAGAGGGTGTGTTCCAACCATTTTATTAATTACCATGACATGATTTAGTAAATTACCATTTACTTTATTCATTTGAATTTTATCAAATGCATTATGGTTATCCGGAACTATACGTGCTTCGAATCATCATAATAACTTCGATGAATATATAAACTCCCAAGTTATTTTCCCAAGTCTCCTTTTGGGCTTTATAATAGAACATCATACCTCACATTAACTTCTAAAGTCTTCCAAACATAACTTCGTAATCTCCTAGACTCCTACTAATTTATAAAAGGAAAGTAATGCCTGAACATCACTTCACGCACCCTCGAAATAAATCCCATATGTACCAATTCTATTCTAGGGTAGTCAGCTAACTCATCTAGAACCCTAGGACTCTAAGTTTACTTCATGCAAGAAGGTTCCTAGGCCCAAATCCTAAAGAAAAATGAGTTAGAATTGAATTTCAAAACTAACTCAAAACAGCAGGAAAACGAATCGATTCACCTGAGGGGACGAATCGATTCGCCCTAGCGAATCGATTCGCCCTAAAAGAGAATCGATTCGGATAAGGAAAACTGACATTCTGTAATCTGCCGAATCGATTCGGCCAAGCCGAATCGATTCGGTCCAGGCAGACTTGAAAACTGGACCTAAGCGAATCTATTCGCCCCTGCGATTTTGCCAAGAATGGCTATGGAGTCTTGGACTCCAAATTTTCCCCCAACTCAAATTCATTCAAACCAACTCATTTATTGTCACCAACACATCATAAATACCACTAACAACTACCATAAACCTCATTAATCATCCAAATCATTCTTGAATGATTAAAGACCCTTAAATCCATAAAAACCCTAAAATAGCTAAACCATGATTAATACACAATTATCACAACTAATTATTTACTTAAACCACATATAGCAAGTAGAAAACTTGCCTAAATCTTGCAAATTAAAATTTTCCTTGTGTAGTAGCAAGAATCCAACCTCAATATCCAATCTCTTCTCCTTTCTCTACTCTTTCTCTTCCTCTCTCTTTCTCTCTAGGTTTAGGAATACAATTAGGGAAAAATAGAGGACTTAACAAGACTAAAATGTGGCATAGGTCTAAAATTCCAACTTAAATGATCAATACCGCGATAAAATAACACGCAACTACACATTTATGTTAAAACCAGTCAAAAGTGCCCAAAACCTCCAAATACAATATGGCACATATTTTGACTATCTCGCACGTTCCGGAACCAACTACGGCCTCCAAATTATCATTTGGATATTTTATAATTCATTTTAAGTTCCGGTTCCATTTCAAATCATAGGGTCATTTTAAATCTTATGACACTATAAAACTCAACATGAGGATATTTACATACTCATACAGTAAATATAAAACAAGTTAGTAAATATTAACTTTTCTTCATTAAATTAATACTTACTCCATATTCCAACATTTTATATGTAATTACTTCACATAGTAAGTAAATATAAAATAGGTTCTCATAAGCGAGGGTTGTTACAGAGTCGATCACCATAGTTGAGGAAAATGATACATTAGCAAGTGTAGAGTTTTGGGTGCGGTTCGACCGCAAGTACTTTTCGCTAGCAATTGAGACCGAAATGATGTGAAAATTTAGAGAGGTGAATCAGGGGGACCGTTCAGTGGCCGACTACGAGGAAGAATTCACTCGTTTGGCAAATTTTATACCGGATGAGGTACGCGATGAAGAAAGAAATAAGTCAAAGTTCATGGATGGGTTAGTCTGGAGGATCAGGCAACATTTGATTGGTAATCCCGCATTAATAGATTATACGGACGTCGTAAATGCAATACTCCTGCACTGTTAGGAATATTGCTTCCACGTGAGAGGAAGCAAGAGCGAAGGGGAACCTAGTCAGTCGGATAAAGCGAGAGGGAACAGTACTAGTGGGGTATCTCAACAGCAGATAGGGGGACATCAGTGGCAGGATTCCCAATAGGGGAATCAGGCCAAGTGATTTAGGTCTGGAGGCTATTGACAGGATGGTCAGGACTTCAGACAAGGCCAACAAGGAAGGGATCAATGGCATGGTGAATTTATTAGGAGGTGTTTCGTTTATGGGCAAGAGGGACACGTGAAGAGAGATTTTCCTCAGCGAGGAAGGAGTCAACTACAGGATGAGGTTCTGGATGTACAGCCACTACAACAAGTCATGGGTGCGTTCGGGCAGGGGGAAGCTGCTCAGGAACCCGAGGATCATCCATTGCAGCTAGAGAATGGAGGTAATTATCTTTTTATCCTATGGGAATGGAGTATATTTTGGGTGACAGTGAGGGTGTCACAATATAAAATTAGTTTTCACTAAAATTCGCGAGTGAGTCGGATTTAGTGGGTTCGTTAGCTGTAGCAGCCTTAGTATGTAGATAAGATTTTTCGTGGGGTAGCGGAGTCCTTTGGTGTTAACCACGAGAGAGTGGAGGTGCACACTGAGAGAAGGTTTGAATTATGTGAGGGGTCGCTACTTTCGAGAATTATGGAAGTAGGGTAGATGTTTTTTTTATATCGCCTGGATAGCAATGGATTTGAACTATTGTGAATAGTGGGGGTAAGTTTTGGTGTTCGCGACACCAGGGTATGAATGATTTTTACTATCTATCACCTAAGAGGGAGTCTAGCCTATAAATATGTGTATATATGTTGTATTGGGTGGTGCAATATACACATAATGAGGTCTTGTGTTCTCATATTTATCGATAAGTAGGGGTGTTTACTGAAGTGAATCAGTGTGGTTAGATTTATTTTCGAGCGGGGAGAGATAGCTCGGGGTTTATTTTGCGCAAGCACTAGTGGTAGTAAGGGCGTGGTATTTTATGTGTCTTTTGTAGCATAAGGGTTGGCATGTATGCTTTTGTGTTAAGAGACAAGTATTTGGGGGTACGTGCTATGGACTGAGGGTCTAACGGATCTCAACGACCGACAATGTTAGGTAGTAGTGTATCGGGGGGGTTCCTTGTTTGGATTTCGCTTGCGAGACGTCCCAGGCATGAAACTTAGCACAACGTTGGAAGTTGGGAGATGTTTGATCGTTAGTACATGGGTTGGGTACCCCGGCCATTATATATATATGTGATATGACTACAGGTTGGAAGTTATATTATGGGTCACGACTAACATAGTCGGGTAACTTTCGTGTGGTAAAGCACGGGAATAAGGTGTATGGGCACCCGGGTTAATTATGGCAACTTTTGTGCGGTCAAGCACGAGTGCAGAGTGTATGGGCGCCCTGGGTAATTAAAATACATAATTGTGTAACTTCTAGTCATAAGCGGGAGAGATAGATATAGCGAGCTTAGAGGCACACGACTAGAGAGTGATATTTGAAGCTTGGAGCACTATACTTATCTTAATTTCGAGGACGAAATTCCTTTGTAAGGGGGGAAGAATGTAACACTCCGTAATTTTGAGGATTTAAAATTTAATTATTTTTAGGAGAAATAAAAATATTTGAATTGGAGAAACTTAAATTTATGATTTAGAGAATTTATTTGAGTGGGAAGAATTATTTATATTTTGCGACTTTAAGTTAAATTGTTCGAATAAATGTGTGTCGCATTTTGAGGTCAAAATTGGAGAATATTATATAGTATTTCGGATGATAATTCTGAGTGCGCGATTGAGTCCGGATGGGTCGAGATAGTCAGAAAAGAGTACTCGGGGGTAGTAATCGGGTCTCGGGGCATTTTTGGGCATAGCCGGGCCTAGGGTGATTCGAGCCATTTTAATTAGGCCCATGTGGCCAAAAATGGGATTAAGGGTTTCTAACCTAATTGAGGGACTGATTTAATGGCAGTTAACAACTCTAAACCTAGGGTTTGAGAGAGACACGGAGAAAACAAATCTAGAAGCGAATTGGAGATCTTTTGGAGCCAAAGGTGAGGGTTCGTCATCAAACCATTCCCCACAACGGATCAAAACCTACGAACGATTCCAGGCAAGTGGTTAACTGTTGTGATTTTAAATTGATGATAATCAATTCATACTATGGGAGGTGTAAACCAAAATTCGTTTTGGGTGGGTATTCATGTAAAATTGAGTTTTCAGTAATTGATAAACTTTAATGGGATTAAGGGTGAAATTTATTAGGTTTATGATTCTGGAATGTAGAGGTGTGAATCGTATGTTAAAACCAGTAAGAATCGATGGTTAATTTCTGTTAATGGGAATGAAAATCGTATTAGAGATTTGAAACCCGGATAAAACTGAAATTGGAAAAATGTTGGAATTAATGGAAATTAGTTGATTAATTAAGGTCTCTAGGATGCTTAGACCCTTTTATTATGTGGAGATAATGTTGGTTGTGATTGGGTAAGGGTTTGAAATGAAACAAAAAGCTTGATGGTTTATCAATGGCTGAAACAGCAAGCCGGAGAAGACGAATACATGTTCGATCGATCGATCGATCGATGGTCCCAGAATTTTGGCAGTTCGGCCTGTTTATATATATAAGGGAAATTAATTTAGGATTTAATCCCCTACTTTTATTTAGTGATAAATTCATATGTGACACATATTCCTTAACAATTATAAGGGGATATAATTGGGTTTAGGAGGGTGATAATTGTATATCACGGGACGATTAAATTGCGGGAATTAATTCGTAGATATTGGTTTTGGACCGAGGGAAAAGGTTCAGATATTGTAGTTGAGTGGCACTACATTATTAAAGGAATCAAGGTGTACTTAAGTAGTTAAAGGGGGGGAATATAGAATCGGGTAGTAACGATGGTACGGGACAAGTAAGCGAATCCGGGTATAACGGTTAGGTGACACCAAGTGTTAAATTAATTGATGTGTAAATTAATTAAATTAGAGTTGGACCATAGACTCGGATTGGTATTAATTAACTAATGTGTAAATTAATTAAATTAGAGTCGGACCATAGACTCAGATTGGTAATAATCAATTGATGTGTTAATTAATTAAATTATTGTCGGACTGTAGACTAGAAAAAGTGATAAATTTATTAATGTGTTCAATTAATTAAATTAGAGTCGGATCGTAGACTCAGGAAGGTAATGAAATCTATTAATGAGAAATTAATTAATTTATAGTCGGACCATAGACTCGGGAATATACAGGCTAGTACTGCGGATTTTTGAGTACACATTAAAGTCAGGGTTTATATTATATATATACAGTGTAGTGATAGTATATATATATATATATATATATATATATATATATATATATATATATATATATATATATATATATATATATGCGTGTATATATTGTGTGTGTTATTAAATATCAGTGACTAGATATTCATTTAATTTATATACTCTAGTGCTATCAAGGGAGGTTGCACGATGTGGGTGAATTCCCTAGCTTGAGGAGTAAGGTGAGTATATCCCTAGGTCATAGCATCCGGTATATGGGTGAGGGGTTTATCTCACTTTCAGGGATGGAATATGACCGCCTCCACTACGTTTATATTATGGGGCAAGTTGGTGAACGATTTCAACTCGGGTAACTAGGTTATGTGAGCACACCTGGTAAGTTAGAACTTTAAAGGGAATCATCCAGAGAGGGTATACTCGAAGGGATGGATATACATATGATATATGTGTGGATGTTGTGGTAAAGGTACGTATATATTGGTAGTAAATATTATACGCAGGTAATAATACAGTGTGTGATGTAATTGTTTTATATAACTTGTGTCACAGTTATATGATATTATTTAAAGGAAATTAATTAAGTTAATTAATGAGATAACTTATAACCCATGGATAATAATGCTCGGTTTAGAGTGGAAAGGCAAGGGAGGATTACAAGTACTAGTTGGACTGGGTAGTACAACTAGTTGGGGTTAAGGAAATCGTTAGGTGTGCACATTAGTGGAGGGGTGAGAATGTCCTCAAGAGAGTGCGACACTAACTTAAATATGGAGCGCATTCATATATTTTAAATTACTGCAGTTAATTCACTTGCTAAATACTTTTAAAATGTTTTGGGTTCTAACCCTTGGTATAAAACTATTTCAAAACCTTTTAGGTGTCCAGACACAGGGACGCCAGGATTGATATTCTATTCCAGGGACACGAAGCTTCGGCATATGTGGATACTAGCAGGAGCTTGGATTAGACGCCTAATTCATTCTTTCCTAGAGTAGGAATCATCTATCAGTTTCAGTTTTACTTAGGGCATGTCGCCCAGACTTTTCAATTGTAATTTCCAGATTTATTTATTCCGGTGTCGAATATTTGTATTGGATTATTTACTTTGGTGACCGATGGTTTATTCGGCATGTAGTTATTATTTATTCAGTTGATTTAATTCAGCTGTGTGAATGGATTATATTTATTTCCGCATGTACTGTTTGGTTTAATTAATAATATAAAATTTGGCAAAAGATTTTTGGAATACTAGGTTTTTAGTAAGTTTTAAAAAGGTTTTCGACAGTGATGCTAAGGATGAACCAACTGGGATTCCTGTTTTAATTTGGTATAGGACTGATCAACCGGTATGTTATTAGTCGGGGTGTCACAGTCGTGCTCACAAGTGGACTCCTCTACATTATCATACTCCCACTGGACTCATACAAGTGGGACTACCTTCAACCTCAATCTCATCTCACTATGGTCTAGGGTAGCCACTGGTCTCTCCTAATAAGAACTGTTGAGCTGCAAATCAATCTCCTCTATCACAATATGAGTGTGGGCCAAATCATCCCGAAGATACCGCCTCAACGACGAAATGTGGAACACATCATGAATACGCTGCAAGTGCTCCGATAACCCAAGCCTGTATGCCACCGGTCCAATCCTCTCGATGATGGGAAATGGTCCTACATACCTCGAAGTCAATTTCTCTTTCTTCCCAAACCTTATCACTCCTTTTATAGGAGACACTCGTAGTAATACTTGGTCCCCCATGCGAAACTCCCTAAAGAATTGCTTTGCATCGGTGTAGCTTTGCTGCCTGTCCTCTGCTACCCAAATGCGACTCCTGATCAACTCAATCCTGGCTGACGTGTCCTGAATCACCTATGGCCTGAGTAACTTGTTGTCCCCCACCTCTAGCATACAAGTGGGAGAACGATAAGGTCTACCATACAACGCCTCAAATGGGGCCATGAAAATCGTAAACTGGTAGGAGTTATTTTAGGCGAACTCCACTAGTGGGAGGTACTGCTCCCATCCCCCTCCAAAATCAACGACACACATGCGTAACATATCCTCTAGCATCTTATTAGTATGCTCAGTCTGCCCATCTGTTTGCGGATGATACGTCGTACTCAACCGCAGCTCGGTACCAATAGCCTCCAGAAAGCTCTCGCAGAAGTGTGATACAAAAATCTTATCTCAATCAGACACGATATCCAGGGGCACCCCATGCAACCTCACTATCTTAGTAATAAATAACTAGGCGTACTATCCCGTAGTGTAGTCTATCTGCACTGGTAGAAAATGAGCTACCTTGCATAACCGATCCACTACTACCCAAATAGAATCGTTACCCCGCTGTGATGTAGGCAACCCAGTGATGAAATCCATGCAAATGCTCTCCCATCTCCACATAGGTATCTCTAGCGGCTGAAGTAGCCCTAGAAATATCTGATTATCTACCTTTACCAGTTGACAGGTGGAACACTTGGACACAAACTCCGCAATGTCCTTCTTCATCCCACTCCACTAGTAGTGTCGCCTCATATCCTGGTACATCTTATCCCCTCCGGGATGTACCAAAAATTCAGATCCATGCGACTCTATCATCACTGCATGGCGTAATTCCTCCCCCTATGGGACCACTAATCTCCCATTAAATCCCAAACCCCCATCTGAACTCACTGAGTAGGGCTCTGCGCCCTCAGCTAGAAGCCGTATAATCTGATCCTAGAAAAACAAATCATCTTCTTGGGCCTGGATCACCCTCGTAATAATCTCTTGTGTGACTGTCATGACGGACATAAAGGATCGGGCCACTGCCTCCTGATGTCCCAACTCTTTCCATTTCGCCTTCCACTTTTCGTCCACCTCACCTACTGGCCTACGGCTCAACGCATCAGTTACTATGTTAGCCTTCCCTGGGTGGTACCGAATCTCGAACTGGTAATCTTTCACAAACTCCAGCCACTTATGCTAACGCATGTTCAACTCCCGCTGAGTGAAAAAGTATTGCAGTGACTTTTGGTCTGTGAATAGGCGGAACTTCTCACCCAAAAAGTAGTGTCTCCAAATCTGCAAGGCAAACACAACCGTCGCTAGCTCCAAGTTGTGGGTGGGATAATTATTCTTGTGAGGCTTGAGCATGAGGGAGGCATAAGCTAAAGCCTGCTCCTCCTGCTAAAGTACTCCACCAAGTCCCTGTAGGGAAGCGTCAGTATACACCAGGTACTCTACTCCTAGCCTGGGTAGATCAAGAACTGTCGCCGAAGTTAATTTATCATTTAGCTCATTGAAAGCTAACTAACAAGCGTCATCGCATACGTATGGTACCCCCTTACGAGTCATATTAGTCAATGGACCCGCTATTTTCGAGAATCCTCGAATAAAACACCTGTAGTACCCTTCCAATCCCAAGAAATTGTGGATCTCTAACGGTGTCATGGGTTGCCCCCACTCCCTCACTACGGACACCTTTCTTGGATCCACGGATATCCACCTGGCGGAAATAATGTACCCCGAGAACTGGACCTGTCGTAGCCAAAACCCACACTTCTCATACTTAGCATATAGTTGATGCTCTCGCAGAGTCTGAAGAACCCGTATGAAATGCTTGGCATGTTCCTCCTCAGTCTGGGAATAAATAAGAATGTCATCTATGAAGACAATGACAAACTGATCCAAGAACTCTCTGAACACCCTGTTCATTAAGTCCATGAATACGGCTGGAGCATTAGTTAGCCCAAACAGCACCTCGAAACTCGTAGGATCCATATCGCATCAAGAAAGTAGTCTTCGACACATCCTGCTCCCTAATCCATAACTGATGGTATCCCGATCTCAAGTTTATCTTTGATAAGAAGGCATCTCCTCTCAACTGGTCAAATAAGTCATCGATTCAGGGCAACGAATACTTATTTCGTATCGTGACTTTGTTCAACTCTCTGTAGTCCACACACAACCTCAATGACCCATCTCTTTTCTTCACAAACAACACGGGAGCACCCCAAGGTGAGATACTCCTATGGATGAAGCCCTGTCCCAACATCTGCTTAATCTGATCCCGTAACTCTCTCATCTCAGCTGGAGACATACGGTATGGTGCATGGGCTATTGGTCGAGTGCCCGACATCAAATCTATAATGAAATATATCTCTCGACTAGGTGATAGTCACGGTATCTCCTGGAACACATCGAAAAACTCGCAAACTACAGGAATATAATAAATGGGAATCACTATCCCCTTAGAGGTCTCCTCCTCTATATAATATAAATAGGTGGAAGATCCTCCCTCAGGGTGAGGCATCACCACCAAAAACATCCTCTAACCCAGAATAGAAAAAATAATACTCCTACTGAAACAGTCTATTATGGATCTATCGACGGCAAGTCAATCTATGCTAATAATGGCATCATGCTCATGCATATCTAAGACTAGCATATCTGTAGGCAAAATCAGACTCCCAATCTTTATACCTACTCCTCGGCATATAGAGAAAATCAAGGATCCATTACCCAATGGTGAGTCTACACAAGTCATTGTACTCTCTACCGAGTCTAACAACCCCGTGGCCCATGCAAAACTAGTGTCTATGAAGCAATGTGATGGCCTAGTGTCAAATAAAATGGGCCCCATAACTTACCCTCAACTGCGAGTGATGCCTGCGGTGCTGCTGCATAGTGGATGTTATAAATACGTCCATACTGCAATTGTCCCAACTGAACTGGGATGGCTGGCATCTGAGGTGATACTGGGAGGGCGGCTGGGAAGATTGGTCTATGTGGCTCCTGACGGCCACCCTGCTGCTGCGAGGCCCTTCCCCTTCGGGGCAATCCTGACGTCTATGGCCATTCTTGCCATAACCAAAGCATCTTCCCCTGAAATTTCCGCCCCTCTGTCCCTGCTGTCCTCGAACCTGATGGTCGTTACCACCTCTCCACTAGCCCTGCTAATACCTGCTACTAGCCCTTCTGATAACGATGTTGGCCCTATTGGCCCTGCTGACTGGACTGGACCTATTGTCCCTGTCTATAGCCCCCATGTCCCTACCTCGAGGCACCAGATCGGAATCGCTTAGCAGGGTCCCCCTTATGGGAACTTTGTTCACCCTGACGGACCTGCCCCTCAGCTGCTAGTGCCCCACTGGCACTACTACCTCATGTCCGGACCTGCTGGCTAGAATATCTGACTCATTTTCTCCCATGCTGGTGGAAGTGGTGGTCCTGGAAATGCAATAGGGCAGCATTGATTACATCAGTATAAGTACCCAACGACAGATTACCTAAGAGGTCCTGGTGAATCCTCCAGGTCAAACCATCCATGAACATTCGAATCTTCTTCTCTTCGGTAGGCACCTCATTTGGCACTATAGTAATCAATCTCGTGAACTCCTCTTAATACTCCGCAATAGTCATACTTTTCTTCTTGATATTCAATAGTTTCCACCTCATCTCAGTTTGCACGGCGGAAGGAAAGTATTTACGGTCAAACCACAACCAAAAACTCTGAATCCACATACTGCCCCAATCCTCCAAAGTGGTAGTGGACTCCCACCACTGTAAAGCAAACTCTACTGTCTTGAAGGAAGCCAGTAACTGTCATTGAATGTGTGTGCACCCGTACATGTGAAGATGCCTCTGGATGTCTTTCTCCCATTGGCTCGCGATGACAATATCATAACTTCCCAAGAACTCTGGGGGATGTGCCCTTTGAAGGCATCTCTAACTCTCTCCCATGCAGTGGGAAACTGAGCTGGAACTGGCGTCACAGCCTGAACCTAGAGTGGGGCCTACTGCACCACCTCTAAAGCTGCATTAACCACCTGAGCAACTATGGCTGAAACCTCGGCTATTTTCATTGTTCCCTGAGCCAGAGCTACTGGCTGCTCTGGTTGGGAATTTCTGTCCCTCAGGGCTCGTCTCGGAGGCATCGAAAACGAGAAGGAATTTATCAGTCCATAGTTATTATTAAATCTCAAATAGCTGAAGATGTAATCGCATAAATAAGAATACAACAGTCCTAAAAATAGGGCTCTATATCAAAACGCTAAGCTGGAAGCACAATAAGCCACACAGATCCTAAAGGACTCTAGAACCTGATGCTCTGATACCACTTGTAACACCCCCCTTAATTAAATACTGGGTGATCAGTCCTTTATTAAATTAAATCAAAGTGTCTTATTGGTTCATTCTTAGTATCACTATCGAAAAATAACTGTTTCATTATTAATAACCTAATAAATAATTAAGCTAAGTGTCAAAACATTTAATTTTATAGATTAAGTCCTATTGTTATGATTTAATATACAAAACCATTTTCATGAACACAGATAATAATATTGAATACCCAAACCATCCAAGTTGAATAAACATGCTAGATAAATCATCCAAATAAAATATCCCAAATCGAAGGACAATGTAATATTCAAAAGCAATCCCAACTAAAATAGAATACTGAAATAAATAAAGAGTGATAATCTCTTTGAACTAGATAAAAACTGGAAATGGGTGACACATGCCCTATCTAATAATTACTAAATATAAGACTGAGAAGACAAGGATGAAGTCTTCTACTACAAGGACCTGCAACTCCCACACTAACTGCAGCATGTCAAGCATCCAAAGATCTAAGCTTGATGCTCTTGTGGATGGGCACCTGTAATACATATTGTTCTATCCTCTCTTGATAAGAGGGATCCCCTGCATGTTCCTTCACAACCCTTAAAATGATCTCAGGTGTGACGATCACCAATACTATATAGGCCCAAACTACCTCCTCCTCCTAACAAAGGTCAGCCCACTTCGCCTTCCACACTGCTGCCAACTGCCCTTTCGGCATATAGCTCAACACATCTACCACTACATTAGCCTTCCCTGGATAGCAGTGATGTCGAATTTATAATCGAACAAACTCAAGCCACCTACGTTGCCTCATATTCAGATCCTTATACGTGAAGATATACTACAGTGACTTATGGCCCATGAACAATCAAAACTTCTCTCCCAATAGATAGTGCCTCCAAATCCTTGAGGAAAAAATAACTGCCACTAACTCCAAATTATGCATGGGATAGTTCTTCTCATGGGACTTAATCTTGCAAGATACATAAGCTATAGCCCGTTCCTCCTACTGTAGAACTCCTCCAAGTACCTGTAAGGACGCATCGGTAAAAATAAAATACTCCACTCCTCCCCTAGGAAATACGAGCACTGATGTTGAAGTTAAATTTTCCTTTAGTTCATCGAAAGCTAACTGATGGTGGTCATCCAAAATAAAGGTACTCCCTTACAAGTCAAATTCGTCAAGGGACCAGTAATCTTCGATAATCCTATGATAAATTGGCGTTAATAATCAACTAACCTCGAAAAACTTTGAATCATTGTCGGTGTTGTGAGCTGGCCCCATTACTTCACCACTAACACCTTACTCGAATCCATAGAAATCCCTCTCTCGAAGATTATGTGACCCAAGAACTGCACCTCCCGTAACTAGAATCCATAGTACTCAAACTTGGTATACAACTAATGGTCCCGCAAAGTCTAAAGCATCATACCCAAATGCTTTGCATGCTCGTCCCTATTCGAGAATAAACCAATCTGTCATCTATGAACATAATGACAAAATGATCCAAAAAATCTCTAAACACCCTATTTATGAGATCCATAAAAACTTTCGGGGCATTGGATAGCCCAAACGGCATAACCTTAAACTCGTAAGATCCGTATCTTATCAAAAACATGGTCTTAGGGACATCCTTCGCCCTAATACATAACTGATGGTACCCTGATCTCATATCAATCTTAGAGAAGTATGATGCTCTTCTCAACTGATCGAACAAGTCATCGATACGCAGCAATGGATATTTATTCTGAATCGTGATCTTGTTTGACTCCTGGTAGTCGATACACAACCTTAGCGACCCATATTTCTTCTTCACAAATAGAGTTGGGGTAACCCAAGGTGACGTACTACTGTGGATAAAACCCTGGCCCAAAATCTATTGTATATGATATATTAACTCCTTCATCTCTAAAGGAGACATACGATACGGCTCTCATGCTATCGGCCTAGTCCTCAGCGCTATGTCGATCACAAACTCAATCTCTTAACTCGGTGGTAATCCCGTATGTCCTAAATCACATCAGTAAAGTCCCTGAACATAGGGATCAAATATAATGAGGCAACTATACTCTCTAAAATCTCCTCCTTAATATAACACAAATACTTGTTCGACCCCCCTCCGTACAAGGCATCACCATAAGAAATATGTCCTACCCTAGAATAGTGATCATGATAGCCTTACTATAATAGTCCACGATTTCTCTACACATCGCTAATGAGCATACCCTCTACTAAACATAACCTCCCAATGTCCACACCCACTCCCCTGCGAATGGAACGAATGAGAGCCTCGCGACCCAACGGTGAATGTATAGTCATAATAGTATCTGATTTTGTATCCACTAAACTCGTCTCACACGTGACGCACCCATGTTAAATAAAACACGCCCCATATGTTAATGGATATGAAACATAACCTTAATCGCTGGCACTTCTTGTGGAAAAACTATCCCACAGACGTCATACACAGGCCCAAGTTGTAATTGCTCCTGCGAAGGCGACAATGCTAGAACTGGTGGTGGGGCTGGAAGCTGCTGTAACTGTTGCCCCAGTTGGGCATCCTGCTGCTAACCCTTAGCCCTATTCGATCATATACGCCACATGTGACCCTAGTCCCCATAAATAAAATGTCTCCTCGAAAAATATGTTGGCCTCTGACCCTCCTGGCCCTGGTGAGGGTGCCCTCGTCTCTGTCCCTACTAGCCCTGATAACTATGGCCCTGCTGGCTTCGAGTCTGGCTCCCTTACCCCTTGTGACCCTGAGGAGAATTCTACTAACATCGATAGACCTGCCTAAAACTATCATTACCCATCCTAAACCTCTTATCTGAGTCCCCCTACTAGGAACCCCGCTCTTGATACCTATCATACCTCTGTGGTGCCCCTCTAATACCGTTGCCCCAAGTCTTGCCATATTGGATGAACTCTCTTATCCTCTTCAATACCCTTAGATGAAAGCGATGGTCCTGGAAGTGAAGCAACGTAGCATTAATGACATCAGTGTAAGTCCTCAATGCTGAGTTCCCCAACAAATGATGACGGATCCTCTAAGTAAGTTCGTTCATAAACTTATGTATATTCTTCTCATCAGTGATCACCTCATCTAGTATAAAGTTCTCCAGGCAAATGAACCTCTCCTCATACTTGGACACTATATAGTCCTCTTGTGAGAGATCCAAAAATCTCCTCCTCATCTCTGTCGTAATAGTCGACAAAAAGAACTTATGGTCAAACCGCACTTAGAACTCCTAAATAGTCATTAAGTCTTGAACATAGCTAGTACCTACTTCTGACTGTCGTTGCACTCAACCCTATGTAGATGCCTCTGGATTTTTTTCTTTCATTGGCTAGTTGCTACTACATCTGCACTGCCCTAAAAATCTGGAGGATGGACCTTCTAAAAGGCCCCCCTAACGCGCTCCCACACCGACGACACTGGGTGAGTCTGAACCGATGATGCCACTGGTGGATGTGGGTATACCTGGGGTAGTGTTGTACCATGGTTTTCATAGCAACGTTAACTGTCTGTGTTACTATGGTTGTGACCTCTTATGCGGTCACAGTCTCCTCAGAGGCCTACAGCTCCGGTTGAGCCTCCCTTCTGCAGCCCTCCTTGCTGCACATGAAGTTCTACTTCTCCTGGTATTTGGCATCTGAAACTAAACCTAAATTGTATGAAATTCCACTTTAAATAAATATAATAGTAGAAGAACGTAAATGCGAAATATAAAACAACAGTCCTAAACATAGTGCCTTATATCAAAGAAACGCAATCCTAACAATGTAACAAGTTTGCACAGATCCTAAGGACACTAGAACTGAATGCTCTAATACCAACTGTGACACCCTACCTATTCTCATACCGGGTGGCCAATCCTTTATCAAAATTAAACAAACATCCAGTATGATTTCATTCTCAGCATCATTGTTGTAATAAGCAATATAAATATAAAACGAATAAAACCATACATAAAAAAGAATAGATAGAATAAATGAAAGCATAAATAAATAATCATGAACTGAAGAAACCATCATCCATTACAAATAACTATCCAACATAAATAAAAACTGATGAGTAATGAATATCTCTGGCATAAAGAAATCCTATCCAACTATGAGAAACATGACCAAAAGGAAAATACTGGAAATAAACTGAGTCCTATCTAGATAGAAAGAAGTTGAGGAAAATAAATCAATCTCATAGCATCCACGTCTACTTTTCACAACAGCATGAAAGATTTAACCCTGTTATCATTGTTTCTACTTCACTCCTAGGGTTTTGAAAAATAAGAAAATAGATTTGCCTGTAGGTTATGTGTTACCCCGCCTAATAAAATACTGGATGATCAGTCATATATCAAATTACACAAGAATCTCATCTGGTTCATTCTTAGCATCACTGATGAAAACTTTTTAAAACTTACTAACCACCTAGTATTCAAAAGACACGGTACCAAATTTTATCTTTCAATTCAGCAGGAAAAATAACTAGTTCGAAAACTAAACAACATTCACAATATACTAGAGTCCAAACCAACATGAAATATAAAAGAAACAAAGTAATGCCGAATAAACTATCGGCCAAAACCACCAACCCATGTAATAATCCAAGTCCAAATTGTAAAATAAAACTAATACAAATTGAAAATCGTAATACCAACAATGGACCACATGTCCAAACATGATGTACAAGAGTGAGATTCTATGCTAGATATGAATGAAAGAATCAGCTACTCAAAATCCTATCAGCATCTACAGTGCTACAGCTCCGAGTCCCTGGAATGAAACCATCAAGCATGGCGTCCCTGTAGATGGACACCTAAAAGGTTTTAAAAAAAATTATAGCAAGAGTTAGTACTCAAAACATTTAACAAGTAATTTATCACAATTGAAATCGGTTATTGATTACATATGTTAGGTTCACACACATTCCCTTGAGTTTCCTCACCTCTCATCTAATGTTCACACATAACGTTCTTATACTTAGCCCACCTATCTATCATACCCAAGCTATCTCGACTAAAGTATATAACCGATCTTATCAAGTCTACTCTCCCGTATCGTCCATATAGCACGCTTCGTCATTAACATTTCTCGCATGTTATTCAGTTTTCATATAACATTCACATATGTTATATTTAATCATCATAATTAAGTCGCATTACTTAATTCATATAGTATTACACGTCTAATAATCATTCAACTTCCATAATTAAGTTTCACTACTTAATTTATTATAGATATTCCCCAATCTATTTTAAATCTTTGAAATTAAGTTTCTCTCTGCTTAATTTATCAATTAGATGTATATATATATATATATATATATATATATATATATATATATATATATATATATATATATATATCATCTATAAGTCTACTTTCGCACATAAGTAGAATATCATAAAGTATATATTTCACACATAATATATACTATAAGGATATTGGTCCGGATAATCGTCGACCCCAATCATCCTATCATTTACATTTGCCTGGATATCCCTCGACCCCAAGGTAAATGTTATGCATACGTATATTGGTCGGGATACTCCTCGACCCCAATATCATTTATCTTTGATTTGGTCTGGATCATTGTTCTAAAAAACCCGCCTAGGCAGGCCTAGGCTTGAGGCATGGGAGAAATGCGCCCTTACACTTTTTACGCCTTATTCATGATAAAACCCTTAAGGCGCACTTTTTTCTAAAAACAACAATGCTTTAGTGAAACGATATCACCTATTAAAGAATTTTTTTACAAACCACACCATTATCTCATCCAAAATAATCTAATAGTATTTTCATTTATATATATTCAGACATATTTTTATGATATGTACAATCTTAGTATTTTAATAGCCTTATTGTCGTTAAAAAATATTAAAATATATTAAGAAGGCTAAACTCCTTCTCACGCCTTTTTACGCCTAAGGCTCGCCTAGGCTTCTAAGGATTGGCCTCCAAGGCTCGATCACGCCCCGCATTTTTTAGAACCTTGATCTGGACACTCATCGACCCCAAATCGAGCTTTGATGTACAGGTCCGGCTAATCATCGACCCCAATACAAAAATTAAACACACTTTATGTATATATGTTGCACACAATATATACTATAAAAGCATACTATATAATCACCTCCCTGTATCACATTTTAGGGGTTATTGGCTCGGAATACAACCTCGATCACTAATAGTGATTTATATATCTTGGCTCGGAATCATACCTCGATCACCAATATCTATATATAGTATACTTTAGGTATTCACACAACCTAAGTAGTACTATGCATCAATAGGTATTCACACCACCCGATAATACATGTTAGTACGTAGTATATATCTGTGACACCCCGCTCAAAATAATAACGGGTGTCCAGCCCTATACTAAAATAAAAGGGAATCTCAAGTGGATCATTCTCAGTATCTACTGAAGATGCTAAAATAAACACGGCTAACTATCCATTACTACAAGAAGAGGGTGCCAAAAAAAATTCTTGTAAAACATTTATTTACATTTCTAAAACAAACCATGCAACAACTAACCAATAACATAACATCTAAATATGATAAGAGCACACACATGCTCAAATAACATAAAAGAGACTAATATAAGAGTACAACACCATGTACAAAATAAAATACTCGAATATGTTGTCGGGTCACTGAAAATACAATACTTTGAGAGGAAAAATATAAAAGTGCTACACTACAACACTTGGGTATAAACCCGATATACAAACTGAATCCTAATCTAGATAAACAAAAGATAGGAATCGACTATATCAACATACAGCAACAGTCCTCTACTTCCACAGCTCCACGAATACACTGGATGGATCTCATCAATGGCGTCCTTGCGGAGGAACACAAAAAATAGTACAATATATATATCGCAGGAGAAAATATAAATGGGTCAGAGCCCGAGGTTTGAAAACATTTATAGAAATTGAATTAAAATGCATAATAATTATAAATGCATTATAACATGATTAAGGTGGAGTCGCACTCTCCATAAAGTTCACCTCACCTCTCAACTAAAGCGCGCAACTAAACGTATGCACATGATCTCCAAATAATTGCCCAAATCTATCTAGGGCAATAATATAACCTACACCCAAAATATACGCTCAATTAAAATCAATCTAAATTATCTCTCAACTTCTACTATTACTAATCTCAATATTCGCCCACTATCTAAACTTATAAAATATAAGTAAACGTTATCTTTTACTAGAATTTCTCATTTTCTAGTCATTGACATAAATATATATATATATAAATATATATATGAGTTAATAGCATCTAAGTGCTAAGGACTAAACTTCTCCTAATTCTCAATACTGCACTGCGTTTTATGTGTGGGACGTCTCGCAAGCGAAATCCAAACAAGGAACCCTCCCGATACACTACTCCTTGGCAGTACTGATTATCAAGCTTCATTATGCCCTCAATGCATGACGTGCATAACCCAAATTCTCTTATACTATAAATGATTTATTATTCTCAATTCTCAACAGTACATGGCATTTCGTGCGTGGGACGTCTCGCACGCGAAATCCAAATAAGGAACCCCCCGATACACTACTCCTTGGCACTGTCGATCATCGAGATATACTAATATTAATATGATCACTAAGGACTAACTTCTCCTCACTCCCAACATTGCACTGCGTTTCGTGCGTGGGACGTCTGGTAAATGAAATCCAAACAAGGAATCCCCCGATACACTACTCCTTCGCAATGTTGGTCGTTGAGGTCCATTATGCCCTCGATACCCAAAGTACTATCAATACTCCTATAATTATCTACTCTTTAATTCCACTTTAATATATTCATCCCAAATTTAGTCCCGATAAAATCTCCCGGAATGAGATTCAATCAATCTTTCAATATCTATTTACTCTAGAGATAAAATGATATCACATAATCATATAAAATTAATATACTATTCACGCAAGTACAATAATAACCATCCCAGCGAGCTATAACTCAAGGATGCAGGTTCTCAATGCTATCATCTACCAGGGAATCACTCACAAATCATCCTAGGTACCAACGGTCAGAATCTCCCACCGCCTTGGCAAAAACCATATCACAACGTACAGGAAGCGGTCATAGTTCCTCCTCAGAAATGAGACGAAACATACCCACCACGTCTCAGCCCTAATAAAAATTACACAATAATAAATGGACGCTATGACCTGGGGACTATACGCGCCCTGCTCCTCAAGCCAGGGGCCTCACCCACATCGCGCAACTTCCCATGATAGCATAGAAGGGGTATGTTTCACACACACACACACACACATATATATATATATATATATATATATATATATATATATATATATATATATATATCATTCACACACGATATGCAAACATCATCACATCATATAATTGTATACCATCACACAATGTATATATATCACACTATTTACATACTCATGGTACGCTCTTAGGCGTAAGTGAATTAATATCATTATTAGTATGTTTTACTCTCGATATACTATTCGTCAACAACTCACATAACTTCCCCACTTAGTGTACACTATACTATTTCTCTTTTGAAGTTCACACCTCACTTCTATTTATACGAATCGTCTCTCAATTCTATTTGCATGAATCATCTCTCAAATCAATTTATGTTAAGGATATTCTCTATGTCCTTATGCACTTCGATCAGCATTTACTATTCTCAACCCATAATATGGTTCAAGCAATCATATGAACCTTTAAAGTTATCCCATTTGGGAATTAATCAAAACCCAATATCACTAAGCGCATCTTAACTCTCTCTTATAAACCCATAATTATCTCCACATAGAACTCTCAATGATAGTTGGCTTCCCCACTTTGTCGATACGATACTCTCCAATCGGTATTCTCTCGAATTAAGTCAAGATGACTCCAATAATTCCTCATAAGGGAGACTCCCTAAAAGTCTCCAAATCACACTTCTCATAACTCATATAGAGATTCCCAATCGATAACCTCAAATGAAACGGGATGAAACTCACCCTAGAAAAGCATCCCCAAAACTGCCCTGTTTTCGAATCAATTCGGGCCCAATCCGAATCGATTCGTCCCAGCGAATCGATTCGGCCTCTAAGGAGAATCGATTCGGGTCCAAAGACCTGGGCTTCTGTATCAGGCCGAATCGATTCGGGTTGGGTACGAATCGATTCGGTCACTCATACCTAGGCACCTGCAACTTTTCGAATCGATTCGGTAAGGGGCCGAATCGATTCGGCCTATCAGAAGCTACGAGAATGGCTATTTTTCTCAAAAGCCAAAAATCCCAAAAATCATATATCTCAACTTCTCTTCCTTTATATGTAACCCAAACATATATATAACATTAAAACTCATCAAAGAACACACCTCAACTAATTTGTAACCTCAAATTCATTATATACACAACAAATCTAAGATTTTACCCGAAATCTAGGTTTTACCATTTTAAACCCAAAATCCACCATTTTACCCACAAATCATGAAATATATGATACACAACAATTATTTAGCAAGTTTAATTACTTGCCTCAAATTCGTAGAGTCTGAATCTTCCTCGAGATCGCGTAATGGCCGGAAATCCCATTTTTCTCCTCTTTTTCTTCTTCTTTTCTTCTTCTCTCTATTTATCTCTTTCTTTATGTTTCTCTCTAATGAGATTTAATCTCCCGTAGGCATAATAAGCCTTATCTCCCAAAATACACAACTTTAAATGATAATACACACTTTGAATGACTCGATCACTTTAATTTGATTCAAACGAACTAAAAATATTTCAGAACCTAAATAAGCCCCAAGTACAATCATTTCGACTATCTCGGCCCTTCTGGAAACAACCGCACCCTCATAATCATCATTCGAATCACTTTCTAACATCTTCAAATTTTGACCTCAAATGCCAATTTACTTATTCTCCAATTAAATTAATATTTATTTCTCCCAAAATAAATAAATTATTGTCTCAAAAATCTTGGGTTGTTAAAGACTTCCCCACTTATAAGAATTTCATCCTCGAAATTAAGTTAAGCCTAATACTCCAAATCTCAACTAATTCCTACTACACTTATTTTCACTAACACTATACCCAAACCTCTATCTTCTCACGATGAATTATTTTAAATTTTATAAAACCAATTATAATAATTAGGGCACCCATACACCCTTTATTCGAGCTCTACTCATATAAATATAATTAGGCTTCACTTGCCTCAATAGTACAATAACTCTAAAAATATATTAAATTATACTAACATACTAATAATATAACAATTTTGAAAGGTCTACTTTCATGTGGGGGAGGTCTCGCAAGCGAAATCCAAACAAGGAACCCTCCCAATACACTAATATGTAGCGACATCAGGGATTGAGAGTTTGTTAGATCGGGACTAGAGTTTAAAATATTTTTGTGGAAATCATTTTTAATATTGCCCAAAGGCCTATAAAAGTTTTATTTTGAAAACAGTTTATTTTAAAACAGTTTGTGTCTTTCGACATTTAAATAAAATACCTTATGCTCAAGGCACAAGGTTTTAAAAATTCTCATACTCATAATAATATATAGTTCTCAAAATTAACATAATTATGAGCTAAATTCTCTTGCCCAACAATAATCCTCTAAATTTTGAATCATTTTAGTAATAATCTCTCACATTATATTAATATACTGCCATTCACTAGGCTCTTCTATAGCTTGAATACAACAATTATATAAGTCTAGCACGACTATAAAACAAATAACTTTACCATTACCACTCAACACATTTTTAACAATTCTTACATTCACAACAAAGCTATAGCTCTCTATTAGCACATCATAAGACAATCTATTCTCTCAAAAAATAATAATATAAGAGCCTCACTTGTTCAAAATTACCTTACGGGTCATTCCATACATAATAGGGTTATAGCACTACCCTAACATAACTATCTCACATACAATATTCCCAAAGCTTCATACAACATAATCCTATTCATACAGGAAAATAACTTACATCATACCCCTCTAGTCCGATTGCCTCTCTTCTTCAATGGGTTCCCAGACAAAATCCCTCGACCTAAAATGACCTCGAATCTGCTGAAAGAGTTTCACATCCAATACTTCCTCAAAATGTCCTTTACCTCTATTAGGACAATCTCTCTTTCTATGACCAAATCCTTTACAAAAGAAACATCTACCCGCAAATCCCCTATGTCCATCTTGAGGAACATAACGTTGTTGCGACCTTCTATAGTCCAACTTATACCCACTAGCATTACTGGTATTCCCTTCACTAGACATATTTGATGAACCCGAATCTCTAAAGTTCTTACCCCCTAGAGAACGAAGACGATATTCATGACACTGTAACAATGCCGCATTCACTACCTTGGCAAAAGTCACTAACGCTCGGTTCCCTAACAAAAGCTGCCGAATTTGCTAATTTAAACCTCACATAAACTTTGATATATGCCTCTCTTCTGTATTTACCTCATCAGGTATTAAATTCGCCAATCGAGTAAATTCTTCTTCATACTCGGCCACATGTTATACTACCTTGAAACACATCCATCAATTTCCTCCTCATCTCCTTCTAGATCGCGGAAGGAAAATACCTCCGATTAACAAGTTCCCAAAAATATGTTGTGGGAAATATATCTCTCTGTTCCGATGTGGTGACAGACTCCCACCATTGGAGAGCTACTCTCGTTAACTTAAAGGTGGCAAGAAATTGCTTTTGCACTTCACTACACTCAACCATACGAAGGTGCCTTTGCATACTATTCTTCCATTGACTTGCATCCATCGCATCAACTCCCCTTGAAACTCTGGAGGATATCCCTTACTAAAATCTTCCCGCACTCTTTCCCACAAAGATGGTCCTAAATGGGTTTGGGCTGCTTGAACTGTAGGTTAATGCGCCATCGCAGAAATGGTAACAGCTACTGCTTGTGACACAATACTGGTAACTTCGTATGTAGTCATAGTCCTTTGAGGCAATTGGGGTTCCATACTCTCAGCCCCTTTATTTACCCTGCCTGAACGACTTCTCTTCAGTGGCATCTGAAATAAGAACAATTGTATCAGAACGCCTTTCAAGTGTTTTCTCATCACAGAAGAAAATACGGACGTATGGACATAACAGTCCTAATAATAGGCCTCTACATCAAGAACGCTTGTGGAAGATCGCAGTAAACCCACACAGATCCTAAAGACACTAGAACCTGATGCTCTAATACCACCTGTGACACCCCACTCAAAATAATAACGGGTGGCCAGCCCTATACTAAAATAATTAGGAATCTCAAGTGGATCATTCTTAGCATCTACTGACGATGCTAAAATAAACACGGCTAACTACCCATTACTACAAAAAGAGAGTGCAAAAAAAATTCTTTTAAAACATTTATTTACACTTCTAAAACAAACCATCCAACAACATAAAATCTTAATATGATAAGAGACACACACATGCTCAAATAACATAAAAGAGACTAATATAAGAGTACAACACCATGTATAAAATAAAATACCCGAATATATTGTCGGGTCACAGACAATACAATACTTTGAGAGGAAAAATATAAAAGTGCTACACTACAACACTTGGGTATAAACCCGATATACAAACTGAATCCTAATCTAGATAAACAAAAGATAGGAATCGACTATATCAACATACAGCAACAGTCCTCTACTTCCACAGCTCCACGAATACACTGGATGGATCTCATCAATGGCGTCCTTGCGTAGGAACACAAAAAATAGTACAATATATATATCGCAGGAGAAAATATAAACGGGTCAGAGCCCGAGGTGTGAAAACATTTATAGCAAGTGCATTAAAATGCATAATAATTATAAATGCATTATAACATGATTAAGGTGGAGTCGCTCGCTCCATAAAGTTCATCTCACCTCTCAACTAAAGCGCGCAACTAATCATATGCACATGATCTCCAAATAATTGCCCAAATCTATCTAGGGCAATAATCTAACCTACACCCAAAATATACGCTCAATTAAAATCAATCTAAATTATCTCTCAACTTCTACTATTACCAATCTCAATATTCACCCACTATCTAAACTTAGAAAATACAAGTAAACATTATCTTTTACTAGAATTTCTCATTTTCTAGTCATTGACATAAATATATATATATATATATAAATATATATATGAGTTAATAGCATCTAAGTCCTAAGGACTAAACTTCTCCTAATTCTCAATATTGCACTGCATTTTGTGTGTGGGACGTCGGGCAAGCAAAATCCAAACAAGGAACTCTCCCGATACACTACTCATTGGCAGTACTGATTATCAAGATTCATTATACCCTCAATGCATGACGCGCATAACCCAAATTCTCTTATACTATAAATGATTTATTATTCTCAATTCTCAACAGTACACGGCGTTTCGTGCGTGGGACATCTCGCAAGCGAAATCCAAACAAGGAACCCCCCCGATACACTACTCCTTGGAACTGTCGATCGTCGAGATATACTAATATTAATATGAGCACTAAGGACTAACTTCTCCTCACTCCCAACATTGCACTGCATTTCGTGTGTGGGATGTCTCACAAGCGAAATCCAAATAAGGAACCCCCCCGATACACTACTCCTTGACAATATTGGTCGTTGAGGTCCATTATGACCTCGATACCCAAAGTACTATCTATACTCATATAATTATCTACTCTTTAATTCCACTTTAATATATTCATCCCAAATTTAGTCCGGATAAAATCTCCTGGAATGAGATTCAATCAATCTTTCAATATCTCTTTACTCTAGAGATAAAATGATATCACATAATCATATAAAATTAATATACTATTCACACAAGTATAATAATAACCATCCCAGCGAGCTATAACTCGAGGATACAGGTTCTCAATGCTATCATCTACCATGGAATCACTCACATATCATCCTGGGTACCAACGGTCGGAATCTCACACCGCCTTGGCAAAAACCATATCACAACGTACGGGAAGCGGTCATAGTTTGTACCCGAAAATGAGACGAAACATACCCACCACGTCTCACCCCTAATAAAAATCTCATAATAATAAATGGACGCTATGACCTAGGGACTATACGTGCCCTGCTCCTCAAGTCAGGGGCCTCACCCACATCGCGCAACTTCCCATGATAGCATAGAGGGGGTATGCTTCACATATATATATATATATATATATATATATATATATCATTCACACAAGATATACATACATCATCATATCATATAAATGCATACCATCACACAAGGTATATATATCACACTATTTACATACTCATAGTACGCTCTTAGGCGTAAGTGAATTAATATCATTATTAGTATATTTTAGTCTCAATATACTATTCGTCAACAACTCACATAACTTCCCCACTTAGTATACACTATACTATTTCTCTCTTGAAGTTCACACCTCATTTCTATTTATATGAATCGTCTCTCAATTCTATTTGCATGAATCATCTCTCAATTCAATTTACGTTAAGGATATTCTCTATGTCCTTATGCACTTCGATCAGCATTTACTATTCTTAATCCATAATGTGGTTTAATCAATCTTATGAACCTTTAAAGTTATACCATTTGGGATTTAATCAAAACCCAATATCACTAAGCACATCCCAACTCTCTCTTATAAACCCATAATTATCTCCACACAGAACTCTCAATGATAGTGGGCTTTCCCACTTTGTCGATACGATACTCTCCAATCGGTATTCTCTCGAATTAAGCCAAGATGACTCCAATAATTACTCATAAGGGAAACTCCCTAAAAGTCTCCAAATCACACTTCTCATAACTCATATAGATACTCCCAATCGATAACCTCAAGCGAAACGGGATGAAACTCACCCTAGAAAATCATCCCCAAAACTGCCCTGTTTCCGAATCGATTCGGACCCAATCTGAATCGATTTGGCCTCCAAGGTAAATCAATTTGGGTCCAAAAACCTGGGCTTCTGTCTCAGGCCGAATCGATTCGGTTTGGGGCCGAATCAATTCGGTCACTCAGACCTGGGCACCTGCAACTTTTCGAATCGATTCGGTAAGGGGCCGAATCGATTTGTCATATCAGAAGCTACGAGAATGGCTATTTTTCTCAAAAGCCAAAAATCCCAAAAATCATATATCTCAACTTCTCTTCCTTTCTCTTCAACCTAAACATATATATAACATTAAAACTCATCAAAGAACACACCTCAACTAATTTGTAATCTCAAATACATTATATACACAACAAATCTAAGATTTTATCCAAAATCTAGGTTTTATCATTTTAAACCCAAAATCCACCATTTTACCCACAAATCATGAAATAAATGATACACAACAACTATTTAGCAAGTTTAATCACTTGCCTTAAATTCATAGAGTCTGAATCTTCCTCAAGATCGCATAATGGACGGAAATCCCACTTTTCTCCTCTTTCTCTTCTTCTTTTCTTCTTCTCTCTACTTCTCTATTTCTTTCTCTTTCTCTCTAATGAGATTTAATCTCCCGTAGGCTTAATAAGCCTTATCTCCGAAAATACACAACTTTAAATGATAATACACACTTTGAATGACTCGATCACTTTAATTCGAGCCAAACGAACTAAAAATATTTCGGAACCTAAATAAGCCCCAAGTACAATCATTTCGACTATCTCGACCCTTCCGAAAATAATCGCACCCTCAGAATCATCATTCGAATCACTTTCTAACATCTTCAAATTTTCACCTCAAATGACAATTTAATTATTCTCCAATTAAATAAATATTTATTTCTCTCAAAATAAATAAATTATTGTCTCAAAAATCTCGGGTTATTATAATATCTCTCGAACACTCGTCGCACTATTTACTTTACAATTTATCTCACTATCGTATATATAGGAGTGTTCACACAACTCTAAGGGTCCTAATTACCCCTCTACCAATTTGAGTAGTTAAGCCTAACTTACCCTATAGGTTTATACATTAATTCATTTGATTCCCATAATTCATTATCCATCTCTCAAATTAATTACAAATTACTTTAACCAATCCCATTCTCGTCTTAATTCTCTCTCTAAGACGAAGCCGTACTCCCATCGTAAGTCTAATATAAAATAATAAGTCTCGCAATATTATTTTCACAAGTGCTTAAGGATTTTCCACCGCGTCCATTTAGGAATACAATAGAAAAAGGAAAATTTTAGAAGGTCAGAGCACCGGACCGATTCGCTTCCCAGAACTGGACCGGTCTGTTTTTCTACAATTTCGTTCTCTCTGTTATCAGTTGCGTTTTTACCAATTTCTTCCACAATCCTTTGCCAAAATCAAAATCAACAATACCAATCCTTTTCTACATATATTAGGATGGTTTCTAACATTTTAAACACATTAAGACTTTACCGAAATCAATTAAAAATGAATCAATCCTCAAAATTCTTTCACAATTCTAGTTTTGTGTTCTTCTCTTTCATTCAATCTAGAACCCAGATTTAGATATGTAGCAACAATCATAATTCTTCTGATTTTTCATTCTCTACAGATGTAGATACAAACTTCAGGTAATTCTACCCAAACATGTAATCAATTCATACTTTTCATTCAAGATTTTTCAATAAAATTAACCTATTCATGAAAACCCTACACATGGGTATTATAACATCAATTTAATTTGCAATAAACGCTTGCCTTAGCTTGATTGATCTGATTTCTTGGTTCGTTATTGATGATTTATTGTTTCCTTCTCCAATATTCCTTTCCAATTGCCTTGGGATACAAGATTTCTTCACCATCTTCAAAATCCCTCTTTAAGCTTTGAAAAGTGGTTCTCTCTCTTCTCTCTAACGGCCTCTCTAACCTTTTGTGTTATGAGACCTAAGACCAATCTCTAAATATCAGGTATATGGATCTAAATTTCGTATGTCCATTCAGCTATTTTTGTAAAATGACTAAAACGCCCTTTATAGTTGTCGATTTGGTCCCAAATTGACCCGGGACTCAAACTATACCCCTGGGTACCATATTCCGACTATTTCGACCTATCTGGAATCATTCGTGACTCTAAATTATCATCTGAGTCACTTAAAATATATTTCTCACCTCAAAATAGTCTACACGCGACTCCCGGTGAGGAAAAATAAAATACGCACATATTACTCGCTATGCCGTGTAACCATAATTAATAAAATACGCACCTATCACTCGCTATGCCATATAACCAAAATTATCATTTATTTACTATTCATACTTAGTAAATATCATATTGCACTATTAATTCGTATTTATCTCACGGTTAATATTTAATAGACACAATTATCATATAATCGTATTAAATTACTTTACTCGCATAATTTAATTAAAACGTATTTTTCCAAATTAATTTCTCAAATTAATTAAATAAAAATACACAAAAATATGGGGTACTACAGGTTAAATCCCGAAAATGTTTGAAAATATTTTGCATGTATTTATATGCTTTAAATAAATAAAACACGTATTGTATTACTTTCATAATTAATTTATCGGTCTCACTCACTTGAGACTTATCCTCACCTCTCATCTACAGTGCGCACCCAAAGCATTCGTTTTATTATCCTAAACACACTACCCAATCTAACTAGGACGATACATGCTACTAAAGCCCATACCGCTAATAATCACCTTTAGATATATAAATACTACACTTTTTAGGTATGCATTCACAAATAACACATAGTGATACACGTGCTATATATAAATAGGCACATAATATAATAAAATAGTTGCACCCGTGCTATAAAAAATATACACACAACATCTCTTATACTCCTACATACATATCACTTTATATATACATATAATTTGTATCCCCCGAGCATGGACCTCGCAGATACATCCCTCATGTGCTATCGGACTTCAGGTATAGCATGTACCATAATCATGCCACCGGGTCGAAATCTCACCATCGAATCTAAATGTAAAACAAACAAATGAAGGAGGTCATAAATAAACATTTGGGGGTCACAACCATACCTTATCGCACCCAACCGGTCTCCAAACCAACACATATGCTCACACATGGACAGTGGCCATACAACAGTACTATGACCTGGGGAATCAGTCTAACACCTGTTGGTCAAAGCCATGGTGGACTACCCACTACGCGCAACCTCCTAAAGATAGCACTACCAAGTTGGTATTTTCAAACAAATACACATTAACCACACACACACACACACACACATATATATATATATATATATATATAACCCACATTACGTATATATATATATTTAAAGTACTGACTAGAAATAAAAATCCCACAGCGTACTATTTAACAAATCCTGAAGTCCAAACTGACTTCCCAAGTATATAATTAAGTGTTCACACACTTTATTTCCTAGTTCATCTCACCTGAACCCATCTATCCATTGGCATACCAAACCCTGGAAATATTCCCCAGTAATCCAACTGTACCTCGAAAGCCCATATGTTTATTCCCTAAGCACTAACGAGTCAAAATAACTTGTAATCAAAATTTGGGCAGGCCAGCAAACCAAATCGGTTCACTTAAAAAGTCGACTTGGTCTGGTCAACTAAACCGATTTGTTCCCCTAGCGAACCGATTCGATTTTTTGGGTTGTCAGTCGTTTTCTTCCTAGGTTTTTCACCTCTTAAACTCTCTGATAGAGGTCTCAAGCCTCCCAGAACGTCAAATTGATTTCCCACATCATTATATAACTATCATAAAAGCATTACAACTCTAAAATAAACCATAATCCATAATCAAAACCCTAGTATTCCTAATCATTAAGCAATTCAGTCAACTTAGGACTAATCAAACTTTGAAATTTCATTAATTGTAACACCCTATCAATGTTCTACATGTTCTTACACATAAACCCATAATTAAATCATGAAATTCTTACATAATCATCATCATTCAATCTCGATTACGATCAGAAGTTAAACACAACTTAAGTCTCTTCATTTAATTTCCAAAGTTTCAATATTTTAATCTAAGATTTGGTTCCTAATCAATTATGAATATAATTAACTACAGAATTTGAAATCTAAAGCAAGTAAACACTTGCCTTACGGATATGAATCCGAATTCTCGTTGCATGGGATGAATTTGAATTCCGAAGATTCTTTTCTCCTATCTTCTCTAAGTTCTCTTCTCCCTTTCTTCCTTTTTTCCTTCTCTTCAGCGCTCCCTTAATCTCAATTATTCAAAGGCCAAAAGTGAGGTTGTCATCCACCTTTCTAAACAACCTTATCCAGCTTTCTAAACCTTATATAATCATTAAATACACCTTAATTCTACTTTTATATTAAACTCTATGTGTACAAAGACCATTATAGCCCCATATGGGGCCTATTACATCTAAAAAGCCACTTGAACCTAACTATAACACCCGAGTACCTATTATGTACTATTTTGACTCATTCTACATCACCGATGCACTAAAAAAGGTCATCTGAGTCACCGAACTAAAAGCATACCAAATTTCCTTAATCGGGCCCACCATACGCATAGAGTATGCGTTGCCCATAAAATATACAAATTCGTCAATGTAACTCTCTATCGACATAATATAATAAACCGTTTATTTTCACTCATAAATGACATATTAATTTACATCTCTATTTACTTATCACACGCAAGTAAATAATAATAATAATAATAATAATAATAATAATAATAATAATAATAATAATAATAATAATAATAATAATAATAATAATAATAATAATAATAATAATAATAATAATAATAATAATAATAGATATTGATCCTTAACTCACTAATTAATTTTAATCGAAACCAATTTAATTATCCAAATTAAATTAATAATTAAACGCACACGTGGAAATTAAATATTCATAAAATTACGGGGAACTACATATCTGAATGGTGTATGGGTTCCATAAAATGCTTTATATGTTCTAGTGGTTATTCTTGGGTAGTGGCAATGCCCTACAGTGGATTCTCGCAGTGAATGTCATAATGATGTAGTGTAGTAGTCTAGGCAAATCCTCCATCGCAGCCGAGCGGAAAGCACCCCTCTTCCACGGCTCCCCCGGTGCAAGGGACTCTATCAATGTCCCACGACCGTAGATAGACCCATCGAGAAAACTGACTGGGTCTGCAGGGAGAGGAACATCCATAAAAGCTGCTAAGTCTGAAATAGTAAAGGGAATCCTCACCCCACGAACCATGTCCTCATATGTAGTCGTCCCATCACTGCTCTTCACCTCTACTAACGTCGCGTAGAAAATCCGAACCAACTCCTCGTTGATGCACCCGTTAGTAGAAAGGAAGGGCTCCCACCCCTGACGGCGCAACAGTACCCGCGCCTCTCTCGGTATGTCCTTAAGAACCCATGCAAAATGATTACCAAGCGATCGCTCGGAAGTGTAGAAATGTGCACGGAACCAATCACGCTCCTGTTCTGAGCGGAACCCATCGACACCCCCGGCGGGCACACACCTAGTAGAAGCATACTTTTTCGGCGCCATTTCAACCTACAAAACACAAATTACACAATACAAGCAAGTGTAAGCACAATTTATGGTTAGTAGTGTGAAAATTGAAATGGTGGTGCAAGTGCGCAAAAACCGAGGTGAAAACAAGCAACAATGCGATGAAAAATGTCAAAACGCGACTAGGCATGAAAATCACCCAAGTGTGCGTCAAAATAATGATTGAAATCTGTTTTAGGCATTTTGACGAACACTTGGCGTGCGCAATGTGCGTCAAGGTCGAAAATACCAAGTTTGAACCAACAAAACCACCCCACTCATGAACAACCAACAATGCAGCAATCAAAACATGTTCATGAGTGGATTTATAACAAGAATCATGCATTAATTCAGTTGGAACAAAACGAAATCAGGGGAATCACCAACATTCAACCAATGTGCCAACCTAGGGTTTCAAACATACAATTCGTGACACATTTCTACCAAAAACTACAAATTCATGTAAAACAAGTAGAGATATACCTTGGATATGCAGAAATTGGAAGAAAATGGAGGAATTTGGTGAGGGGAAAGAATTAGGGCACAAACGATTTAAGAGAGGAAGGAGAGAAATAAGAGAAGTGGGGGAAAATTAAGGCAGAACTCAGCTTAAACCTGGTCGATCGATCGATCGACCCCCAGGCTCGATCGATCGATCAAGCAGGTGCAAGCCTACTGCATCCAATTTTTAAAGTGGGGGGGGGGATTGCAATTTGGGGATAAATATGGGGTATAAAATCAAAATAACTATAAATATAGTATATATATATATATATATACATAAAAATATGAAATAAAAATAGAAAAATAAAAATAAAAATAAAATAAAAATAAATACACATAGGCCTAAATATACACACCAAAAAGGCCTAGGCTAAAGAAAATAAAAACAAATAAAAATGAAAGAAAATAAAAATATGTACACGAGCAACGCACACGCATAATCACGACAACAAATGAAAAATAAAATAAAAGAAAAATAAAAACAAATGCAAATGCGTGAGGATGCGAGTGTGAAAAATAAAGGAAAAAAAATGTTTTTGTGATTTTTGATTGTTTTCTCAACAAATGTGTGCCGGGGCGCATATCTCCGCAAATTCAAGTCCGTTGAACCTACAAAAGAGTTAGAACCACGCATACAAAAAGAAATAAAAAGAGATTAGCTAATTACACTAGGCTAAAATCAAGAAAAACAAAAATAAAGAAGTTAGTATATACAACCTACACTTTGGATGTGCAATTAACTATATACCAAAAGTCGAAATTTTTGAGGGTCCATCCAAAACACGATTTGACTTTGGAGGATCAAAGGTGGACCCTCCCGAGCATGCATGCCTCCCGGAAAATAGGAATTCCGTTTGAACAACGGAAGGCATGTGGGCGGTGAAAGAAATGAACCATCGCCAATTTGAAATTCTAGGCGGACGATGGGGGATTTGGATAACAAGGGGAAAAAGTACACTTGAGGTCCAAGAAAAATCGATTCATCTCCCAAAGGTTTTTCAAAGGGAATGGGAGATGGTGCACACATCGGGATAACATCCATCGAAAACAAGTCCGGTAAAGAGTCCTCGTCGGCAAGAAGTGTAGAAATTTTAAAAGTTTCTACCGACTCATAGGAATCGATCGGTGATTCTAATGGTTCGATCACGAAAAACGAATATGGTGATGAAACAAATTCAATCTCAATCGACTCATCGTCGGAAGGAGATTGAATTTCGAGGGAGAGAGATTCACACTCGATGAGAAATTCTTTGAAAAATTGAGGTGAAACACAAGTTTCCACCTCCTTGTTGTTTTGTGCATAAGAATTCATCTCATCGCAAAGTGAACCAAGTCTCATTCCAGCATCATTTAAGCCTTCCAAACCTTGGGAATAAAGAAGAAAAGTCTCTTCCAAAGTAGGCTTCCTCGGCTCAAAAGCCTCGGACTCCTCATTTGGTTGAAACTCGTCTTCGAAAGTAATGAGATGAAGATCCTCATTGGATTCGAATAATGAATCCAACTCAAGCTCCCAATGACGATTTTCATTTCGATAAATGTTTTCAAGTCTTTCATTTTCAAGAAAATCTTGAAAATGGAAAACTTGAAAACTATCCCCAAAGTAAGAATCATTAGAATAACCGTAATAACTATAAAAGAAAGACATGGTTACCTCGTTGTTGAAAGATGGAGAATCCAAGAAAGAAAGTGAGCAACCGCGAATAGGAGTTTCTTAGCGCTCAAAGTATGCAAATCCTGCAAGAAAGGTTAAAAGAAAGAATACAAATACAAAAGGAAAAAAATACTACGAAATAATAAAACAATTACTATCTAAAACACACTCCCCGGCAACGGCGCCAGTTTGATGCGAGGGAAACCGAGTGTTCGTGTAGGGACACTATCGTTGATTTCGGTTCCCGCTCGACATACAAAAGAACCTAAGCTACAGCTACACTTGACAAGCAAGTAGAGCGGTAAGTCGGGTATCGAGAATCCACAGGGAGTTATTGAATTTTAGATGTTAATTGTTTAATTACTTCAAGAATAAAAGTGTAAAAGGTGATAGGTGGTTATGGTGACAAAAGAAAAGAATAAGTTAATGCTAGATTAAAGGAAAGCAAGGATCGGGATCGCATTCTACCAAACGGATCGAGACAACTACTAACTAGAGTTAAGGCTCAAAAGAAATCTAATCGAGCATTTACAATTAAGCATAAACATCACGCAAGAAGGAATTTAACCCAAAGTTGCGAGATAAAACATTTAACTGAAAAATGATCACACGCGGATTAAACTCGGATTGTCGCTATAAACTCTAACGTTGCGTGACAAAGAAAGATAAACGCTTAGCAATCCAACTTTGATACGCGTAGTTTCAATTAAACGCGATTTTGCACTAAACCTAGTTTTCGGAGCTCGGGGCCCGAAAATGGCGGAAATGAAATCCCGACCCTATTTATCTAAGGGTGCATGGTGAGTTAAACTAAATTATGCTAATTAGACTAAGAAATCAAGAATTAAAACATGTAAACTAGTTAGAAAGCATTGAAACTAAATTACAAGGCAAGAGGAGAAGAAGAACAAACTAGATTAATGGAGAGGAAGTGAATAGTTCAATCTTACAAACCCATGGGTTGTCAATCCAAGAAGAAGAAGAAAGGAAATCTCCACACCAAACCCTAACTAAACTATCTAATTCAGAATATCTCTAAGTATATATGGTCTCATACAACAAAAACCAACTTATATAGTAAGTTGTAATAAAAGAAAAGAAGAAAGAAATAAAGGAAAATATCTGCAGGGGAAAAATAGGGGATCGATCGATCGACCTCTGGTGTCGATCGATCGACAGTGTAATTTGTGGAAAAATTAATAAGGCTCGATCGATCGACCCCCAGGGTTGATCGATCGATCAAGCAGGGGCAGCCTGCAATTCCTCCTGCATTGGCATACAATCCAACTTCGCTCAAATCGCCGTAACTTTGTCGTTATGCATCGGAATCG
This sequence comes from Sambucus nigra, assembly GCA_949130495.1. Lineage (NCBI taxonomy): Eukaryota > Viridiplantae > Streptophyta > Magnoliopsida > Dipsacales > Adoxaceae > Sambucus > Sambucus nigra. The sequence goes on along the minus strand of OX422212.1, from coordinate 636,091,445 downwards.
CGCACCGTTCGCGGCCACGCGAAGCTAGCGAGGAGAGCTACAACTTCCGTGTAGATGTCGGGCCAGGTGCCCAAGCTGTCAAAAGACTAAAATGCCCTTGTGCGTGCGGTTGTGTACGGAAATCGAGCGAAACGCATCCGAAGTTCACACTAAGCATCCAAACACCTACAAAAGCTCAATTAACCCCTGCAAAACATGTTAACATAGAAATCCGAGGGTTGTCTGGTTAACGAGCATAAATATAGGGAATAAGATACCCTAGGGGGCTAATAACGCGTATGTTAACGGGTGAAATACGCAATATTTGCGTCGTATCACGCGTGATGAGAAGCATTTGCATTGTAAACATTTGGGTTTTTTTTAGAATTTTATGGATAGTGATTGCCTCAATTACATGAAGTTGTGTATGTTCACGTTTGGTTTTATCATAGTGACGTTGCCAGGGCGACTAGTGATAGTAGACCCTTATCATAATCGTTATATGTTCAGAGGTTTAGGAGTGGTTTTGACTCTGTCAAATTTAAGGATGGGCAGAGTGTGCCCTATCGGATGGTTGAGAAAACTATGATATTTTTTAGTGTTGAAAGATCATTTAACTTACGAGGTCAGGTATCACTCCTGGAAGGGGTGAAAATTTTTTTGGAATAAACATAGTTGGAATTTACTCCATTACGGATATTGATATTTCATTCTTTCGTGTGTGGTCTTGGGACAACGAATCTCAATAATCGATTAAGCTAGGTAATAGTGTATAGGGAGGGTTCATTGTTTGGATTTCGCTTACAAGACGTCCACACATGAAACTTAGTAAGTGTCAAGAAATGAGAGACATTTGGGTTCTAAACATTGTTTATGTGAAGATAACACATCAAGCGATGAGATATTATATGGTTTAGGGGCAGCGGGGCCAAGGAGTGTGATGTTGAAAGCACTGAGGGTTGTTCACACCACCATTTGAATGAGTGAATCAATCTCAACAAACGTTTAGTCACGATTAGGAAGGTATTAGAGTATACATTTACTTTGTAGTCATGACTTATATATGTTGTTGAGCCTGGTATGTATGTATGTATGTATGTATGTATGTATGTATGTATGTATGTATGTATGTATGTATGTGTGTGTGTGTGTGTGTGTGTGTGTGTGTGTGTGTGTGTGTATATATGTGTGTGTGTGTGTGCGTTTGTTTATTTTTTTGTGTGTGTGTGTGTGTGTGTGTGTGTGTTTATTTATTTGTGTGTGTGTGTATATATATATGTGTGTGTGTGTGTTTGTTTATTTTTGTGTGTGTGTGTTTGATGTTTGAGCATGTGTACACATGGTATAGGGTGTATAACGGTTTAGTATGTTATGTTGATAGAGAGTTATATCGAGGAATATATATATTTTATGGGCAACGCATACTGTACGCACGTGTCGAGCCCGATTAATGAGATACTGATGTATTTGTAATTGGGTGACTCAGAGACCTTTTTGAGTTTGTCGGTTATTCGAAGTGGGTCAAAATAGTTTGGGTGTTATAACTGGTTCTGGGGGATTTTCAGACGTAGTAGGGCCTGTATAGGAGTATGATTATCTTTTTACCCTTGGGGTTAAACCTAAAAATAGGATTAGGGTGTGTTTAGAGGGTATTCAAAGATTGCGGAGGTGGATGACAGCCCACTTTTTTAATCTCTGCATAGTTTAAGAGAAGGAAAAAAGGAAAAAAAAGGAGAGAAGAACTTGGAGAAGAGAAGAGAATAGGCAATCTCCAGATTCAAACCGTTCATAGGCGTGAGTGATAGAGAGAACTTTTTACGTGTTTGTCGTTGTTAAAAGCCCCTCTAATCAAAACCTTTCATACCTACAAAAATATATCAATAATAGAGTGTAGCGGTAAGTAAGGGAATCAACAAGAGAGGCATGCAATTCATTTGTTTATTTTCTTTTTGGACTTTTTACTTTTTCTAATTTTTTTTAGCTTTTTCAATATTAAAACAATTTTTTTGAGATTAAGGTGAAATAATACTACTAAATCAAAGATGTAAATAACTAACTAAAAAGTAAGTGAAGATACTAAGTAAATATAACTAAATAAAAATCTAAAATATGAGATGAGTGAGAAAATAAAAGTGAGAGCTAACAAGGGATGGGATTACACCAATTATTCTAGTTGATCTATTTAATTAATTCATTCAAATTAAACGTCCCAAGTTAGTATCAAAATTATAAATCAACTCACGTTGCAAATGTAATTTTAATAATAACATTTTAGAAAATTAATTTTAACACTCCTACAACTCTTAAACAGTAGATTCAAACATCATCTAACAAATCAACCGCTAGGATCAATAAACTAGTGTAAATCATAGAAAATAAATTTAGAGTTAAAATTCAAGGAATAATACCACACTTGAGAAACCCCTATCTCTAGTTCGATTCTAAAATGGGTATTATAGCTCGAATTTCGATTTACTCTCGAAAATCATTTACCCTCTATCAAGGCGTAAATATAAAGTAAGAGTCCAGACTTAATTATCAAAGGAAATTTTAATGTAAATAAACTAATTAAAATGGATTAACATCAAATAATGGGATCATCCCACCCCTTGAAAGGGGATTTAGCCTAACATTGTATTAAACATGATGAACAAATAATCAAAGGCATATAAAATAAAAGAGTAGAGAAAGAGAACAAATCTTCAATAAGTCTCCTTGAAATTGGCAATTTGAACTCTAACTTCTTCAATACAATTCAATCACTCACAATTAAATCTCACCAAATCTCCAAAAAAAATAAAACTATTTACAAAATGTTTTTCTCCCTAATTTATTTTCTAGTCTAAACTATCTCTCTTCTTCTCCAAGTCTTTCCTTCTCAAATGGGTCTTCTCATGATTTTATAATGTGGCCATGGAGCTTAGGGGTAAATTGGGGAGGTTAATGGTGCAAGAGAGTGTATAAGGATAAGTTTGGGTTAAAATGGGAAAATGCACAAATGTGCATGGATTGTATGAGGTCATGAGAGTGTGGGGATAGTTGGAGGGTATTTTAGACAAAGTGGGCATTTACACATGTGATGGGATTTTATTTTGCAGATTCGTATAAGACATGTGTGAGTTAAATGGCTTATAACACATGTGGGGTTTATTTTTGGCTTTGTTTAGAAGGTGACAAAATTGTATGACGCTTGGGTCACAAATTGGTTGGAGATAAAAATAGGATGAGGTAGATCCGGGGTCATGGAGGTTCGACTCGGGTATATCGGGTTCGAGTTCCGGGTAATGGAAATGTTGGGTTGAGCAGAAACTGGCCAGTAGGGGTCGATGAGCTGGGTGGAGGGTCGGGTTGGCTCCGAATTTGGCTCGGTTTCAGGGGCTTGACAGACCCGGGTAGGTGGTTATGGGTTGGTCAGGGCATAGCCGCCGGAGGGTATGGAGTTCGTTGGGTTTTCGGGTTTCAGTTCCAAGTTTTTGGGTGTGGAACCGGGTTGAACTCGTGGGTTGAGCTCGGTTTGGAAAGGTGTTTGGCAGGTGGTTTAGGTGGGTATGGGGTGGTGTTTGGAGTGGGTTTATGGTAGTTGATAATGGAGGTTTCAAGGTTTGGTTTTGGTTGTGGGGAAGAGGAGAGATTCATGGGGGTTTGAGGAGAGAGAGAGACTGAGTTGGGTGAAAGTGATGATTAATAGTAGGTGGGGGTTGGTTTTGTGTATGTGAGGGTGTATGATAGGATGTTGTGGGGTAAGAGTGTAAGTGTGCATTTAGTTTGTACCCTAATAAAAAAATAAGAAAATAAGAAAATAATAAAAATAAACCTAATAAAATAAAAATAAGTAAAATAAAAATAAAAACTAAACTAAAAATAAAACTAACAAAAAATAAAAATAACACGACACACAATACAAACTCTAAAAACTAAGCACGATCCAAATAAAAAATAAAATAAAACAAAAATAATAATAAACTAACTAAAAAATAAAAACACACGGAAATAAAGGAAAATAAATACTCGATGCACTAAAATAAAACTTAAAAAATAAATCCTCTAAAAATAAATAAAATCAATTAAAATTAAACTCAAATAAAAATAAAAATAAAAACTACAAAAGAAGTAAAAATAAAACCTAAAGTCTTAAAAATATAAAATCTAGCAAAACTAAAAATAAAGACAAAAATTAAAAACTAATAAAAATCAAAATAACTAGAAAATAAATTCTAGAAAATTCTAAATAAATCTAAAATAAATCCTAAAAAATAAAAATGACTTAACTAAAAATCTAAAAAAATGTAAAAAGCACAAACTAAACACACACGGGCTTCGGGTAAAGGTTTGGGATAGGATAGGCTTGGGTTTGGTACGGGACTGGGAAATTAGCACCATTAATTTCACATTTGCTCTGAAATAAGTGTTTGAACTCTGCAAACGACGACCAAGCCTACACATTAAATATTTAAGCGTATAAGACCCAATTTTCCGAGAATTAACAACTAAAATGTGTCTATTCGGGGTATAAAATGTACACTTTTGGGTCCTTATCAAACCACCCCCAAACAGAACATTGCTAGTCCTCAAGCAAAATATAGAGAAAAAGAAGGATAAAAAAACAAAAGTGTACCACTTTCGCGGGCACTTGCGATTGCACTTAGCATGTGCAATAAGCCTTTAAACCTATAGATTGCCCTAGAGGACGAGTTGTATCTCGTGAGGGTTCGCAAGGAATATACCCACAAAATTATTTATTGGCAAACGGCGGTCAATCTCGTATTAGACATAGAATAATCTCACAATCCATCACAAGAGAAATATTTTGAGAAATACAAGATAGAAGAGTGTAAAACTTTAGCTATGTGAATACTCAAGGCAAATCCTTCCTAAACTCAACATGTGTGTGTGAATCAGTCAAAACGGGTCAAGTATCACAATAGTAATTCCTAGATTGCCTTTTCGGAATCAACGCTTCAACTTTAAAATCTCACTAGATATAGTCTCTCAAATGAACACTCGATATTTGGGTTAGTTTATCGTTCTTGTATGTGAGGAGGTGAGTAGATGTAATCAAGTTCAAATATCTCACACGCATATAAGAATTAACGAACATTTAGAAAGAAAATTGATCTCATGAAATAATGCAAATCACTATAGTGAGAACGTCAAGTTATTCACCACGTTAACTTTCATTTGCCCGAACACTTAAGGGAACATGGATGATAATGGGTGAGGGAGAAATGAAATGAGAAGGATGGGATTATATGAGGTATGATGGTGATATGATTGATGGATGGCGTATGTTTCAGAAGAGTTTATTACACTTTGACGAACAAATGCCTTGATTTCTTGACTGCAACTTTCTCTGTTTCTTCTTTTCTAAATACTTATCAATATATGAGATAAATCTGCTAAAAATACAAATAGCACCAACATAGATTTATATTTAATTTTTATCCATCTGAATCCACTTTGGAAGAGATATTCACTAAAAATACAAACACTCTCTATGACGGATCTTCTCCTTTTACTTTCATTTTTTTTCTTCTTTTCCAAATTCGCATCAATGTCTCAGATAAATCTGCTAAAAATACAAATAACCCCAACATAGGCTTGTATTTAATTTTTTTCCATCTGAATCTTCTTTGGGAGAGATATTCGCTAAAAAAGCAAACACTCTCTATGACGGATCTTCTCCTTTTACTTTCAACACTCGTCCCTTTTTCAACATGGTGGGTGGAAAATGGAATTGATATGGAAATGGGTGGTATGGTATATGGTGATGATATGAAAAATGGAAGGTGTATGGATGAGGATAAATAATTTCGTTGGTGTATGGGTAAAAATTTAGTGATTGGGACAACTTCAGGACACGTGTTTCTTACAATTCAAAAGTGATATCATTCTCAGTGATCAAGCCAAAAAATTTAATAAAGAATAATGAGATCATACAAGGATTTAAATTGCGGACCCAAAAAGAAGTAAAATCAACTCGTGACTCAGAGATTGCGTAAAACACTCTGAAGGGGTGAAAGGCACAAATCTCATAAGCTAAAATCTCTACTAGTGATCTTTAAGGTTTTCTTAAGAATTATAGTACTCTTCAACTCTAAATCGTAGTGACGTGATAAGTGCGCAAATTTTGTTGAGTCTAGAAATTTATGGTGCAACATGCCTTGTTACGTATTACATAAGCTATTTAGAAAATAAATTCTCTAGCTTCATTCCTAGACTTAAAAGATGGATGATAGAAAATTCACATTAATGAATGAGATGAAAGAAACTGCACGAAATTTTAAAAATCAGGTTTAAAAATCAAAAAAATTCAAAAGAGGTACGATTTGGATAAAATTCCCCACCCCCAAACAAAAAGGAACAGCGTCCTCGAAGTTAAGTAAAATGATTTTAAAATTAAGAGCAGAAGGGAGGAAAAAGATTATAAGAATCAACATCTAATGAAGTGGAGAGGTAGCCAAAAACAAACCTGCATAAATGATAAAAAAAATGTGTACAAGTCTATAAACATGATAAAGCATTGGGTGATGTGAAACACCACCCCCAAATAGGATGAGACTCATACAAGAAATCATGGGCTGCCTCCCGATAGCGCTAAGTCTAATGTCTTCAGCCAGATCGAAGGGATATCACCCTAAGGATAAGAACTATGAAAGCGCGGGGTGGCAGAAGAATGGGTGATGAGAATCAATCTCAAACAAGATTGAAGCATCAGCCTTGTTGGATAAAGGCAAAAGGGGTGAGGGTGAAGAAACACCGATCACGATCTTATTTTTATTTGCAAGATTTTCTTTGTGATTTTTGAATATTTTAAAAAAGAAAGAAAATATTTTTGTGATTTTTAAAAAATATATGTTGAAAAAGAAAATTATTTTTGGATTTTTGTTGAAAATTATAAGAGAAAATGAAAAATATTTTTGGAGTTTTGGACTTTTTAAGATAAAATGAAAAATATTTTTGTATTTTGGCTTTTATTATATAGAAAAATGAAAAATATTTTTTCATTTTTTTTCGAAGAAAATACAGGAAAAAGAATATATATTTTTGGATTTTTAGGAAGAAAAATGAAGAAAGAAAATATTTTTGGATATTTTTTTTAGAAAATGAAACAAAGAAAATATTTTTGTATTTTTTTTTTTGAAGAAAAGAGCGGGAAAAAATAGGTGGACTCTTTGAATTGGACGAACTAACTAAAATCGACTACCGAAAAAATGGAATTGGACACACAAGTCAAGGAGAATTCCTAACTGGCACATAGCCAATTTTTAGCTTTAAATTTAGTGAAAGGGTAGTCAAATTTTATTTAAGTCCGCGTGTGATAAAAATTATGGAAATTATCTTTGTGATCGCCTTTGCAAAAATATTCTCCTAGTGGGCTAGTGTAACAACCCTCGCTTTTGAGGTCCTATTTTATATTTAATTTGCTAGATATAGTGATTTGATATAAAGATGTTGGTATATGGAGTAAGTATTAATTTAAGAAAGAAAAGTTAATATCTACCGTAAGTATAGGTGAATTTTTGCTATGTTATGTTTTGTAATGTCATATGATTTAAAAAAATGACATTTGGCTTAAAATGAAACCGGAACCTAAAATGAATTATAAAATTTCCAAATGATAATTTGGAGGGTGCAGATAGTTCCGGGAGGTTCGAGATAGTCAAATGATGTGCCATATTGTATTTCGAGGTTCCAGGCACTTTTAACTGGTTGTAACTTAAATGAATAGTTGCGTATTATTTTACCGCGTATTAATCACTTAAAGCTGGAAATTTGGACATAAGCCACGATTTATGTCTTTAACTAAGTCACTATTACCTAAATTGAATTGGTAAACCTAGAGAAAGAAAGAGAAGAAGAAACCTTGGGAGAAAGGGAGAGATTGAAGCTTGGGTGATTGTTCTTGCATACAACTTCATCAAAATCTGAACTTGCAAGCTTGAGGCAAGTTATCTACTTGCTATTTTATGATTTAAGTAGAGTAATTAGCATTGATAGTTGTGGTTATGTATGGTTTAAGAAACTTAGGGCTTTTAATTGATTTATGGGCTTGGAATGTTTGGAGATTGATTTGAATGGTTATTGATGATGAAACTATGGTTGTTGGATGTATTATACCCAATTAGTAGAAATATATGACAAGGGTTTGGGTTGGTTGAGTTTGGAGGAGATTAGGAGTCCAAGACTCCATAGCCAAAATTGGCAAAATTCGCAGGAGCGAATCGATTCGGCTCCTGGCGGAATCGATTCGCATAGAGGCAGTGTTCAGGTCGGGGTGAACCGAATCGATTCGGCTGTTATGCAGAATCTTGGTTTTCCTGACCGAATTGATTCGGCTAGTCCGAATCGATTCGCTTGTCTGGCCGAATCGATTCGCCCTAGTCCGAACCGATTCGAAAATCCTGCATTTTTCTTTTTGTTTTTCTTTTCAAATTTCGATCCTTTCCCTTAGGATTAGAACCTAGGAACCTTCTTGAATGAAGTAAACTTAGGATCCTAGAGTTTTAGTCGAGTTTGGTCGTTACCCTATAGTTGAATGGGATCACTTGGGGTTAATTCAGGGGTACTTAAAGTGATGTTGTGGCATTACTTCTCATTTGGTAAATAAATTGGAAAATAGAATTCTAAGCCCATACGTGGAGATTTTAGAGGGCTTTTTGAGGTATATAAAACCTTGGAACCTATAAGATTTTGGGAAATTGTTTAGAGAATACTTCGGGACCTAAACATATGATGAAATTGAATTAGAAAAATTCAAAGATAATGGTTTCAAGTAAAATGAAACACATGTGATTAATGGTAATGAAAATGAGATTTAAATTGGTAATTATTAAGTTACTTAAACACACCTCTCTAAATGATATCATAAGGGAAGCTCGCGCATGAGGTGATGTCCCCTGACTATTGAATGCAGGCTGACTATAGTCCTCGGCCATATGCGGGGTTTGTATATGTTTTTCTGCGCTAGTGAGGTAATTCCGGGTGTGGTTATGACTCACTCGCAGGCATATGGCCACTTCCCGACGTGCGTTAGGTGCCCAGGTTGTCTTGTATAGATAGGCCCTGGAAGATGATAGTCATTTAGGGGGGCGCCCAGTGGGAAAACTCGAAGGGACGGTCTTAGAAACGTTATATATATAAGAATATAACCTTTCTAACTCAAGTGGGACTTGAGATATGTAAATTGCCATAAGAAATGAGATGGTAATTATATTCCTGCTAAGGAATGGAAAATGATAAGATACGAGAAGAAATGAGATTTAATTTTATTTCTCTCGCTTAATTTAATAACTGTTAGAAACCTATATAAAAGCATTATCACATTTGATGATTAGGATGTTAGATTCTCATTCACATTATTCATGATATATTTGTCCATATCTATCATGTTTCTTACTCTTCTGGGAATCATATATAAATCGGTCCCTGACCCGTTCATTTTCCATGTTGTGCATGTTGTTGTATCCGCTCAGGTGCTCCTCCGCAAGGGCGCCCGTTATGATTTTCTCACTCCTATGCTTTTGACGAGCTGTATGATCTTGCGGATTATTACAGGATGTTTGTTAGACGCCTTCATTTTTGGACTCTAGATATGATCGGGTCTTTCATTCGGGTTAGTGGCCCATCTTTTGTACTTGTTAATGAATGTAGTATGTAAAATATTGAATTGTTGAAACACTTTGAATGTAACTGTGGACCGACAGATTATTCGGTCCTTTTATTGTATGCTGTTTTGGTATTTATCTATATGTTCCTTTGAAATTCCACTTTCATCAGATTTGGGTTGTTTAATTTATTTCTTAACTCGTTATCAAACCAAAATTTTTTGACAACCTGCTTTCTCATTTATTGAGTGGTTTTTCCCATATACCTATTTTATTGTTATAATGATGAGGATGATATCCATCCATGATTCCGTTACGTCGAGGTAATCGGGCTGGCCACCCCTTATTTCGGAATGCGGGTTGTCACAGTTAGCTAGTTGATTGATTTTAAATTTAATGATATCTAGGGTAGCACAAAATTGGTAAGCGAGTGAGTCGGGTGATGAAATCCCTTCTCGTGAATGACCGAGTGTAGGTCATAGTATTTAATTCATCACACCATTCGAAAACAAATGCGAGAACAAAATCACACAAGAGCACGTAATCACAAACAAAAATAGACTCGCAGACAAGAGAGGCGCGAGGGTTTAGAAATGTACCTCCCACTATTTTTACGACATGGGGTGATGAACAATTTGAGTCAACCGGGGGGAATTACGCCTATCTCAGTCGGCCCCGGGAGTCCTACCGACCCAAAGTAGAGAGGTTTCGTTTCCTCGCCTTTGGATGCCCTCTCTCTACCTTGTCCGGTTTTCCTATCACGCTTTTCTTCGCGATTAATTATTACAAAGTTAAATAAAAAATAAATAGTGTCACCAAGCACCGCAATATAAGCCAAGAATAAAAATCTTAAGAAAAGCCTTCTAAAAAAATGAAAAATGGCACGAAAAAAAAAATAAACGGAATACAAATCAATCACATAGAAATTATCTCCAATGGTTCAAGCGCCAAAAATAGGCAACGGCGCCATTTGATAGAGATACTTTTATATCCCCGGCAACGACGCCATTTGATAGAGAGAACTTTTTGCGTGTTTGTCGTTGTTGAAAGCTCCTCTAATCAAAACCTTTCATACCTACAAAAATATATCAATATTATGGTGTAGCGGGAAGTAAAGGAATCAATCCAAATCTAAGGGTGAAACATACAAGAGAGGCATGCAATTCATTTGTTTATTTTCATTTTGGACTTTTTACTTTTTCTAATTTTTCTTTAGCTTTTTTAATATTAAAAAAAAAATTGAGATTAAGGTGAAATAATACTACTAAGTCAAAGATGTAAATAACTAACTAAAAAGTAAGTGAAGATACTAAGTAAATCTAACTAAATAAAAATCTAAAATATGAGATGAGTGAGAAAATAAAAGTGAGAGCTAACAAGTGATGGGATTACACCAATTATTCTAGTTGATATATTTAATTAATTAATTCAAATTAAACGTCCCATGTTAGTATCAAAATTATAAATCAACTCTTATTGCAAATGTAATTTTAATAATAACATTTTAGAAAATTAATTCTAACACTCCTACAACTCTTAAACAGTAGATCCAAACATCATCTAACAAATCATCCGCTAGGATCGACCGATTAAACTAGTGTAAATCATAGAAAATAAATTTAGAGTTGAAATTCAAGGAATAATACCACACTTGAGAAACCCCTATCTCTAGTTCGATTCTAAAATGGGTATTATAGCTCGAATTTCAATTTTCTCTCGAAAATTATTTACCCTATCTCGAGGCGTAAATATAAAGTAAGAGTCCAAAGTTAATTATCAAAGGGAATTTTAATGTAAATAAACTAATTAAAATGGATTAACACCAAATAATGGGATCATTCCACCCCTTGAAAGGGGATTTAGCCTAACATTATATTAAACATTATGAACAAATAATCAAAGGCATATAAAATAAAAGAGTCGAGAAAGAGAAAAAATCTTCAACAAGTTTCCTTGAAATTGGCAATTTGAACTCTATCTTCTTCAATACAATTCAATCACTCACAATTAAATCTCACTAAATCTCCAAAAAAAAAATTAAAAAAAAACTATTTACAAAATGTTTTTCTCCCTTATTTGTTTTCTACTCTAAACTATCTCTCTTCTTCTCCAAGTCTCTCCTCCTTCTCCAATAGGTCTTCTCATGATTTTATGGTGTGGCCATGGAGTTTTGGGGTAAACTGGGGAGGTTAATGGTGCAAGAGAGTGTATAAGGATAAGTTGGGGTTAAAATGGGAAAATGCACAAATCTGCATGGATTGTGTGAGGTCATGAGAGTGTGGGGATATTTAGAGGGTATTTTAGACAAAGTGGGCATTTACACATGTGGTGAGATTTTATTTGGCAGATTCCTATAAGACATGTGTGGATTAAATGGTTTATAACACGTGTGGGGTTTATTTTTAGCTTTCTTTGGCAGATGATAAAATCGTATGAGGCTTGGGTCACAAATGAGTTTGAGATAAAAATAGGATGAGGTAGATCCGGGGTCATGCAGCTTCGACTCGAGTATATCAAGTTCGAGTTCCGAGTAATGGAAATGTTGGGTTGAGCAAAAATCGGCCAGCAGGGGGGCCAGCAGGGGTCGATGAGTTGGATGGAGGTTTGGTTTCAAATCGGGTTTAGTCGAGTTGGCTCCGAATTTGGCCCGATTTTAGGGGCTTGATAGACCGGGGTAAGTGGTTCTGGGTTGGTCAAGGCATAGCTGCTGGCGAGTATGGGGTTCGCTGGCTTTTCGAGTTTCGGTCCGGGTTTTTGGGTGTGGAACAGGGTTGAACTCGCGGGTTGAGCTCAGTTTGGAAAGGTGTTTTGCTGGTGGTTGAGGTGGGTATGGGGTGTTTGGAGTGGGTTTATGGTGGTTGATAATGGAGGTTTCAAGGTTTGGTTTTGGTTATGGGGATGAGGAGAGATTCATAGGGGTTCGAGGAGAGAGAGAGAGAAAGAGTTGGGTGAAAGTGATGATGAATAGTAGGTGGGGATTGGTTTTGTGTATGTGAGGGTGTATGATCGAATGGTGTGTGATAAGGGTGTAAGTGTGCATTTAGTTTGTACCCTAATAAAAAAACTAAGGAAATAATAAAAATAAACCTAATAAAATAAAAACAAGTAAAATAAAAATAAAAACCAAACTAAATTAAAAATAAAAATAAAAATCAACTGAAAATATAACTCACTAACAAAAAACTAACAAAAAATAAAAATAACACGACACACAATGCAAACTCTAAAAACTAAACACGACTCAAATAAAAACTAATAAAATAAAATAAAACAAAACAAAACGAAAATAATAATAATAATAATAATAATAATAATAATAATAATAATAATAATAATAATAATAATAATAATAATAATAATAATAATAATAATAATAAACTAATTGGAAACAAATAAAAATAAAGGAAAACAAATACTCGACGCACTAAAATAAAACATAAAAAAATAAATCCTCTAAAAATAAATAAAATCAATTAAAAATAAAACTCAAATAAAAATAAAAATAAAAACTACAAAAGAAGTAAAAATAAAAACATAAAGTCGTAAAAATATAAAATCTAGCAAAACTAAATAAAGAATAAAATTAAAAACTTATAAAAATCAAAAATCAAAATAACTAGAAAATAAATTCTAGAAAATTCCAAATAAATCTAAAATAAATCCTAACTAATAAAAACAACTTAACTAAATATCTAAAAAAATCTAAAAAGCACAAACTAAACACACACGGGCTTCGGATGAAGGTTTCGGCTTGGATAGGCTTGGGTTTGGTATGGGACTGGAAAACTAGCACAACAAATCGCACATTTGCCCTGAAATAAGCGTTTGAACTCCGCAAACGGCGATCAAGCTTGCACATTAAACATTTAAGCATATAAGACCCAATTTGCCAAGAATTAACAACTAAAATGCGTCTATTCGGGGTATAAAATGTACACTTTTGGGTGCTTATCAGTGAGACTTCGAATTCAGATCTTTAAAGGGAAGTATTTACTTGATTTAGATTGCAATTGTGTAATTAATTACATTCATGATTAATTGTAATACCCCGCCCTAATATTTTGATTCATTCGATCCAAAACTTCAAACGACATACGAACGACCTGGACCTGTTACATAGCGGGGTTTCGTAGGTCGTTCGTATGTTGTTTGAAGTGTTGCCTCCGGCCAAGTTACTTGTTGGTCCCATCTATTTATTGTGTTAAATTGCAATTATGGTGTAAAGATCTCCTTTAATACTAGCTTGAGTGTTGAATGTTATTCTCTGACACTCACCTACATTTATTATCAATATTAAATAATGTCATGTGCATTAATCCCGATCTTGAGAAGGGGTTACGCTTCGCTTGATACTAACGATATTCCAAGAACCCGCATCTTACATTTGGCGACTCTGCTGGGGAGGTATTCTCGTTTGAAAAGATGCCAGAGGATAATACTGCCAGGACCATTGACTTTGATGCCATGCAGCGTGAAGGAGAGGCGGATCTCACTGTTTTTCCCAAAGTAGTAAGAATTGCACGAGCGAGCCTAGCGCATGTATTGCTCGTATGACAGAGATGGTAGGCGTGCAAGTACGAGTAGGCTCAGCGCAAATGGCGGGGCTTATCGATTTTTTCGTGGAATTAATTAAAACCTCGACGGCCTAGTCCATGTTGGGAATCACCGGAGGAGCGAGTTCATTCATGACACCACCGGCGGGGATACCAGCTCCCTCCGTCACGGGTGGAGTCGCCACACGTGCCTTTAGTGGCGTCCCTCCCACTGCTCCACCTACCTTTGGTAATGTTCCTTCAACTGCTTTGCCTCCTACTATCCCGCCTATAACAATGCGACCGGTGACTCAAGTCCAAGGGAGAAGCCAAAATAACCCGAACACCCCCGTGTGAGCCCAATTATGCTTAAAAATTCTCCAAGACCCAATTACTACCTCCGGGTTTACTTTCCAACTATTTCGGCCTATTCAGAATCAACCATGCACTCAGAATCATCATTCGCATTACTTTACTATAATCTCCAACCTCGACCTCAATTTACAACACAAGTAAAAAAAATTAAAAAACGAATTAAATAAATATTAATTCAATAATTTAATTAAATCCCCTACATTAATTAAATCCTATAACCCCAAAATAATAAAATTCTATATGCTCTTAGTTACGGGGTGTTACATAAGGGTTCTACTTGGAAGGTAAATGGAGCATGCTTTTGAGTGGGACAACCTCCTTGAGGCCACCTTACGAGGTGGAAGATTTTCATCTTCTTAGATCTTCCATGCCTTCCATTGTTGGAGTTTCATTAAGGTGGAAAAATCTACTCTTATATTAAGACTTTATGTTATGTATTTGTACTCTTGTTGTTAGAATGTTAAGATTAGAATGCTTGTGAACTTGATGATGGGTTTTCTAGTCAAACAAATTAATAATAAACATTTTTCTGAAATAAAAATGTTGAGAAATCGTCACTTTGTTGAGAATAAACGAAGGATGCATATTTCAAAGTTTCTTGAAATAAATATTAGGACTTTTATGAAAGTGGTGCATTTTCTAAAATTTTGAGGTTAAACATTTTGTTTGGAAATGATGTTGATTTTTCTAAATTATTTGGTGAAATATTGTTCCAAAGTTTCTTGAAAAATTGAAGATTTTATGAAAATGGACATATACTGAGTTTGAAGAAATAAAATGTTTTTTATGCCTTGAAAGTATATTTTTGCAAGTATTATGAATTTCTAAAAGAAATGTATGTTTAGCCCATTAATGGGATCTTAGGATTTAAAATCCATCTTCTCATGACTATAAACTTGTAGTATTTTGGCAATGAATATATATAAACAAGTTTAAAGAATGTTTGTTGGGTTTAAACATGAAATAAGAAAAGTAAAAATTCTAGTTTTCAAATTGTGTGAAAAAAGGGTCATAGGTAATAAGTGTAAGGTTGTAAGACTACATGTGTTAATGAAAGAAAATTGTGCTTTTTCTTATAAAGTAGTCTTATATGTTTAATGATTCTTGGAAATAAAAGTATTGAAATTAAGATATTTCCAATTTAGAAGAATATTACTCCAAAAGATTAAAAGGGTGTTAAGGTGTTAAAACACTTAAGAAGTTAATAAGGGTTACTTAATGGTGTTTTGAAAAATTATCACTTGTGAAAATGGAGATAATGGGGAGTTTGGAAACAAATGGGTAAAATGTTAATTTTACTTAAAGTGGAACTTTTTTATGAAATAAAATGTTGGAAAGGGTGTTACACGTGATAGTCCTAATGAACATTATTTTTGGAATAAAATCAAAGCTAAAGTGTAAAGGACATGAATTGATGATTTTCAAAGCGTAACACAAGTTGGGGTGAAACCCAGAGTTTTAGCTTCGACCGGGTAAATGCGAAGGTGGAATAATATGGACATTTGCAAAATATTAAAACACATTAAAAAGGAAACTCGTATAACAGTAGAAAAATTAAGGAGGGCCCACAGCCATGGAGTGAAAGACCCAAAATCACTGGCCAAAGCATATGGTGCATGTAGCCAGCGGTGTGGAGCTCGTTAAAGTATGCGGTTATTAGAAGATTTAGAGAAAAAGATAAGAAGTGAGGAAGATGTCAATAAATGAGTTGTGTGGCAAAAATGTGTTAGGACAATCTAACGTGAATTAATTAATAAATGTTCTATAAAAGGTAAAATGGGCAAGTAAATGTGTGAATTAATTAATGTCCATAAGGTAAAGGAAAGGTGAAGTAAGTGGGTAAATGGGTGGTTAAGCAACCTAAGTGGTTTAACACATAATTAACACATGGATGTGTTGTGAAAGGTTCTCAAAGGCTAAATATGTATTTTCTAACATGGTGTCCGCGTCTGTTGAAAGGGTGATTTTAAATAAAAATACTAATGTGGATTGGTTAAAATGGAAAGGGTAATTTTGGTAAAGAAATGCTTTTCGGTCAAACCAAGTGGAGTTGTTTCGAATATTTAACCGTGTATGTTAATAGAGGGAGAAATGTCAAAACGAGAAAAAAGAAGTCTTTTACAAGATTAAGGTGAATTAATTGGGAGAAATAAGGTTTTTCGAAATTTAAAATTGTTTCATGCATTGAGTAAACGTATATATATATATATATATATATATACACACAAGGTAGTTGCATGTTCACGTAGGCGTAACGTGCTAGAGTCTTCTTTCTACCGTTCGATTATATGTTGCATTGTTGTATATTTCCCACTAAGCATTCATCTCACTCCCTCATTTTGTTACAACAGTTTGGGTGCGATTTCATATTTCGAGAGTGTTATATAGGTAAGTATTCTCTTTAACTTTACGTTAGTAGCTCTGTATGCTTAGACTCCATGGTGCTCCTCATGGGTCCTTAATGTTGTTTAATTTGAAATTATAATTGCATTCTAACCATGTGAAACGTTAATTAAAATAAATTTGGATTAGCAACATTATATAGGTTGTTTCATTGCACTTCACACCTAACGCTCGGGCCGAATCGGGTTGATTTCAGGTAACCCATAAATTTGGGTCAGGGCATTACAAATGGTATCAGAGCTCTAGGTTCAAGGTTCCTTTCGAAAGTGATGTGGTGAGGTCGGTAGTGGATATTTCAAAGTCGATGTTAGTTTAGGTCGATCACGGTAGTTTTGGTGATAATTTAGTCTGTGTCCTCGATGGTGAAGTTAAAGAGGTTCGCACGATGGGTGAATCTTTTTCAAGTGGTAGGCGACCAAGTTAGTTATCGTTAATCTCTTTCGCGCTTCTAATTTAGATATGCTGGTAAGTTGCGAGTGTCCATGCAAGCCAATAGTGGCAACATCACAGGTTTTTAGTGTGAGGTGCTTATGTGTCAATCCGCGGTGATATGAGAAGCCAATTGAGAGGTAGAAAATAGGGAATGACGTCTATTGAATTAGAAATATAACTCATGTAAAGTCAACAGTGGAGATTAGATGGATACTGCGTCATACCTAAGTAGTATTGATTTTCGATAGGGATGCATTCAGTTCTCTTAATAGGTACTTCGGGTAGTTATCACCAATGATGTGGTGAGGTGAATTCGATCCTTGGGATGGTATCACGTCATAAGGCAATTAATGAGTTAATGGGCATGATGAAATGTGTTAGTAACACCCGGGATGTATTCTCGGTATGAGTCGGTAAGAGAATATTATTATAACTTTCCTGGTGATTCTTGATTGAATGTTTTACCTCATAGGGTATGATGAGAATTATGGAAAACTATGATAAGTATATTACATATGCAACGATGATGGTTGAGGAGACTTCAGAGTTAACTCTAGATAATCTTCTAGGTTGGGGGTTTAGAAAGTATGATGTGATATTGAGGAATACGATCTTTAGTGATGTCGGTGATGTAGACTTAGAGGTTTACAGGTTATAGGCGACGTCCTGTATCCTGCTAAAATCCTTAGCAGTATTAGTTGTGGTTTGGTACGTGACTTATGGTCACAGCCATTTGGATGAGAGATAATATTATTATCTAAGTTTCAAGGCTTGTATAGCCCCCGGAGTAATATTCAGATGCGAGGTAGTCCTAGTGGGACACATTGAGTGTGGAATTATTGGGAATAGAATTTGACTTTTTGTGATTTCTTAAGGTATTCAATGGTTAAGGTGCGGCACATGTAGAAGCTCGTAGACTAATGTCTTTATGATCAATAAGTAATCGCAATGTGGGTATTAAAAGGTTTGTAGAGCGCACCTACAATGATAAATGTGTGGATAATGAAATCTTGTCAGGTTGGGGACTTTTACATGGAATGTGTTTGGTGTCCTTTGGAGACTAGTTAATTCCGGTATGTAAAAGTATTAGCGTCTTAGTAACGATTGTGTTGAGGGTCAGGTGATGATCTCAGATTGTTGGTCAAGGTTTAGAAGATTCGTATCGTGCACGTGTCAAGTGTCGTTTCCCTGAATCATCACAGATAGGTGGTGTATCCTCTAAGGTGGTATTAGAAGCTTATGTCGTTATGGAGCGTGATGTCCGGATGTCATGGAGTGACTAGTAGTGGAGGTGTGACACTTGGTTTTGAGGTGTACTAGGAAATGTATTCTAGACTTAGGTTGATGACTCTATGTGGAGACTTGAAAATGGTAGCCAAGGTAGGGTAATATCGAGGCATGATTATAATGTTAGTGTGTGTCAAAAGTGTATGATAGGATAGCCTTAGCAAGGACTAGTTCTCGGCACATCCTGTCAAGATGGTGCAGATTAGAAGATATAGCCATGTATGATACTTACTACCTTTAGAATGCCAATGGCGACCGGTGTTATCGTTACATAAATACAGTTTGGGTCTAACCTGGAAGAAAGCTTGATAACAATCTCGTATAGTCAAAGGATATAATGAGATTAATGTCCCTCTTGAAAGGGATACTGCCTAAGGGGATTTCGAGGTTGCGATCATGGAATGATAAGGTAGACATTAACCTAGGTATAGTAGGTTGGAGACGTCGTCATAAGTAAATGGAAACATTCAGTGTCAACAAGGATATTAGGCATTCGCCAGTCGAAGCGGTTCATGTGTGCCAATGATATAAGGGGAAGGGCCTTACTCCTAAGGAGGGAAGTTGGGCATTTGACTTTTTATAGAATGATAGGTCCATATGTTACGTTAGCCTTGTGAGGGTGAATAATTATAATTCAATTAGTCACGGTTGGTGACTTAAGCTAGGGTATGTGGTAAGGTTAATGCCCAGTGAGAACGTCTAGGATCGGTGATAAAGCTTCGAGTATATAGCGTAGGTTTGATTGTCATAAATTATAGTCTAACGCGTATGAACAGGATTATCTCAGAACGGTTGCTTGTTACTTCTGACCCTCGTGTGTCCCTTTTGGTTTCGATCAGTATTCTCACACATGCGTTAGCTCGGATTGGTACCATGTCATGGTATAGCGCGATTGGGCATGGTAGATCATGGTTGATCGGGTATTATGTATGCATCTTAGTAACTGGGTCACTGACATATTCTTGTTATTGCACAAAGTTCACTATACGGGTGGCAATGCTTTTGAACACATGGTCTGCTCGTAGTAATTGTGTTCCTTAGGATTAATGACCTTTCAACTGACTGGCATGGCAGTAAGTGGCTTTGCTTAGAAAGAGCAGGATGAAGACTTGAGGATATTACATTATTCTAGAAATAGAGGAAACTTTGCACACGGTGTTGTTTTACCACGATGAGTGGATTAGATCGAGGCTCAAGTGAGTTCTTAAAGATGAGACGCCTACAGTAGTACTAGGGTCATCAGAGTGACACAGCGAAGGTGCCATCTGAAAGTATAATGATGATTTGGTCGATATATTACTCCTTGAAGTGAGTAGCGAGCACTATAATGTTAATGTCAAGCCCAGGCAAAATTTGGGTAGTCATAATAGCCTAAAAATGTAACACCCCGCCTAAATAAATACCGGGTGGCCAGGCCCATACCAAATTAAAACAGAATATACAGTTGGCTCATTCTTAGCATCACTGTCGAAAACATTTACAACTCACACAATACTCAATTAAGCTGGTATTAAAAACTTTCCAAATTTTAATTTAACAAAATCCATTTCCATTTTAAGAATAACACTACACATTTTACTCTACAACACAGATAACACAATAAATAACTCAAAAGAATTTAAATGCAACTGGAATAAACATTCCCAAATAATATAAATCCTTTACAATAATCCCAATAATGTTAAATGTAATTAAAAAGTCCCGAATACAATTGTGTTTGACTCCGACAGAAAATGATAACTGAAATCCTTTGGGCGACATGCCCTAACTAAGAATATTGTGAATCAAAAGATGAAAGGCATCTAAGAAAAATCTCCATAGCTCCATAGTTCAACATAATCCGCTAAGGTTGGCGTCCCTATTGCTGGACACCTGATATAGAGATACAATAGAAGAGAAAATATGCAAGGAAACGGGTCAGAGCCCGAATGTGTAGATGATTTTTAAAACAGCAAGTATTTAACAAGTGCAATAAAGCATTTATTATGTACATGTTAGATCCAACTCTCACTTTCTATTCTCACCTCTCAACTAGAGTGCACACTTAACGTTTCCTATTAACCTCCTAGTTAATGGTTCCTCTTTTCTAGTCTCCATATTATAATTCCATTCCCATATCATAATCCCCGTATGTCCCATACCATACGTCACATTATTATTCATTTACATTTCTCCTTTATATGATTAGTTTCTCATTAACATGAATCATTACTCATTAATATGAATCGTTTCCCATTAACATGAGTCATTACTCATTAATATGAATCATTTCCCATTAACATGAGTTAAGCTTTTCAATTCTATAAGCATAAACATTCATTAACTTAATTCCATTATCTTTCTCTATTCACCGTTATCTACAATTATCACCGTAGATAGATTTAACCACAATATATATATCCATTCAATCATTTAATCCATTATATATATATTCATATATAATACGGCACCCCGAGTCACAGCTGCGGTGAAATGCATTACTCTGCTATCATGTCCCATCATCGTTGGTCGCCGAATAGGGGACTAAAGGTTCGGTAAGATTCCACGAACCACAAACAACAACAAACAAATTGGAGGCGAACATAGTTCTCGTATCCATGGGTCACGCACATACCTACGTACCCACAGTCAGCGGACTTATCAACTCCCCGATAAGTCTTTCATAGACCTATGTTCTCGAGCGACAAATCAAAGATCCCATGGATTCATCAGGATATGATTGCCCTCACGCGCAAACCTCCCACCGATAGCAAGTAAGCTAGGTATGTCATACACATAATCATCAATCAATCAAATAGGTATTATCATACCTATAACATAATATCAATAAGGTAATATCACTACCCTAAGATATTTCCCATACGTAGCATTATATCTCTTTTAAATTCCACGTATTAAAATATCATATCTTTACTTCATAATTTAATTATCCTCGCATCCTATAACATCTCTCCACTCCCGACGTCGTTAAGGTTCATGCGCGGAGCGTCTTGCAAAGCGAAATCCAAACAAGGAGCCCCTCCAATACACTACTACTTAACTTTGTCGATCGAGGAGGTCCGAAAACTTCAACTATGCGATCGGGATAACCTCATATCTTCTTTCAACCAAAAGTGTTCTAAACTCCCATCTCTATCCATGAGACATACCAGTACGCTCTTGTATTACACTCCGTCCATGCGAAATCAATAATGAGTTTAAACTCAGTCCTTGATGTTCAAATTGTAACCCTAAGGCTACCCTCACTCAATACACATAATTCAAATAGGTTTTTCCTCAACATATATTCAGTAAGAAGTCACTAATATCCTACTGGTCCATAACATCATTTCTCCCGAATTACTACGAGTTTAGTTCTCCTTTTAATTAAGGTTAAAATCGATAGTTTCAAATCTCTTATAAACACATCTTCTTTCACTTTGGATTAAACCCTCTTGCAAACTTAAGGATACCCAGGTGTTATATTCAATCACCCCTACTGGTCCTATCTTTAATCCTCATACATCTCCATTTAGAATTTAACAAATGAATCTAGCAACCGAAATTCCATTCGATATAATTTTCATCATTTTAATCACTTGAATCCAAATCAAATTAATTCAAATCTTATCAAGGGTTTACTGATATTTTCTAAGTCCCATAATATCCAAATAATAATCACCAAAGATCCAGAAAAGGTTTGGGATAAGAATCAACATTTAAAAAGAAACAACTTTACATATTCTGGGGAGGTCGATCGATCGAAGGCAGGGTCGATCGATCGATCCCTCAGGTCACAGCCTGGTTTTCTGCATTTTCTGCAACTACGGGTTTAGCAACTTATGATCATTTAAACCTTCATCTAAACATCCCAAATGACTTATAATCTTTACTACATGATATATCAACATATATGAACGATTTCCAATACTCTAAACATCCTAGAATCATCAAGGGATTGGATTAATAAGCATGTTTATCTCCTTATTTCCAGAAAATTTATCAACATATCATCTTCAAGAACACATCAATGGTTTTCATAGTTTCTTCAACAGATTCATGACTATTTCCTGGATTATTATCAACCTAAAACATGATTTTAATTCCTATATCATTTCAGTTTCCAGAAATCCATTTAATACTCCATTATTTCTTCCAAACATAAATAATCTTCTCTTTTCATACTATTCTAACATGGACAATATACAAACTTAAATTTCCATTATCAAACACTTGCCTTTACTGAAGGTTTGATCCTTTGGTGTAGTATATCTCAGTTGGTTGTCCCTTCTCCGGTGGTGGTTGGTGGTGGTGAACCTTGGTTCTTGTTCTTCTCCTTCCCAAGTAGGCTTTTCCCTTCCCAAGCACTCTTTCACTCTCTCTAGGAAGATGGCTTCTCTAATTTGTGAAGAGGAGATGAATAGCCCCCATACACTTAATCTACCAATACTTATAATAGTACCAAATCCGAAATCACTATTCATCTCCCCTAGAAAAATGACCAAAATGCCCTTTCGGGTTGTCTATTCATTTCCAAATGACCCGAGACTCAAAATTAACATCCAAATAGACTTTTCTGACTATTTCGAACCTTCCGGACGCAACAACGCAGTCGAAATGACTATTAGATCGATAAAAAGTAAATTTCCTTTTTAATTTAATAAACTAGTCCCGACACGTCCCATACCGCGTCTGACTAAAAATATAAATTACAGAATTTATATCATACAGTCATATCAATGACATCACATTCATATATTACCTAAATATCTTTAAGTTATATTCAGAATCATCCATTTTAATATCCACCGTCTGGATAAAACCCGAATGAATTAATTAATAATAAAATCTAATTAATCCATTAATTTAAAATATAACCCATTTTAAAAGTCATTTAAAATTACGGGGTATTACATACTTCCCCCCTTATAACAGAATTTCGTCCCGAAATTCAGGATTATAAGCCATACCGGTAAGGTCAAATTCGAGTATATAAATCTCTCATCGCAAGAAATCTAAGACGTACCGCCCATACAGTACATTAACAAAAATCCCTATCAATGTTATACACCAAGCCTCACCACATAGTTTCAACTGAATCGAATTTAAACTTTACCCAATCTTCCCTATACCGTCCTCATGACAAACTTTGGGAAAAATGATCCTCTCGTAGTGAACAAATAAATCCTGAAGTCTCAATTACTTACCTTTTTCACAATTATGAAAAATACTACAATTCAATCATCCAGGGCGCCCATACACCCTCTCGTACCGCTTTAAATTTTAAAAGTTTTCGCAAAGGTTATAAACTCGTTTCCCAAAGACCTAACTTATTTCGGCTCCCAACGGTTATTAGTTTCATGCGTGGGGTGTCTCGCAAGCGAAATCCAAACAAGGAACCACCCCGATACACTACTTCCTAAAGTAGTCGGTCATCGAAACTCCTAAGGTCCTTAGTCAATAATATAAAATTTTGGTTTATAAAAAAAATATTAGGTTTATCGATTTAAAACAAAAATTTGGTTTTTTTTTCGATTTCAAATAGAGTCTACGCATCTACTCTCTTATAGAAGACAAGATGCAGACATATGCTCTCATATACCACAAGTCAATGCATGTCGACAGTCACATCACGTTCGGACATGCCCAAGGTAAGTAATCCCATAAAAATCAAACCCACGTGATAACAAGTAATATATAGGTGTCCCACACCCCTCAGTGAGTCTACGTAAATAACAATGCCATAGGCTAAGTTTAACAACCCTTTTGCCCACACAATGTCAATCACTACAAAAATCAATACGCCTCATACTTCCTTAGATAGGAAACATACCCTCATTTGCGGGTGATGGTTGTTGAGTCCCAATATTATAACTTTGCTCCGATGAGTCAAGAAAAATTTTACCCCAAATTTTCAGTTCTAGTTAACCACACTCCACTATATACCCAAGCCTTTCAATATATTGCCTTCGTTAGGGAACATACACAATTCACGCATTTCAAGAACTTCTACTGATGACTCTCCTCAATTTTTCCATAATAGGGGTGACCTCGACTACGGTCATCATACTCGAACATACTTCATAACCTCCTAAGTACGATCTCCGCTATCCGTCCAATGGCCCTCATCTGCCATACGTACGTAATGAAAGATTCCCCAATAAATGTTGTCGAATTTTATAGTTCAACCCATAAGTGAACATTAGGACTCTCCTCTCCTCAGTAGGTACTTCAGCTGGTACCAAATTAGTTAATCTCGTAAACTCTTCCTCATATTCCACCACAGTTTTCTCTTCCTGTTTCAAATCAAGTAGTTTCGCCTCATCTCTGTCTGGATGGCGGGAGGAAAATACTTCCCATCAAACCGTATCCAAAAGTCTTGGATAGTCATTGTGTCCCTCTCCTCCATAGTGGTCGTAGCTTCCCACCATTGCAAAGCTACCCCTACTAGCTTGAATGTGGCTAGTATTTGACGTTGAACCTCAGTGCATTCAATCATTCTCAAGTGTCGTTGGATATCTTTCTTCCATTGGCTAGCAGTCACAACATCTGATCCTCCCTGAAACTCAGGTGGGTGCGCTTTCTGAAAGGCATCCCTCGCTCGTTCCCATGCAGTAGGAAACACTTGCCCTTGCGCGGGTGGCACAACCGGTGCCGGTGCCTGAGCCTGCTGAACAGCAGCTAAAGCCGCATTGACTGCTTGAGTGACAATTGCAGCAACTTCGGCCGCAATCATCGTACCTTTGAAGGCGTAAATAGAAAAGCAATAATCCTACTCATAGGGCTCTACATCAAAGAACGCTAAGCTGAAGACACAATAAGCCGTATAGATCCTAAAGGACACTAGAACCTGATGCTCTGATACCACCTGTAATACCCTGCCTAATTAAATACCGGGTGGCCAGTCCCATACCAAATTAAAACAGAATATATAGTTGGCTCATTCTTAGCATCAATGTCGAAAACATTTACAACTCACCCAATACTCAATTAAGCTGGTATTAAAAACTTTCCAAATTTTAATTTAACAAAATCCATTTCCATTTTAAGAATAACACTAGACATTTTATTCTACAACACAGATAACACAATAAATAACTCAAAAGAATTTAAATGCAACTGGAATAAACATTCCCAAATAATATAAATCCTTTACAATAATCCCAACAATGTTAAATGTAATTAAAAAGTCCAGAATACAATAGTGTTTGACTCCGACAGAAAATGATAACTGAAATCCTTTGGGCTACATGCCCTAACTAAGAATACTGTGAATCAAAAGATGAAAGGCGTCTAAGAAAAATCTCCATAGCTCCATAGTTCAACATAATCCGCTAAGGTTGGCGTCCCTGTTGCTGGACACCTGATATAGAGATACAATAGAAGAGAAAATATGCAAGGAAACGGGTCAGAGCCCGAATGTGTAGATGATTTTTAAAACAACAAGTATTTAACAAGTGCAATAAAGCATTTATTATGTACATGTTAGATCCAACTCTCACTTGCTATTCTCACCTCTCAACTAGAGTGCACACTTAACGTTTCCTATTAACCTCCTAGTTAATGGTTCCTCTTTTCTAGTCTCCATATTATAATTCCATTCCCATAGCATAATCCCCGTATGTCCCATACCATATGTCACATTATTATTAATTTACATTTCTCCTTTATATGATTAGTTTCTCATTAACATGAATCATTACTCATTAATATGAATCGTTTCCCATTAACATGAGTCATTACTCATTAATATGAATCATTTCCCATTAACATGAGTTAAGCTTTTCAATTCTATAAGCATAAACATTCATTAACTTAATTCCATTATCTTTCTCTATTCACCGTTATCTACAATTATCACTGTAGATAGATTTAACCACAATATATATATCCATTCAATAATTTAATCCATTATATATATATTCATATATAATATGGCACCCCGAGTCACAGCTGCGGTGAAATGCATTACTCTGCTATCATGTCCCATCATCGCAGGTCGCCGAATAGGGGACTAAAGGTTCGGTAAGATTCCACGAACCACAAACAACAACAAACAAATTGGAGGCGAACATAGTTCTCGTATCCATGGGTCACGCACATACCTACGTACCCACAGTCAGCGGACTTATCAACTCCCCGATAAGTCTTTCATAGACCTATGTTCTCGAGCGACAAATCAAAGATCCCATGGATTCATCAGGATATGATTGCCCTCACGCGCAAACCTCCCACCGATAGCAAGTAAGCTAGGTATGTCATACACATAATCATCAATCAATCAAATAGGTATTATCATACCTATAACATAATATCAATAAGGTAATATCACTACCCTAAGATATTTCTCATACGTAGCATTATATCTCTTTTAAATTCCACGTATTAAAATATCATATCTTTACTTCATAATTTAATTATCCTCGCATCCTATAACATCTCTCCACTCCCGACGTCGTTAAGGTTCATGCGCGGAGCGTCTCGCAAAGCGAAATCCAAACAAGGAGCCCCTCCAATACACTACTACTTAACTTTGTCGATCGAGGAGGTCCGAAAACTTCAACTATGCGATCGGGATAACCTCATATCTTCTTTCAACCAAAAGTGTTCTAAACTCCCATCTCTATCCATGAGACATACCACTACGCTCTTGTATTACACTCCGTCCATGCAAAATCAATAATGAGTTTAAACTCAGTCCTTGATGTTCAAATTGTAACCCTAAGGCTACCCTCACTCAATACACATAATTCAAATAGGTTTTTCCTCAACATATATTCAGTAAGAAGTCACTAATATCCTACTGGTCCATAACATCATTTCTCCCGAATTACTACGAGTTTAGTTCTCCTTTTAATTAAGGTTAAAATCGATAGTTTCAAATCTCTTATAAACACATCTTCTTTCACTTTGGATTAAACCCTCTTGCAAACTTAAGGATACCCAGGTGTTATATTCAATCACCCCTACTGGTCCTATCTTTAATCCTCATACATCTCCATTTAGAATTTAACAAATGAATCTAGCAACCGAAATTCCATTCGATATAATTTTCATCATTTTAATCACTTGAATCCAAATCAAATTAATTCAAATATTATCAAGGGTTTACTGATATTTTCTAAGTCCCATAATATCCAAATAATAATCACCAAAGATCCAGAAAAGGTTTGGGATAAGAATCAACATTTAAAAAGAAACAACTTTACATATTCTGGGGAGGTCGATCGATCGAAGGCAGGGGTCGATCGATCGATCCCTCAGGTCACAGCCTGGTTTTCTGCATTTTCTGCAACTACGGGTTTAGCAACTTATGATCATTTAAACCTTCATATAAACATCCCAAATGACTTATAATCTTTACTACATGATATATCAACATATATGAACGATTTCCAATACTCTAAACATCCTATAATCATCAAGGGATTGGATTAAAAAGCATGTTTATCTTCTTATTTCCAGAAAATTTATCAACATATCATCTTCAAGAACACATCAATGGTTTTCATAGTTTCTTCAACAGATTCATGACTATTTCGTGGATTATTATCAACCTAAAACATGAGTTTAATTCCTATATCATTTCAGTTTCCAGAAATCCATTTAATACTCCATTATTTCTTCCAAACATAAATAATCTTCTCTTTTCATACTATTCTAACATGGACAATATACAAACTTAAATTGCCATTATCAAACACTTTCCTTTACTGAAGGTATGATCCTTTGGTGTAGTATATCTCAGTTGGTTGTCCCTTCTCCGGTGGTGGTTGGTGGTGGTGAACCTTGGTTCTTGTTCTTCTCCTTCCCAAGTAGGCTTTTCCCTTCCCAAGCACTCTTTCACTCTTTCTAGGAAGATGGCTTCTCTAATTTGGGAAGAGGAGATGAATAACCCCCATACACTTAATCTACCAATACTTATAATAGTACCAAATCCGAAATCACTATTCATCCCCCCTAGAAAAATGACCAAAATGCCCTTTCGGGTTGTCTATTCATTTCCAAATGACCCGAGACTCAAAATTAACATCCAAATAGACTTTTCTGACTATTTCGAACCTTCCGGATGCAACAATGCAGTCGAAATGACTATTAGATTGATAGAAAATAAATTTCCTTTTTAATTTAATAAACTAGTCCCGACACGTCCCATACTGCGTCTGACTAAAAATATAAATTATCGAATTTATATCATACAGTCATATCAATGACATCACATTCATATATTACCTAAATATCTTTAAGTAATATTCAGAATCATCCATTTTAATATCCACCGTCTGGATAAAACCAGAATGAATTAATTAATAATAAAATCTAATTAATCCATTAATTTAAAATATAACCCATTTTAAAAGTCATTTGAAATTACGGGGTATTACAAAAAATTAGTGGGACGCTGGATGTTAGTCCTAAGACTAGAAATGATTCTTGATGATGAATTAGATGATTGGTCATATTGCAGTTCACTCTTAGTTGAGTGTTGATCACTAGAAAGGGTTGCCCATGAAGGTGTCGGTAAACTTTGGGTATTTATAAGGATATTCCTAGGACTCGATTGATCATGATCGTGAAGTGAGGGGAGACTCGGGGTCGGTTATGCGACATTGGTGGTTAGCATAAAGGTGAACATTAGAGCACATAATATGTTGAGATTTTGGTGACGATCCCTATGCTAGGGTAGGCGATGTGATCTTAGCCATTGAGAACTTTGATGATTTTGTCTCAAAGGGTTTCTATGACTAAGAATGAGAGTTGGTAAACCCATGAATTTGAAGAATAGATGGATCGAGAATTTCGGGGATGAAATTCCCCAATAAGGGAAATATTTTGATTATTTTCTCGTATAAGTTGTACTAAAAGAGAACCTTGGGATTTGGATAATTATAATCGGGGTTATATTCTAATTTAACCATGTTTGGAGGGTTGATGACAATTAGTGGAAGCCGTAGGTTAAAAATTGGAGAAAAATTAAGTAAATACAAGAAGGGTCGTCCGAACGAAAGTTGGGTCGTTCGAACGAGAATCAAGGCTCGTTTGAAGTAAGGGATCGAATAAGGTTCGAATGAGATCCCACGGTGTAACAGGTCCAAGTCGTTCAAAGGTCGTTTGAAGTATTAAATTGAACGAGGTTTGAACAAGATGCCTTTCTCGTTCAAACGAAGGGAGAATCTCATTCGAACGAGGTCAAATAAATTTTTATATCAAACTGCTTTTATGCGTTGTCTCATTTGGGGTCATTAGATTGATGAGTTATTGAGCTCTGTTGAACCCAGATTGGGTAAAAATGGGATTTTGGTGTGTAATGGGTTTTTATAAGACTTCTTTAGGATTCATTTGGTTATTTGAAAATGGAAGAGAGAGAGAGAGAGAGAGAGAGAGAGAAAGGGCGGAGTGGGTCTTTCACCATTGTTGAGCTTCTTACCACCACTCCACCAGCATATATCAACCTTAAATCTTCATATTCTTCAAGTATTCACTATATCCAAGCTTTCGATACCCATTTCCACGATTGTTGGGCATAGCTACGAATTTGTAGAGGTATTGTTAGGGATTTTTTTTTGGAGAAGATGAAGATGAAGCTTTCATGGAGTTTGAAGGGTTCTAATTGGAAGGTAAATGGAGCATGCTTTTGAGTGGGGCAACCTCCTTGAGCCACCTTATGATGTGGGAGGTTTTCATCTTCTTAGATCTTCCATGCCTTCCAATGTTGGAGCTTCATTGAGGTAGGAAAATTTACTCTTATATTAAGACTCTATGTTATGTATGTGTAGTCTTGTTGTTAGAATGTTAAGAGTGGAATGCTTGTGAATTTCATGATGGGTTTTCTAGTAAAAAAAATTAATAATAAATATTTTTATGAAATAAAAATGTTGGGAAATTATCACTTTGTTGAGAATAAATGAAGGATGCATATTTCAAAGTTTCTTGAAATAAAGATTGGGATTTATATGAAAATTGTGCATTTTTTATAAGTTTGATATTAAACATTTTATGAAATAAAATATTTGGAAATTATGTTGATTTTTCTAAATTATTTGGTGAAATAATGTTCCAAAGTTTCTTTAAAAATTGAAGATTTCATGAAAATGGACATTTGTAGAGTTTGAAGAAATAAAATATCTCTTATGCCTTGATAGTATATTTTTGCAAGTATTGTGAATTTCTAAAATGAAATGTATGTTTAACCCATTAATGGGATTTTAGGATTTAGAATTCATCTTCTCATGCGTGTAAACTTGTAGTATTTTGGCAATGAATATATATTAAACAAGTTTAAAGAAGATTTGTTAGGTTTAAACATGAAATAAGAAAAGTATAAATTCTAGTCTTCAAAGTGTGTGAAAAGGAGATTATAGGTAATAAGTGTAAGGTTGTAAGACTACGCGTGTTAATGAAAAAAAATGGTGTTTTTTCTTATAAAGTAGTCATATATGTTTAATGATTATTGGAAATAAAAGTATTGAAATTATGATGTTTCCAATTGAGAAGAATATTACTCCAAAAGGTTAAAAGGGTGTTAAGTTGTTAAAACACTTAAGAAGTTAATGTGGGTTGGAAAATTAACACTTGTGAAAATGGAGATCATGGGGAGCTTGGAAACAAATGGGTAAAATGGAACATTTTTATAAAATAAAATTGTTGAAAAGGGTCTTACACATGATAGTCCTAATGAATATGATTTTTGGAATAAAATCAATGCTAAAGCGTAAAGGACATGAAATGATGATTTTCAAACTATAACACAAGTTAACCCTGGGTTTTGGCTGTGGTCGGGTAAAAAGGAAGGTGGAATAATGTGGACATTTGCGAAATGTTAAAACACATTAAATAGGAAACTCGGGCGACACCGAGAAAGTTAAGGAGGACCCGGAGCCCTGGGGTAAAAGACCCAAAATCACTGGTTAGAGCATATGGTGTGCATAGACGATGGTGTGCGGCTAGTTAAAGTATGCGGTTATTGGAAGATTCCGAGAAAAAGATAAGGAATGAAAAACATATCGAGAAATGGGTTGTGTGATGAAAATGTGTTAAGAAAACCTAACTTGAATGAATTAATAATTTTTTTGAAAAAAGCTAAAACGGGCAAGTAAATGTGTGAATTGTTTAATGTCCATAAGTAAAGGAAAGGTAAAGTAAGTGGGTAAATGAGTGGTTAAGCAACCTGAATGGTTTAACCCATAATTAACACAAGGGTGTGTTGTGAAAGTTTTTCAAAGGCTAAATATGTATTTTCTAACACGGTGTTCGTGTTTGTTGAAAGGGTAATTTTTAATGAAAATACTAATGTGGATTGGTTAAAATGGAAAGGGTAATTTCGGTAAAGAAATGGATTTCGATCAAACCAAGTGGAGTTGTTTTGAATATTGAACCGTATGTGTTAAATAAAGGGAAAATTTTCAAAACGAGAAAAAGGAAGTCTTTTACAAGATTAAGGTGAATTAATCGGGGTAAATAAGTTTTTTCGTAAGTAAAACTGTATCATATATTGAGTATATATATATATATATATATATATATATATACAAGGTTGCATGTGCACGTAGGCATAATGCGTTAGAGTCTTCTTTCTATCGTTTGATTATATGTTGCATTGTTGTATATTTTCCACCGAGCATTTGGCTCACTCCCCCATTTTGTTACAACAGGTTGGGTGCGGTTTCGTATTTCAAGAGCGTTATATAGGTAAGTATTCTCTTCAATTTTACGTTAGTAGTTCTATATAGTTACCCCATCAGTGCCTCACGTAGTTTGATTTGAATTTGTAATTGCATTCTAACCAAGTGAAACGTTAATTAAAATAAAATTAGATTAGCAACGTTATATATGTTGTTTCATTGCACTTCATACCTAACGCTTGGTCTAGAATGGGTTGACTTAGAGTAACCCATAAATTCGGACCGGGGAGTTACATTAATTAAGAACTAAAATATGAGATTTAAAGATTGAAACTTTAAGAATTAGAATGCAGAGATTCATTGTGTAACTTCTGATTTGTATTGGATATTAATTGATGGCGAATTTATAAGAATTTCGTGATTTAATTATGGGTTTATAAGTATGAACATTTAGAATATTGATAGGGTGCTAAAATTAATAAAATTTCAAGTTTAATTAATTCTGGATTTGGTTGAATTGATTAATGATACGAATCATAGGGTTTCGATTATGGATTCGAGTGTATTTCGGAGTTATGATACTTCTGGGTTGGTTAAGTATTTGTGTAGGATGTTAATTTGATGTTATGGGAGGCTTGGGACCTTTATTGAAGGGTTTTAGTAGAGAAAACCTGAGGAAGAAGACCATTCTCGACTCAGCAAACCGAACCAGTTCACTGGGGTAGCGAATCGATTCAATTATACAAATCGGTTTGGTCTGCTAAGCGAACTGGTTAGGTTTTCTAGCTTTCCTAGATTTTGTTTACACGCTATTTTGACCTGTTAAAGTTTGGGAAAAGAGCGTAGGGACTTTCGGGGTAGAGTGGGACTACTGGGGAATATTTTTAGGGTTCGCTAAGTGTGTTAGGCCAACAGATCGATGGATTCAAGTTGAGACGAACCGGGAATTCAAGTGAGTGAACACTTATATGTATAATCGAGAAGTCGGTCAGACTTCGGGACTAGTAGACTTGTACGATATTGGACTTGCGTACAAGGTGAGTACTTTATATATATATATTAGAGTGACTTGTATATATATATATATATATATATATATATATATGTGTGTGTGTGTGTGTGTGTGTGTGTGTGATTGTTACTTGTTTGTATTGAACATACCTACTCGATAGTGCTATCGAAAGGAGGTTGCACATAGGGGGAAGTCCACCCTAGCGTTGACCAGCAGGTGTTGGATTGATTCCCCAGGTCATGTACTATTGCATTGTCACAATCCATATGTGAGGATATGTGTTGGTCTGGAGACCGGTAGGGTGCGATGTGGTATAGTTGAAATCCCCCAGACATATGTTATGACCACCTCAATTGTTTGTATTTACGTTTAGGTCCAGTGGTGAGATTCCTACATGGTGGCTCAGTATGATGCGTGATATGCCTGGAGCCTAATAGCACACAAGGGATGCATTTATACGCATATAGAGACTGTTATATATGTATGTGCAGGAGATGTGATATGTATATTTATTTATAGCACGGGCATAGCTAGTTATTATATTGTGTGAATATCTGTTTATAGCACGAGTGTAGCTATGTTATTATATCATGTGTACCTGTATTTATAGCAAGTGTGTAGCTATGTTATCATTTACGATCAGTAGTATATGGTTAACTAATGGTGACTATTAGTGGGATGGGCTTGGATAGCAGTTACTATTCTAGTTAGACTGGGTAGCATAACTAGGATAATAACATGAATGTGTTACGTGTGCACTGTCAGGGCCGGCCCAAGGGGTAGGCCAATGAGGCAACCGCCTTGGGCCCCCAAATCTGATATAAAAATATAGGCCCCAAATATCGTATAGGTGTGTATTATATAAATTTTTAAAAATAGGCCCAAGCGCAAAAGATAAACTTAAAATCCATCCACCAACAACTAACCCTTCATCTTCACTTTCTCATTCATTACACTCATTTAAGAACTGAAAAAAATGGCTCCCACCCCACCCAAGACCAACTTTCAAAATTTCATCCAAGTTCCAACCATTTAAACTCTCTTTCATTATCTCTAAAAAAATCAACCCTCTTTTAAATTATTACAATACTCTCAAGTTTCAACCCAAAAATATTCTAGAGGTTTGTATTTTTTTATTCACCCTCTCTCATTATCTCATGTTAATTTTTTAGATTGAAATCTTCATTGTTGTTAAATATAAATGTTATTTTTTATTAATTTATCGAACACTTGTAAAATGATGTTAATTTGTGTGTTAAGTTATTCTTGTTCATGTTTTTTTTTAAATCCAGAAATATAAATGTCATTTTTTTACTATTATTTTAAACCCTTTTATTAATTTTTTTAAAGGTTGTTATTTTACTAATCTAAGGTTTAAAGTGTATATAAAGTTATCTCTTCTTGTTGTCATTTTTTTACCACTTCTTGTTGTCATTTTGTTAAGTTCTTGTTGGCATTTTTTTATTAATCTGTCATTTTTTTAATTATAATTATTGTTGTTAATTTTTGGATTTAAATGCTATTTTTTATATTTTTTAATTTAAATGTTGTTCTTGTTGTCATTTTTTTTAATATTTTAAATACTTAGATTAGTAAAAACAACATTTATATTTAAAGATTTAAATGATGTAGTTTAAAAGTGAATAGAAATTTATATGTTCTTGTTATCATTTTTTTGTTAATATGTCATTTTTTTTTAATTATAGCTCTTAGTGCTAATTTTTTTTTGTTAAGTTCTTGTTATTAATCTTATTGCTCCTTTTAATCTCCTATTAATTTTTTTATTCTAATGACATTCTTTTATGTGTTTTTTCAGCATTTTTTTAGCAAAGAAGGGCTTTCAAAGTTGCTTTACAAATTCAGTAAAATAGGTTGGAATGTTCCTTTATTTGTTGTGGTCGAAAATTTTTAGATTGATTGTTGGGTTGTTGTGTATTCTACTTTGTTCGTTTCTTGTTAGCTTGTAAAAATACATATTATACTTTTCGGAAAAAAAAATATTATATAAAGGGCCCTATTTTACAAGTTCGCCTTGAGCCCCCAAATCTTCGCGGCCGACCTTGTGCACTATAGATGAAAGGTGGGGTGTTTATCTCATATGAGTGCGGCCGATAAATTAATTTTGAAAGTAATACACTAAATGCTTTAAGTATTTAAATCACTTGAATACTTGCAAAATATTTTCAAACGTTTTTGGTCTTTGAACCGCGGGTAAATATCTTTTCTTGTTTTTCTTTTAAAACCCTAGGTATGAAGCAATGGTAGCAGCAAGGATAGATATTTCACATCATTACGAGCAGTAGTTGTGGATGTTATGAGTTGATTTAACCGCCTAAGTTCGATTATATCTAGATAGGATGCAGTTTCATTTCATTACTTCCTTTTGGGCGTGTTACCCGCAATTGGATAGGATTTTATTTCATATCATTGATGTTATATATTTATCAGTATTCAGTTACGTTGGATGGTTAATTGTAGTGGAAGATGATTTATTTGGTTCGTGGTTATTTATTATGCGTTAAGTTATTCTATATATTCAGTTGTACATATGGTTTTATTATGTCTTATATTTTATTACTTGATGCGACAGTAATACTGAGAATGAAATCATACTGGATTCCTATTTTATTTTAATAAAGTATTGATCACCTGATATTAGAATAGGCGGTGTGTCACGGTTGGTATCAGAGCATCAGGTTCTAGTGTCCTTTAGGATCTCTGCGGACTTGTTACGTTGGCAACGTTGCATTTCTTTTATATAGATCCCTATGCTTAGAGCTACTGTTTCATATTGCGCGTTTATGTATTTCTCCTACTGTATGTATTCAAATGGAATCTCATAAAATTTTGGTTTGGTTTGAGATGCCAAACACCGCGAGAGTGAAACCAACTCGTGCAGTGAGGAGGGCCACGAAAGGGGAAGTTTAGCAGGATAGCATGCAGCCCAGGGGGCTATAACTCGCTGTAGAGGTCACGGCCATAGTAGCACATGAAGTTAACATCACCATGACCTCCATGGCATAGCACTGCCTCAGGCATAGCCTCAGTTTCCAGTGGCCATACCATTTCAGACTCACCCATTGCCGTCGGTGTGAACGCTTCAGGGAGGCCTTTCAAAAGGGCTATCCATTAGAGTTTTAGGCCAGTGCAGACGTTGTAGCAGCAAGCCAATGAAATAAGGACATCCAGAGGCATTTCGTTATGGTTGAGTGCAATGACATGTAGAAGTAGGTACTAGCTCAATTTAAGTTATTTGGGGCAGCTCTTTAGTGGTGGGAGTCGGTTACCACACTAGAGGAGAGGGATGTTATGATAATTCTAGAGTTCAGGGTCCGATTTGACTGCAAGTTCTTTCAGTTGCTGTTCAGACAGAGATGAGGAGGATATTTCTAGATCTCACACAGGAGGGCCAAACAGTGGCTGAGTATGAGGTGAACACTAATGAGAAGAAGATTCTCAAGTTTATGGACGGGCTTATTTGGAGGATCCGTCAATATTTATTGGGGAACCCGGCATTGAGTACTTACTGATGTCATTAATGTCACGTTGCTTAGCCATCAGGACCATCGCTTCCATCTGAGGGGATCAAATAGTACAGGAGAATCTAGCCAATAGGGCAAGACTGAGGGCATCGATGCTAGCATGGCGCCATAGCAGGAGAGGGGTTCCTAACAGGGGGACTTAGCTAAGGGATTTATATCGGGTAATAGTAGTTATAGGCAGGGCCATTAGGGTCAGAAGCATGCTCCTCAGAGCTAGCAAGGCTAGGAAAACAAGACTAGAGGCCAGTAGGGCCAGCGACAGGGTCTGCCTTGTCAGGGCCAGAGGTAGGAAGATTTTATAAGGAGATGTTTCATATGTGTTGAGTAGGGACACATGTGGTGTGCATGCCCGAATAGGGCTAGGGTTCAGCAATAGGATGCCCAGTCGGGGAAGTAGTTTTAGTATTGCTGCCTCTGCGAAGGTAATTGCAATTAGGGCATGTGTACAACATCCGTGAACCAATTTTGCCGCTAGTGACGTTAGGTATTTGGTGTATGTTTTATATCCATGGGCACTTGGGGCGGGTATTTTTTTACATGAATTCATCATATTCCTTTTGTTAACACTAGATTCGCATGTGAGATAAGTTTAGTAGATATAGCATTAGATATTATTATGACTATAGATTCACCGTTGGATAGCGGGGCTCTCTTTCATTCCATCCACAGGGGAGTGGGTGTAAACATTGGGAGGTTATACTTAGTAGAGGGTATGCTAATTTTAGAGATGTATGAGTATGATGTTATCATAGGTATCGACTGGTTAGTGATGTGTAAAGTGATGGTGAACTATTACATTAAGGCTATTGTGATTGTTATTCCAGGGTAGGGAATGCTTCTTGTGGCGATGCCTCGTCTGGAGGGGGTGAACAAGCATTTGTGTTATATCGAGAAGGATACTTCAGAGAGTATAGTTATCTCGTTATATTCGATCCTCGCATTTAGGTACTTTACTGATGTGATCCAGGAGATACTGAGATTACCATCAAGTTGAGAGATTGAGTTTGTGATCGACTTAGTGTCGGGGTGTAGGCAATAATGCGAGCACCACATTGTATGACTCCTTTAGAGATGCGGGAGTTGAGAGTTTAGATTTAATATCTTTTGGGGTAGGGTTTTATCTATAGGAGTACATCACCATGGGATGCCCCAGTACTGTGTCTTGGGCTAACGGATCTCGATAACTGGTAGAGCTAGGTGATAGTGTATTAGGAGGGTTCCTTATTTAGATTTCATTTGCGAGATGTTCCACGCATGAGGCTTAGTAAGCGTTGGTATTTTAAAGACATTTGGGCTCTGGGACGTTGGTTTAATATGTTAGGAATTACATGTGTAAAATGTAACGCGTCGAGCAACGAGTTATTTAATGATTTAAGGCCAGTGAAGCCAATGAGTGAAATGTCGAGAGAACCCAGTGATGATTTCATCACTAGTTGAATAAGAGGGGCAATCTCAACAAGAGTTGGAATCATGATTAGTAGGGTAATTGAATATATCTTTACTGTATGGTCACGTGTGACATGTGTGGTTAATTTTTGGGATGTATACATGTTACATTGGTATTCATTATCCGTGTGTGAATGTGGTATAGGGTGTGTGGGCACCTTATTAAGCTCGATATTCAGTATCATTCAAGAAACACTAACGTGTTAGTAGATGCGTTGGGTTGTATGCTTGTAGAGTAGTTGTCAATAGTTTAATAGGCGAAGTGGACTGAGCTTAGTTAGGAGGAGGAAGTAGTCCGAGACTATATAGTAGTGATGATCATCACACTCGAGATCATTCTGAGAGTTATAAAGGCTTAAGAAGGTGATATCCCTTGTTAGAAGGGGATACAGCAGTTATTGGCAGTTGGAGCAGGGTCTTACTCAATCAATGCTGAGGGAAGCTTATGCTTCAATGAGAGTTTGATAGTCCTAGACAACAAGAACCCACAACATGTAATATTGGAGAAGGGTATGTTCCTGATTTTTAGTGCATCTGAAGGGGATAAGATGTACCGGGATATAAGGAGGCAGTATTGGTGGGCCGGTATGAAGCACGACATAGCCGAGTTTGTCTCCAAGTACACCACTTGTCAAATGTGAAGGTTGATGAATTTCATCATGGAGTTACCAACATCACAGAGGGGTCACGAGTCCATTTAGGTTATTGTGGATCGTTTGACCAAGGTAGCTCATTTTGTACCAGTTTGGGTGGAGTACACGATAGGGCAGAATGCCCAACTTTTCATTGCAGAGATAATGAGATTGTACTGGGTATCGTTCAATATTATTTTGGATTGGGATAAGATCCCGGTGTCCCATTTTTGGCAGAGTTTTTAGAAGGTAATAGGGACGAAGTTGCGTTTAAGTACGACGTATCACCCGCGGACTGATGGGCAAATGGATAGGGTGAATCATATGTTGTGGGATATGCTAAGGATGCGTATTCTAGATTTTAAGGGAAGTTGGGAGCAATAATTAACTTAAATAAAGTTTGTGTATAATAACTCATACCACTTTGTTATTGGCATAGCGCCATTTGAGGGTTTGTATGGTAACCTTATCGTTCACCCTGTGGTTGGTTACAGGTGGGGGACAACAGGCTTCTCGAGTTAGAAATGATTCAAGAGACATCGATAAATATTGAGTTGATCAGGGGTTCGTATGCGATAGCTCAGGACCGATAAAAGAGTTACACCGATGCGAATCAGAGATTCTTGGAGTTTGACGTGGGTGATGAGGTACTACGGGTATCTCCCATGAAGGGAGTGATGACATTTAGGAAGAAAAGGAAGTTGGCACCTAGTTATATGGGGCATTTTCCCATCATCGAGAGGGTAGGGAAGATTGCGTATAGGCTTGCCTTACCGGAGCATTTATCATCATTGAGGAGGTATCTCAGGGATGACATGGCTTATCGGTATATAGCATTTGAGGAGATAGACTTACAGTCGAATATTTCTTATGATGTGAGAATTGTTACCATTTTGGGTCATAGTGAGCTGAACCTTTGATCAAATGTGGTACAGTTAGTGTGTGTATAGTAGGGGACATCACGATGTTGTCGAGTCGCTGTGGGAGTACGAGGATGATATGCGGGAAAAGTATCCAGAGCTCTTTGTGGCAAGCACATTCTAATTTTGAGGATGAAATTCCATTATTAGGGGGAGAATGTAATATCCCATACTTTTATGAGTATTTAAATTTCAAGTGTGCATGGATTTATTAAATTAATTAGGGAAATTAAATTGGTTTCGATAAATATTAAATGTCAAGATAAGGATTAACATTTATTATTATTATTATTTACTTGTGTGGGATAAGTAAATAAAGATGTGTTTTATTATTGTCGTTTCTGAGCGAAAAGCGACGGTTTATTATGTTATGTTGATAGAGAGTTACATCGACGGATTAATATGTTTTATGGGCGACGCATACTATATGGACTTGTCAGGCCCAGTTAAATGAGATATTAGCGTATTTGTAATTGGGTGACTCAGATCACCTTTTTTAGTACACCGGTGATCCATAATGGGTCGAAATAGTCCAAAATAGGTACTTGGATGTTATAATTGGGTTTGGGGGGCTTTTTAGACGTAATAGGGCCCGTATAGGGGTATGGGTGTATTTTTACCCCTAGGACTACACCTAAAAACGGGATTATGGTGTGTTTAGTGGGTATTTAAAGAATAGGGAGGTGGATGCTAGCCCACTTTTTAATCTCTATAAAATTGTGCTTAAGTGAGTTTAAGAGAATAGAAAAAGGAAGAAAACGGGAAGAAGAACTTGGAGAAGAGAAGAGGAATATTCGAATTCAAATCGTTCATAAGCGTGAGACTTCGAAATCAGATCCTTAAAGGAAATTATTTGCTTGCTTTAGATTGCAATTGTATAGTTAATTATATTCATGATTAACTAATAACTAAATCTAATATTTAAGGATTGAAACTGTGAGAATTAGAATGAAGAGATTCTAGTCGTGTTACTTCTGATTTGTATTGGATATTAATAGATCTTGAATGTATAATAATTTAGTGATTTTATTATGGATTTATAAGTATGGACATGTAAAATATTGATAGGGTTCTAGAATCAATGAAATTTTAAGTTTAATTAATTCTTGATTTGATTGAATTGATTAGTGATTATGAATCCTAAGGTTTTGATATGGATTCGGGAGTATTTCGAAGTTATAATGCTTCTAGGTTGATTAGGTGTTCATGTAGGATGTTAATTTGATATTTTAGGAGGCTTGGGACCTCCATTGAAGGGTTTTGGAGGATAAAATTTGAGGAAGAAAACGATTGGCAGCCTAGCAAATCGAACTAGTTCGCTAGGGGAGTGAATCGATTTGATCTACCAAGCGAACCGGTTTGGTTTGTTGGCCTGTCTAGACTTTGTTTACACACTATTTTGACCCGTTAGAGTTTGGAGAATGATCTTAGGGGCTTTCGGGGTAGAGTGGGACTACTAGGGAATATTTTTGAGGTTTGGTAAGTGTGTTAGGCCAACGGATAGAT
This sequence comes from Sambucus nigra, assembly GCA_949130495.1. Classification (NCBI taxonomy): domain Eukaryota; kingdom Viridiplantae; phylum Streptophyta; class Magnoliopsida; order Dipsacales; family Adoxaceae; genus Sambucus; species Sambucus nigra. The sequence goes on along the minus strand of OX422212.1, from coordinate 636,050,173 downwards.
GGATTCGTGTGAGACGAACCGGGAATTCAAGTGAGTGAACACTTATATGTATAATCAAAAAGTCAGTTTGGACTTCGGAATTGGTAGACTAGTACAATGTGGGACTTGCATGAAAGGTCATTACTTTATATATATACATATTAGGGTGACTTATATATATATATATATATATATATATATATATATATATATATATATATATATATATATATGTGTGTGTGTGTGTGTGTGTGTGTGTGATTGTTAATTGTTTGTATTGAACATACCTGCTCGGTAGTGCTACCGATTGAAGATTGCGCATAGTGGGCAATCTACACTGGCATTGACTAGCAGGTGTTGGATTATTTCCCTAGGTCATAGTACTGTTGCAAGACCACTATCCGTGTGTGAGGATAAGTGTTGGTTTGGAGACCGGTGGTGTGCAATATTGTATGGTTACGATCCCCCTGACGTATGTTTATGACCACCTTTGTTTTTATATTACGTTTGGGTTCGTTAGTGAGATTCCGACCCGATGGGTCAGCATGACGTGTGATATGCCTGGATCCTGATAGCACACGAGGTATGCATTCGCGAGGTTCTGGCTCGGGTGATGCGGTTATACGTATATAGCGAGTGTTATATATGTATGTGTACTAGACGTGATATGTATATCTACTTATAGCACGTGCATATCTATGTTAGTATATTTTATGAATATCTATTTATAGCCCAAGTATAAGTATGTTATCATTTGTACCTCTATGTATAGTTATGTTATCGTTTATGATAGTATACCTGGGGAGGTAATATATGGTTAGCTAATGGGGACTATTAGCGGGATGGGTTTGGATAGCGGTTGTTGTCCTAGTTAGAATGGGTAGCATAATTAGGATAGTAAAATGAATGTGTTAGCTGTGCACTGTAGATGAAAGGTGAGGTGTTTATCTTATGTGTGTGCGGACAGTAAATTAATTGTGAAAGTGATACACTAGGTTTTTAGTTATTTAAAGAACTTACATACTTGCAAAATATTTTCAAATGTTTTCGGGATTTGACCCGCAGGAAAATCTTTTTCTTGTTTTTCTGTTAAAACCCTAGGTATGCAACAGTAATAGGGACAGCAGGGACAGATCTTTCATGTCGTTGCGAGCAGAGTTGTGGATGCTACGAGTTGATTTAACCTCCCTAGTTCAATTCTATCTAGATAGGATGTAGATTCATTTCAGTATTTCCTTTTGGGCGTGTTTCCCGTAGTTGGATAGCATTTTATTACATATCATAGATGTTAATTATTTATCAGTATTCAATTATGTTGGATGGTTAATTGTAATGGTCGATGGTTTATTCGGTTCACGATTATTTATTATGTGTTCAGTTGTATGTATGGTTTTATTTTATCTTATGTTTTATTACGTATTGAGACAGTGATGCTGAGAATGAAATCTAATTGGATTCCTATTTTATTTTAATAAAGGATTGATCACCCGGTATTAGAATAGGCGGGGTGTCACAGTTTGGAATAATTAATCAGTGATATTAATTATATGATTGTGGAATATGTTTACACGTAGAATAATTAAGTTTATAATTTATATACGACGTGAGGTATTACCGGGTGTTGTGGGTAGTATCATTTAGATGGACTCTGAGGCGATACAGATGCCTTGGTTATGTGTTTTTACCATTTTAAATTGATTTCGGGGGTAGGTATACCCTTAGAATGAGTTTCGGGTCAATTCGGGTGGTAATTCATGTTCATTCAATGGCCTAAAAATATGCATTGATATTATGTGCAGAAATTGAAGGTTTAAATAAGGGTTAAAGTTATTAGATATTATTATTAACAAGGTATAACAAACCCTAGCATCCATGGGTCTTAGGGAGAAGCAGATAAAAGTCCAAGGAGGACAAACCACAAGTTCTTCGATTTTCTGGAAACCTCACCTTGCCATTATCAAATTATATATGCAATTGATTTAGATTATATGCTATCTTCCTTTTCAAATATGAATATTGAGGCATGTTTAGCGATTAATTAATTTAGGATTTACTATAATAAAGATTTGCATTAATTAGAAGTAATACAAATCCGTTATGCATTATATACTTATACTTTTATGAATAGATCATGAAATTATTGGACTAGATGTTGTAGATCTGAGATTAAATCGATGATTTAGGAAACGTACCTCTTATTATGAAGTTTCCCCATGTTAATTTAAGTTTTAATTCTGAAATTGATGAAGAACATACCCAATAATGATTGGATGATGGCCAGAGTTAGAAATATTAAATCCTTAGGTTTTAATCATGGAATTAGTGTTAATAAACCTCTATTATTATGCAAATATGTTTAGAATCATGTCCCTGCTGACAGAACTATATTATGCTGGGTTTGGGGGTCAATTAGAAAGCTTGAATTTCAAAAATGGAGAATTTTGGGAGGTCAAACCCGTGAAGAAGCCTAAGTGGCTATGATTAGGTTGACCGGTCGATCGACGAATTTGTTCGATCGATTTGAGAAAGCTAAGTTCCCTACGGTTTGTACGAAAACACCACTAAATTTTGTTTTCAATATATATTTAACTTACACCAATTTATAAAAATCATAAGTGTTGTGTAAAATACGTTACTAATTTTTGTCTTGACCTAATCATGCATCTAGGTGAGTATAAGCAAGAGTAAAATAAGTAAATCACAACACGGCGATGTACGGGGAAAACCCACAACGGGAAAAACCTTGGACAATCCAGCCACACAAGTCCACTATGATATAGGCAGTTTACAAGACCAATTTAGACTTACTCACAGACTTAAAGCCTTCAAGGTTTGATGCACTTCCTTGATCCTTGTAACCTTCTTCATAGCCATTGTTGAAAGTCTTCCAACATCCACATAACGCATGTGATTTCACACGAATTGGTATCCCACCGATCTTACTTGTCTCATGACCAGTCCAGGCATCGTACACCAAACACAATATCCACCACAGGAAACGCTCACATTTTAAAGAGAAAACAACTTTGATGCAAAATAAGGATATCTCAATACAATATGTGTATGTACGATTCTTGGATCTCAAACATGGGTGTGAACTAGGGCTTTGTTTTTTAAGACTTTTTCTCAAAACAAACACATAAACTTGGAGAGCTTTTAAAACAAGTTTGGGAACTCAAAAATCTTAGAAAAGTCTCATTTAGAACTATTGCTCTGCAGTCCTACTTATAAGAGGTTTTCCAGAAACGAGATAAGGATGAAAATCCATTTAGAAAATCTCGAATAAAATAAAAATTTGCGCGCTCGTTCGAACAGAGTATAGCATCTCGTTGGACACCATCCAACAAACTATCGAATGATATTCCAGAGCGACGAGCAAATGGTTCGTTCAAATCCATTCTAACGAGTTACCATATCTGGTTCAAACAACATACTAATGTTGTTCTAACTACCTCACAAAAAAATATTTTTTTTCGAAAAAATATTAAAAGGGATAAAACCATTTTAAAATATGTAAAACAATTTTATAAACTCAGAACACCTAAAATAAAATCCAGGGATCAAACATAATGATGTATTCATACATCATTGAGATCCCTCGAATCGAAACATGATGTACACTCGATGTCAATTTATCTTTAGCTGCTACAATCTTCAAATAATGTCATAATCGTGAAGGACAAAATCTCAATTCGTAACCTATGAATCAAACAAGTTTTATCCAAACACGAAATTAAGCCAATAAAAAAAATTGACTTGATTCGAAATTTTCTCCCCCTCGACTATTTCGAGACAAAACTAAAAAAAAACATATGGGGTCATGAAGCTCACTAAGACTCAATCCCCAACCCCAAAAAGGTGGGAAATACACACACTTGATCGACATAAACATGAGTAGTTTTGCTCTTGTGTAAACCTTTGTCACATCGCTTTTAACATGTACATTTAAGCACGCCTTTTTAATGCAACTTGAATATAACAATATAAATTGCATATGACCCCCTGGTCAAACCATTTATCTTAAGAAAGGACATTTCCCTTAAGTTAAATATCTCCCCCACATGGAAAAACAAGCACAAATAATCTAAACTACGAACAAAGATATCAACTATGATGCAAGCATTTAAGTATAAGATACCAAGATAGTCATAACACATGCCAATTTGAATCAAAGAGTAAGCATAAGGTAAGCATGGATTAAGTGAAAATGCAAAGGCTCAAAACACAAAACATACCATATATGTACACACACACACACACACACATATATACATATAACCTCACATATGCCAAGAAAGAACATACACGTATGTAGGTATAAACTACCACAAGAGAGACAGACACAGAAGCTTTACAGACTTTCATAGTATCAATGTGTCTAAATAAAGTGGAGGGCCGTGAGAAATAATAGAAAATTACCCAATCACTCAAAAACGTCCAAGTAATTCTATTTGACCATAAAAAATTATCGATGTTTGATTTAGCCTCACATGTCAATTAAAGAACTCAAAAGGACAAACAAACACAATGAACGCTAGCCTAGAAATTTTGATGATTATCGAATCAATAGCATCAAAACAATTAATCTCAACTAGGACTCATTGTGTAAACCCACTGATCTTCAACTAAACACCCTAAAAAATTAATCATTTTTCTCTCTATTTTTCTTTTGAAGATGTCTAATTTTTGAAGCATCAATGTAAAAAAATTGGCCTTGTCAATTTTTAGGTTTTTTCTAACTCTTAATATGTTAGTATCTTGCCAACGGTGGCCTTTCATGTAAAGGATATTGTTCATTTTGTAGCTCTTTCCCATGCACACACATTTTTTAATAAAACTAGAAACTCATGGGCAATAGTTTTTACATGCAAAACTCCCCCGTAGTAAAAAAAATTTATGTATATGATAATATTTGGGGGAGAACATCTCACGTATCTCATGTTACATATGAAGTTAAAATCCAACAGATCTTGTGCAAAGTGTGTGCGGAGGCATATACAAAGTGAATCCACCATGCAAATTAATTTCAAACTACTCTAAGTAAGCATGATAAAGAAAAATCTAAGCATTAAAAATCATAATCAAATATTCTAGACACATGGAAACATGGAAGGAAATGAATTAAAACATACTGATATGCTAGACAGAATGTGAAAAACTAAACTACATAAACCAAAAATCTTTTGTGTTTTTAAATATTTTTCAAAACGACTCAAAAGACAAACAAAATCTTTTTTTATTTTTCTCATTATTACCCGAAGAAATGGAAATACAAAACAAAAAAGATAAAAAATTCATAACACTAGCAATAACATATAACATAAAGTGTAAGGATAAAATTCCAAATAATGTCACTTTGTATGTATTGTTATTATTCTGGACAAAAACCACTTTGATTCATATGATAGTTTTTACTTGTCACGATTCCCATAAAGACTATGACGTTGTGTTGAAGACGTAGCGGCCAAGATTCAAAGATAGATAATGTCGAGTTTTAGTGCACGCTTCACGTCTTCACATTGTTTTTTGAGATTCTCTCATGTATGAATGCATAATGGTTTATGGACTCTCGGTAAATTTTTCTAAAGATGTTACTTTCTGTAAAAATGATTTTAAAATGTTTTTTTGAGTTATCTTGTGTTTAGAGTCGTATGAACTTTACCTTTCTTTTTACATGGTTCAAACAACTTTATTGCTCATTAAAATGACATTAGACTATCGTTCAAACTATATAACACTCTCTTTCAAACAAGATGATGTGTTCATTCAAATGACATGCTGATTTCGTTAAAACGACGTGCCGCCTCAAAAATATTATTTTAGGCATCTTTTGCTCAAAAATGGGTGTGTAGAACATACAGAACAGAACAGAACCTGTACGTTATCTGCAATTATTTTCCAAAGCTTTCTAAAGTATAACATGTCCTTTGTGTTTACAAGATCCGAGTTTACATAACCGTATGTCACAAAAATCTTATGTTTGCACCATTGTTTAATTCTTTATCTTTCGAAGAGTTGGTTGCGTGCAGTTGAATCCATACTTGTTGATTGATGGTTACTGAAGCTGTATTAGTGGATACTGAGGTACGCGTGGACTCGTGTGTTGTGCACCTTGCATGGGTGGACTCATACGTTTCACTGTGGAGGAGCAGTTAAAGAGAAAAATAGGTGTCAAGGCTTGTGGAGATCGAGTCGTTTAGTAAGATTGTAATTCTTCCTTTGTAATTTTCGTATCATAGTGATTGTCTGACCTGGGTCGTCCGAGGTTTTTTTCCTTAGTGGTTTCCTCGTATATTGGCGTGTTTTATGATCTTTCTTTACTTTATCTACTTAATATCACCTAGATGCATTCTTAGGATTAAGAAGATAAAATTGGCTTAGTTAAAATTGGTGCACAATAAAATTGGAAAAACTTTTTTGAAAAATTATTTTCACCTAAAGCGCACACACATAAAGGGAACCCATTTTTACAAATTGGTATCAGAGCTAAAAACACTATTTTACTGTGTGAGTAATCCCGTGTGTCTTTAGGTATGCATTTTTCGTATGTTTGTTGGCTTTAGAATAGCTATGTTTGATGGGTAAAATTATGCTTATTGGAAGATGCGTATGAAGTGTGCACTTAAGGCCATAGATGAGCGTGTGTGGTTAGCGGTAGAAAAGGGGTGGACTCCACCAATCAAAAGAGAGGGTGAGGCCACTCATTTAAATCGTGTTGAGTCGTAAACCGAGATCGAACACAAACTTTCACAATATAATTCCAAAGGTTTAAATGTTATTTCCTCATCTATCACCCTGGACTCGGAAGAATATAATCGTATTATGATGTGTCAAACATCTAAAGAGGCGCGGGATGTTCTTGCACTTACGTACGAGGGAACTAGCACTGTTAGGGATTCCAAACTTCAAAACCTCACCACCCAGTTTAAGATAATTAAGATGTTAGAGAGTGAGACATTTGATGAGTTTTATGTTAGGTTGTCCCATATTTTCAACTCGTCGGTTAACTTGGGAGAGAAAATACCCGACAACCGAGACATAAAGAAAATCTTAAGGTCATTGCCCACTAGATTTTATCCAAAGGTGACCGTTTTAAACTCTTTGGGTTTGTTTGACTCAATGAAACTAGAAGATTTTGTAGGTGATCTACAAACTTATGTGCTTAACAAGTTTACCTCTGAGCTAGTGTCGAAGAAAGAAAAGGGCATTGCTTAAAAGCTCGAAATGAGGAGACTAAAGTTTCGAATTTCAAAGATATAGCCTTGTTATCAAAGATGTTCAAGAAGTTTCTTAAGTTCCAAAAGCAACCTAAAGATGCAAAAAGACTTGAGAAATTCAAAAACAACAAGGTCGATCACGTCCCTAAGAACTGAAGTGAGAATGATAAGGGGATGATTAAAATAGATGTTATGGTTGTGAGGTTATGGCCATAGGGTACTGGAGTGCCCCACTAGACTTAAGAAGAATGGAAAGAAACTGATTGCATTTAATGCCACCGTTAGTGATAGTGAATCGAAAGATGGAGGAGATTCCCCCATTGAGCGCAACTATACCATGTTCATGGTTTGTCATGTGAGCGATGACGGTAAATCTTCTCACGAAGATACTCATGTGAATGACACTTCCAATACCATAGTTTATGAATCCAAAGTGCGTGAGGGTGAAGCGAGTGAGGATGAAGATATATAGGAGAGGGAGTTTCAAGTTTCCTTTCGTGAATTGTATGAGGAAACAGTAAAAGTAAAGAAGGCAAACTTGAAGTTGTAAGCTAGGTTGAAAGAACCTGCCATAGAAAATGATGATGCGTTGATTAAGGATCTTAGGGAACGGGAGAAGACTCTTCGGGAGAAACAAGAATACGTTGAGGATGAGAGAGATAGTCTTTGTGGTTTGATGGAGTCTATGAAGAAGGGGATTCTAGAGTTTGATGAGTCTTGGCATTTGCTCAAGTCTAGGGTCGTTGATCTTGAGGATAAATTAAGAGATTCGAGTAAGTTCAAGTTTGATTTGGAGTCGAGGTCGAAAAAGTTGGATGGGATGTTAGGAACAGTCCAAATCAAAAAAGATAGGTGAGGTATAGGTTTCGATGATAATATTTCTCCTATTCCCAAAGCAAACATCACTCATGTGAGAGATCCAACTAGGAACGTTAGGATAGGTCCACATTTAGGTAACATTCCTCGTCGTGTTTACACTGACACTCATTACAGTAGGAAGGGCCACCTTAGACGTTTTTGCTATGACCTTAAGAATGCACCTGGGAAGTTTAAGAATAAAGACATTTCGATTACCAAAACACTCATGCATCATTACACACCTACTTGGGTTAGGAAATCGAACTTAGAGGCTTTAGGAGTTATACTTCATGACTCTCGTTTGCTTTCACATGATACTTCCCATGATAAATCTTACGATTGATTGTGTTAGCATATTTTCCACATGCTAGCTTTGCTTCATGATATATCTGTGCTTGTGTTATGACATGTTTATCTTTTGTATTATATTTTCCTTTATTCTAGTTTTATTGAAAATACAAAAATATCTTTGGTTTTTTATATTTTTGAAAATAAAAAATATATTTTTGGGGTCAAAAATATTTTTTTAAAACACAAAAAGATTTTCATTTTTTTATGTCATGATTTTACACATGATATGTCATATTGGTGTGCTTAGATCACCTTCATTCCATATTTCCATGTGGCTAAGATATTTGGTCATGATTTTGGATTCATAGATTGATCTCAACCATTTCTTTAATGGGGTTGTTTCGAAGTTGATTTGTATTTATATTTGACTATTAAACTTAGGGGGTGTTATGCATGTAAAAACCGTTACCCATGAGGATATACTTAGTTTATTGAAAAAATGATAAGTGTGCACAGGAAAGGGCTGCGAGAGACAAGTTGACTCGTCGTGAAAGCCACCATTTTAAATAGCCCAATAGAAAATTAAGGAATTAAAAAGATCATATATATGCCAAAAATGGGGCCAATAGGAAATCTCTTAAAGAGAGATTAGAACCTCAGAAGAAAAAATGAATTAAAAAAGAAATATCATTTACGTTTGAGGGAGTTTGGTTGGAAAATACAACAAGTTTTCACTATGAATCCTTGGTTGAAAAAGTCGTGTCATGATGCTATTGTTTGGTAAAATCGTTACAATTCTAGACTTGTGTGCACAATGTTTGTTTAGTTCATAAATTCAAAGTTTAATTGTCACATGTGGCTAAAGCATAATTTGATGACATTTAGCAGTCAATTAAAGCTTCTCAAATGTATCTTTGTATTTGAATTATGATTCATTTGTGTTAGTTTCACCCATTCATTCCATTCTATGTTTAGACACATTGATACTATGTTAACGTGCAACTCATGTTTTTGTTTTTGAGTTAGTTTTGTTATTGTTTTCATACTGCCAGGGTTGTTCATCAAATATTCATATTTCTGGTTTGTTTTTACACTATTTTTGGGTTAAAATTGGGAATGTTTGCAGTCGTTTGAACAACATCCCCACGTCGTTCAAAGTATGGATCAAATGACGTTCGCGCGAGCTGCAGTCAACGTACAGTGTTTGGTCGTTAGATGAATTTTATATAGGACCTTTTGAATGAGGGTCTACTGTTTCTGGTCATTAGTAGTGATATGCTTGGTGGTTATTTACTTATCATTGGAACGATATCATCTAGTCGTTCGAACGACCTCTATTGGTTTTCGAGTTTTTTTCTTTATTTTAGTACTTGCTTGATACATATACTTCTACTATACTGATACGGTAATTCTGGACTATTTTGGACAGTTTATATGCTGCGTATTTGGATTATTCATGCTTGATTATTACACTGCATTGATTGGATGAGATTTTGCTTAGTCACATCATTCGTTCTATTGATGATTCATTTATGTGACTATTTGCTAGTTATGCTTAGTCATATCATGTTCTATTTATGATTATTCAGAGATTCAGATTATTCAGCTACATCACATTCAGACAGTTCATGCTTTCTAGTCCTACTTTTACTAGTTCGTGTCTTGTATTTTCATTTGGTTTATGGGATGGGATTTAGGTCATTTGGCTTGAAGGCCTGGCATAGGCATTTCACTATTCTGGTTTTATCCCGAAATATCCAAAGAGGGAGATCTGTAAGGACAAATTTCCAAATAGTGTCAATTTGTATGTATTGGCATTATTCAGGACAAAAACACTTTGAGTCATAGGATAGTTTTTACTTGTCACGGTTCCCATTAAACCTATGAGATGTAGTGGCCAAGCTTTACAGATAGATCATGCCGAGTTTTGGTGAAAGTTTCACATCTTCACATTGTTTTTCGAGATTCTCTCACGTATGAATGCATAATGGTTTATGGACTCTCGGTAAATTTTTCTAAGGATGATTTTATTTAAAACTGATTTTAAAATGTTTTTTTCTAAGTTATCTCGTATTTAGAGTCGTATGAACTTTACACTGCTTTTTACATGGTTAAAACGAATTTACTGGTCGTTCAAATAACTTTACTGCTTATTCAAACGACTTTACTGCTCGTTCAAACAACATTATACTATCGTTCACATGAAATAGGACTCTTGTTCAAACGAGATGTTGTGTTCATTCAAATGCATGTTGATTTTATTAGAATAATGCGCCGCCTCAAAAATATTATTTAAGGCATATTTTTCTCAGAAAAACCTGATGTGCAGAACATATAGAACAAAACAGAACCTATACATTTTCTGCAATTATTTACCAAAGCTTTCCAAAGCATATAACATACTTTGTGTTTACAAGATCCAAGTTTACATAATCATATGTCATAGAGATATTGTCTTTGCACCATTTTTTGATTTTTTGTCATGCGAAGAACTGGTTTCATGCGGTGGACTCCATACTTGCTGATTGACAGCTGTTGAGGGTGTATTGGTGGATACGGAGGTATGCGTGGACTCTTGTTTTATGTCTCTTGCATAGGTGGAATCCTACGTTGCACTGTGGAGGAGCGGTTGAAGAGAAGAAGAGGCGTCAAGTCTTGTGGGGATCGAACCGTTGAGTAAGGCTATAATTCTTCCTTTGTAATTTTCATATCATAGAGATTGTCAGGCCTGGGCCGTCGAAGTTTCCCTTAGTGATTTCCTCGTACATAGGGGTATTTTGTGAGCTTTCTTTACTTTGTCTACTTAATCTCACCTAAATGCATGCTTAGGATTAAGAAGATAAAATTGTCTTAATTAAAATTGGTTCCCCAAATTAGTGCTCAATAAAATTAGAAAAAGTGTTTTGTAAAACTATTTTCACCTAAAGCACACACACATAAAGGGACCCTATTTTTACATGAATCCCAAATCTAGCATATGAAAAATATGCAATCGCAATCACTCATAAGATATAGCATGGGAAGATTCGTGTGAAAGCATTCAAGAATCAATAAGCTTATTATTAAGTACCTACAAATCGGATCTCCTGACCCACATAGGTGTAACGTGATGATCTAGGATTTAGGTAACCTTGTTCACACCAATTTTAGACTTTCTAGGACCATTTCTAAGACCATAATAAAAACACTTAAGGTAACCTTTTCTACCATAATGTGTGCAACTGTAGACACGAGAAATGTTACCTTTGGGTTGACATTTTCTAACACCCCTAACGATGGTTGACTCTCTCAAAATTTTAGTCTTTGCTTTAGCAATGAAATTATTTGTAACATCGAAGCTAATCCCATAATTTTCATCTTTGATTCGGACAATGCCTAATATTTTACACAAATTTTTCGACCTAGACTCTAAATCAAATTTGACATTACTCGAGTCTCTCAATTTCTCTTTTAACTCCAAAAGACTTGAGCAAATGCCTAGGCTCTTCAAACTCAAAAATCTCCTTCTTTAAAATCTCCATCAAACCATGAAGACTATCTCTCTCATTCTCAACATTCTTTAGCTTCTCCATAAAAGTCATCCCACATTCCTTAAGGTCCTTAATCAATTTATCATCATCATCACCCATGGCACGTTCCTTTATCTTTGCTTCTAAATGCAAGTTAGCCTTTTTTAACTTCAACGACTCGGTATAAAATTCTCAAAAGGACACTTGAAGCTCATTCTCCTCCTTTTCATCTTCATCTTCATCTTCCTCTTCCTCTTCCTCTTCTTCTTCTTCTTCTTCTTCTTCTTCTTCTTCTTCTTCTTCTTCTTATTATTATTATTATTATTATTATTATTATTATTATTATTATTATTCTCCTTCTTCAACATACTACTCTTGTAGAGGTAAAAATCCCGAGCTAAAGCTCTCATACAAATTTGAGGAATGCGGTGATATCGATTACTTAATGTATTCCCATATTTCCAATTTAAAACTTATTTAATTAGAGTCACTCTTATATACAAATTAAATCCAATTTTATTTAATCACTAACCATGCATCCATATGAATAATCATGTCATCACAAACAATCACAAATTGCTGGACAAACAAATTTCAGGAAAAATTCTCCGAAAACCTTTTAGCAAATCAAACTGGTTCAGTTTGCCCTTTATAAATAGATGAACCGGTTCACTTAGTTTTATACAAATGCCTCAGTTTGTTGAAAATGTTTTAGAAAAAATATCCCAATACTAAAATGAAACATTTATGAAACTTAAACACATTTTATACGAAATTATACCTCACGACGTACATACGTTGAAGATGCTTGAAATTTGGATCCATATTCATGAACAAATGATCATGAGCTTCTTCGACGGTTATAGAGGTATACGACATATCCTATGTTAACTACGGACTATGGAAAATATGTCCTTACACCTATTTACTAGCTTGGTAATTAAAATACCGAACCACCGTCATGCATATGATCAGTTTCATCGGGGGAAGATACATTATTTAAGCCCACATGATTAGCCATGAATTCAGTGTAGTTGCGCCCTACGGGTGAATCACCTTCCTCTTCCGACTCTCTATCACTCAATTTGGTATTTGATACTATTTGTTTCTTACCCTCCTTCCTTAGTCTAGTGGGACACTCATAAGAGTAATGCCCTAAACCTTGGCATTAAAATCACTTGTCTCGATCATTCATATTCTTAGGACCATCCTTATTCTTCCTATCATCATTAAAGTTATTAGGTTTCTTTTCAAAACTCATATCATCCCTAAGCTTAATAAACTTCTTGAACTTCCTAGCAAACCTAGTTATTTATTCAACATCAAGCTCATTGTCACTATCGGAACCCGACACATCCTCCTTTCGGGCTTTCAAATCAATATCCCTCTTTTCATCCTTTTTCTTCAGAGGACACATATTCATCTCATAGGTTTGAAGGTCACCTACAAGATCTTGGACTCTCATAATGTCGACATCACCTAGGGAATCTATGATTATGACTTTGGGATTAAATATTTAAGGCAACGACCTTAAGATTTTTTGCACAACTCTATGCTTGGAATCGACTAACCTAAGTTAAATGAGGAATTGAAAATATCCAAAAAACTGACATAGAACTCGTCAAAAGACTAGTTCCCTAACATCTTAATCGTCTCAAACTTCATCTTCAAATTTAGTAACTTATAAACCCTAGCAATATATGTTCCCTTATATTTGGAACGTAAAATATCCCAAGCATATTTTGTACTCTCTCAAGTCATAATGCATCTAAACTCTTCAATGGTCACATTGTTAAAAATAGCGTTGATACACTTGGAATTAAAATTCGAGGTACTCTTTTCATCCGGTGTCCAAAAGGTGAATACTTTAGAAGAACCACATTCGGTGGGAGGAGTCCACCCATACTCAATCGAGTTCCAAATGTCCTCGTCAATCGATTTAAGGAAAAATTATATCCGTGCATTACAATAGAGATAGTTTGTTCTATCAAAAAATGGAGGTCCGGCAATAGAGCCTCCTTCTCTGTTAAAATACATCTAAACCCTAAACATGCAAAAAAATAGGGATCTAACACAATAAACTAGTGTAACCCTCTCTGATACCAATTTGAGAAAGTGTTTGTATGAAAACACCATTAAATTTTATTTTCACAACATTTATTTAACTTGCACTAATTTAGAAAGCACAAGTATTGTGTTAAACAATTTACTAATTTTAATCTTAACCTAAGCATGCATCTAGGTGAGTATAAGCAAGAGTAAAATAATTAAATCACAACACGGTGATGTACGAGGAAAACCCAAAATGGGAAAAATCTCGGACGACCCATCCACATAAGTCCACTCAGATATAAATAGTTTACAACAAAAATTTAGACTTACTCATAGACTCAACGCCTTCAAGCCTTGACGTGCTTCCTAAATCCTCGTAACCTTCTTCGTAAACACTATTGAATGCCTTCCAACAGCCACACAATGCAGGCTCTTTCACATGTCTTGGTATCCAATAGATCTTACTTGTCTCATGACCAATCCAGATGCCGCACAACACTAAACACGATATCCATTGCAAGAAACCTCATAATATGAAGATCAGACCACTTTGATACAAAATAAAGATATCTCAAAACAACATATGTATGTACGATTCTTGGATCTTAAACATGGGTGTAAACTAGGGTTCTGGTGTCAAGACATTTTCTCAAAATAAACACATAAACTTTGAGAGATTTGTAAACAAGTTTGGGAACTCAAAAATCATATAAAAGTTTCATCTCAAACTCATGCTATGCATTCTTATTTATAGAAGGTTTTGTAAAAATAAGATAAGGATGAAAAGGCATTTGGAAAATATCGAATAAAGCAAAAAATTGGGCGCTCGTTTAAATAAAGTATAGCATCTCATTCGAACACCTATCCAACGACATTCTAGAGCGATAAGGAAATGGTTCATTCAAAGTTCATTTGAAGTTATTCTAATGAGGTACCATATCTCGTTTGAACGATATACTGATGTCATTCAAACGATCTCGCGAAAAAAATATTTTTCTTCTAAAATATAAATAAAGGGATAAAATCATTTTGAAACATTTAAAAATAATTTTATAAACTCCAAATGCCCAAAACAAAATTCAGGGATCAAACATAAACATGTATTCACACCTCATTGAGATCCCTCAAATGATGAAGATGAAACTCGGGTCGAAACATGATGTACACTCGATATTTCATTGTTCTTGGCCACTACAATCTTCAATCACACATCACAGGCTTGAAGGACAAAAAATTGAAACCCTAACCTATGACTCAAATAGATTTTATCCAAACACGAAATTAAGCCATTACAAACAAATTGACTCGATTCAAAAATTTGTCCTTACAATCACGACCCTAAATTAGGCAGAGTGAGGGTTTTTTGTTTAATGGGTAGGATATTCGGGCTTTATTTTCATTCGGGTTTCTGCCAAAGATGATTAAACTTAGTGTTTTGAGATGAGAAGATTTTTTCTGATTTAGGAATGAGTTCTTAGGGTTAAGTGTATAACCCCTAAATTATGTCAATGCCCCCAGTGCAGAATTTGGGTTAATTCAGGTAAACGCATGAGTGAAGGGTACCTTAGGGTTGTGAATAGATGTTGGGAATGGAAAATGCATAGTTAAGGTATTACAAAGAGTTATTTCAGGTCTTAGGAGCTTATGAGCCATATGACTAGACTATAAATCACTACACCATATGGGAACATTTGTAACGGACGTATATTTTGAAACAGTTAGAGAACGGTATTTAAGTGTTAGTAATTACTTATGTCCGTTACAATTATTTTTTAGTGTGTTTATATTTAATTATGATATATAAATATTTTTAAATTTTAATTTTTTTATGTGCTATAAACAAGTGTTAGCAAAATATATTGGTGGAAAAATGGAGGGAGTTCTTTGGGGAGCTATTTTCTTTACCCTAACTATTTTCTATTCCTACGTTTCTATTCCCATTATGTTCCCATGTAAAAGTTGGGACACACATACAATTTGTCGTTCCGTTGCCGCCGTTACCTTCCCACCGTCATTCCCCTTCCACCTCCATTCTCCTCCCACCGTCGTCCCTGCCCAGAGAGAGTCTCGCCCCTAATTGCAAAGAGAGGTATTGTCCTTGTCTCGTATTTTTTTTCATTTTTTTTTCAATTGCAAAGAGAGGTATTGTCCCTGTCTCGTATTGCCCCTGATCGCAAAGAGAGGTATTCTTAAATCTGATCGCAACGAGACTCGCCCCTGTCTCGTATTATTTTTTTTTCATTTTTTTCAGTTTACGGATGATATATTCTGAAAATATATTGTTTTTGTTTTTCTCTATTTCTTGAACAGTTCTGGTGGAGGTACAAATTCTCGATCCAGCTCTCGTCTAATCCAGTATTTATATTCATCATTCCTTCTCAGTATAATCATATGTATAAATATATACATGCATTGGAATTGAAATTATGTTGCAAAATTATAATTATTTTTGTAATCATTGTGCATTGCTCATTTAACCGATTGATATATACACAATTATGCAAAATATTTGAATTTATTAGTTCACGTGAGTGATATGTACGAATCTATTTATTATTATTATTTTTTGTTTAAATATAAGATTGTAAAAAGGAAAAATATATTAAAAGATGGAGAAGTTGTTCACTTTGATAACCCATTCTTTTATGTAGGTTATTTGTTAATTTATGTCATTAATGTATATCTTTATTGGGTAATAAGGGTATTAGTTTATGTTTTTATTGTTTGCGAATTACATCCGTTAATAACCATATTTATCTGGTTGAAATAAAAAAATCATGGTTGATATGTGATATCATGTTTGAAATTGAAGGTTGCAATCAAAGCTAGGGCTTTAAGTTAGATAAAATCGAAAGTTTAAAGTATGAGTTTGTTATATATCCTCCTCCTGCCACAATAATGTACCATTTCATCTTTGTAGTTTTTGATGTGTTTGAAATCGAAGTTTGAATATTGTAGACATTTATTTCAGTTGAAATACATGTTTTGTGATGATTATTTCGGTGGTAGAATTATATAAGTGCTATTGAAACTTCGAGGAAACACAATGTGCCTTCAGCATTAAATAAGTATTTATTATTTTCATATGAATGTATTGTCTTACTATACGATATGCTCTTGTCACTTAACTCTTTTACGTTGCAGAATGTCTGACCAGTTAATAAGGGATGGATGGGTGAAAAGAATAGATTTAACTTAGTGTATAAAAACGGAATTGAAGATTTTATTGACTTTGCGATTTCAAATAATGATCAACGGTTGTCAACGTTTCCATGTCCATATTTAAAATATCGGAATAGAATGTGGTTTACCATGACAAAAATTCGAACAAATTTGCAGAGGCACAGTATGGATCAGTCGTATACAACATGGGCTTTACATGGTGATAAGTCTTCCACAAATTTAAAAGAGCACCCATCGACAAGTATTGTTTAAGAAATAACTGAAGAAGAAAGCATTGATAATGTAGGAATTGGTATGGGGAACCTTGTTGATACATTTTATGGAGTGCATGAAGGTAGTTATGTAGATACTGAAGGAGGTCAACCAGGGGTTACTGAAGAAACGTATCCAGGTAATAAAAAGTACGATGAATACAAGAGATAAGCAACTGAGGAACTGTACCCTTCATGTGAGGGCCCTGACATAACTCTTTCTGCAATCGTAGAATTACACAATATAAAGAAGCAGTTTGGATGGTCAGGAAATAGTGTGATAGCACTTCTATCTGTATTGAAAAGGTGGCTCCCGATAAGAAACACGTTGCCAAAAAAATATCCTCACATGAAGCGTATGATGAAAAACTTAGGGATGAAGGCCAATTTCATTCATGCATGCATCAACAATTGTATTTTTTATTGCAAGCAAAATGAAGATAATGAGGAATGTCCTTAATGTGGAGAGCCGAGATATGAAGTTACCAAGAGCAAAGGAAGTAGAGTATACAAAGAACCTAAGAAAGTATTGAGGCATTTTCCTCTAATTCCTAAACTTGTTAGATTGTACACCATACCATGGATAGCACGGGAAATGACATGGCATAATCGAGCAACTAGTTCATGGGATTTTCAACGACGTCCCTTCGATTCATCTCAGTGGAGAAATTTTAAACTGAAATGGCCAGATTTTGCTAAAAAAAGATCATAATGTTTGGTTAGTAATGGCAACTGATGGTTTAAATCCATGTGGTATTCAATCTGTTAGTTATAGTTATTGGCCTGTTATCACCACACCATTAAATTTCTCACTATTATTATGTGGGAAGCGAGAGTGTCATATGTTGTCTTTGTTAATACCTGGGCCAAAGGCACCTGGTCAAGACATTGATGTTTTTCTTCAGCCACTAGTAGACGAGTTGAAGCTACTATGGGAAGAAGGAGTGTCGGCTTATGACATGTCGAGAAAATAGTCTTTCATCTTGAGAGCTATGCTTATATGGGGAATTCATGATCTCCCCTCATACGGGAATTTATCCGGATGCGTAACACATGGTTACAAAGCTTATCTTATTTGAGGTAATAATACTCTGTCCATCCGACTAGAGCATAGCCAAAAGACAGGTTACACAAACTACCATATGTTTCTCAACAATGATCACCCATTTAGGAAATGAGGTTATTTTGGGTTCAAAACGACGTATTATAGAGACCCTCCTAGTCGGCTAAATGATGATGCACTATTAGAGAAGTTATCCCACATTGATTATATTCCTGGGAAGATCTCAAAAGTCCATAGTAAAAGGCGAAAGGTCAGTGATATAATCGATAATTGTAATACCTAAATTAAAGAGGCGTGGTATAAAAGGTCCATTTTGTTTTATTTAGAATATTGGATTTCACATCAAGTTCGACATGTTTTTGATGTGATGCACATAGAGAAGAATGTTGCAGAACATCTAATAAACACAATCCTTGATATTAAACTCAAAACAAAGGATACAATAAATGCTCGGTTGAATATGGAGAATATGAACATGCATAGTAGTCAATGGATGAAATTAGATGGACACACTGGTAAAGAGATAAAACTCAAAGCACCATTTACATTGAATAAGGAAGAGAAAAAATAGTTTTGTCAAATTTTGAAAGGCTTGAAGCTCCCTTCGAGTTTTTCATCCAACTTGACGAACATTGTCATTCTTAATCCACCCATCTTGCACTTGTTGAAGTTACATGACTATCATGTCATAATAGAATATTTACTACCTATCTTGCTTCAACATGCTTTCCCTAAACACCGTGATTTACGAAAAGCTATCCATGAGTTGAATTTGTTCTTTAACATATTATTCTTAAAGGTTTTAATTCGGAAGGATATCCAAATAGCTAAATACATGGTCGTGCAAGCATTATATGTGTTGGAAAAATATTTTCCACCAACATTGATAGGTGGACGTGCAAGCATTATATGTGTTTGATATTAGTATCCACTTTATGGCGCATCGAACAGATGAAACATTGATAGGTGGACATATATTAGATCGGTGGATGTTTTTATTTGAAAGGTAAACAACTTATCTTATATTGAATTTTAACACGCAAATGTTAACAACTTTGTAATGTTCATAATTTTTTGCCCATATGAACAGAGAAATGGGGGGACTTTAAAAATATACCAAGCAATAAACGATATGTTGAAGGGTCAATTACAGAGTCCTATATTATTTTCGAGTCAGTTCGCTATTGCATGGAGTATATGCCAAACCCTCTAGAGGGAAATCATCGATGGACTCATGAAGCATTCTTAGAGGAAGATGAAGATTTCTCTGATGAAGGGTCTTTGCTTGATGATAAGATTTTGATGTTGGAACCAACACAGTTTCAAAAATTACGTCAGTGGGTACTATTTCGTATTAATGTCGATGGACTCCATGAATACTACAGGTTTGAGTTTCGTCACATGTTTATATTATATGTGTATTAATATTGTTATATTGAAACTTGAAACTAACATGAACAATTTCTTGTGAGTATAAAGCATTATTGAAGTCCAATTCTCGTGGTAAAGGAAAGGGGATCAAAATGATAAAAGTACAGAAGCAAACTTCTTTCATACCATGTCTATACGAAAAGGTTTGTAATATATAATAAGAGTGCTTAAACATGTCGTTTATTAGTGAGCATAATGTTGGAATTTAGTGTTATAATTATGTTTTGGTCTTTTACACAGTTGGTCAATTCAAAAGAGACAGAATCGAAGGCACTATTGTGGCGATTAGTTTAAGGGACAAATCCTAGGGTTAAGACATATAAGAAGTATCGCGTCAACAGTTTTGTATTTTCAACTAAGTACCATGATGATAGTGTTGTAACATAAGACAGCGATGTTTGCCTAAAGGCATGGACAAAATTCAGTGCAAGAAAAAGCGATAAAAATCTAAAGGATGCTTGGACAATGTGGTATGGGGTTATTAGACAGATAATTGAGCTTGATTATACAATAATTAAGGAGGTAGTGTTTTATTATGATTGGGAAAGAGTGGAAGATAAGACCAATGGTTATCGACACTATTCGGACTTTAATTTGGTGATGGTGAATTTTAACAAGCTTAAGAGTTTAAGCAATGGCCCACCCTGGTTTGTCCCAGCAGTTAGTGGCTTACTCAGGGCTGTGTGGTTAGGCGCACGGTCGTGGGTTCGATTCCTCGCAAGGGTATGCCAGTATTTAAAGCGGGACTCGTGTGTGAGGTGGGTCATGCGCAGTGTCCTCCCTGTTTAGTAAGCACGAGGGAGTCCAAAGGGCTCGTTCATGTGGAGGTTCAAGGTCGTAAAAAAAAAGATTTTTAGCAATGACTCGGATGAGCCTGTAATTATCGCTTTCGAGGCCAACCAAGTATTCTATTCGAGAGACCTTAAGAATCCCAATTGGTGGGTGGTACACTCACCGAAGAGACTGACTAGTCGAGTAGACGAGTTAGATATACCAACGGACTTCCAATCTACTATTAAAGACCAACCTCATTTGGAAAATCTGTTTAAACTTCATAGTTCTATCTAGCTATTGAATCACCAAACTCATTTGGAAAAGTGCAGCAGTTCCTTGATACTGGAAATTATAATCTTCTTTTAGATTTCATTTCAATTGGATGAGATGCCTAAATCTGAATTGTATACCCTGGGTACATGACCCCCATTGCATCAGCCTTAATTTCTTGGATTTGGACAATATTGTACACAATAACTTGCGTAGATATATGGCGCTCATTTAATGTTCTAACATTTAATGTTGTGTTCCGAATTTCAGAAAATTGATTATGTCTTTAGATGCAAATGCAACGCAACAACCACCTTCTGCTCAAACTTCGTCTCAACCATTGGTTGACAAAGATGAGAAGGATAAAATTCCAATCATAGTTAAAATTGAGGGCTCTGTTATGGGTGATAATTATAAGAAGTGGAATTCTCGTGCACGGGATTTAGTGCAAATCTTATTCCTAATAGCTATGATGATTGGCAAAAGGTGCCACGACACTTCAAAGATAATGTATAGCGCACATTAATGGTAATACTCAATTTCCTTTGAGAATACTATCCATACATGATGTTTTTTCCTTTTTAAAATATGAAACATACATAGATATACAGTGGATTCAATAATTTATTTTTTGAATCATAGTATGTTCGTGCGTAAAGCAAATGTATAAACTCATTTTGTTGTTTTCTAACCTTTTACTATTTTTATTTACATTTTTCTACAGGGCCAATTTGAACTTAATGTTTCGGCTGAAGTTGATCAACCTTTGCTTGAGAAACCTTGGTCCTAAAGGTTTAGGACCTTCAAGTCTAGTTTATGAGACCATTTAAGGAAAAATGGTCGTGAAGTGCCTCAAAGCGTTGATCCTGAAATTTGGAAAAAAATTGTAGAAAATGAAGATAATCCCAAAAGGCAACAACAAAATATTAAAAATAGTGCGAATCGACAAAAACTTCAAATTCCCCATTGTCTCGGGCGTTGTAGCTATGCCCAGAAAGCATTCAAAAAGGTAGGCCTTCATGTTTATAATTTTCAGTCTTATCACTTTTTAGTCTTACACTTGACATCAAGCTTATAAGGAAAAAAAGAGCCTACCAAAAAATTTAGGCGAATAGATAAGTGGATTGCGGGATACGGTGATGAAAATGGGAATGTGATGGCAAGCGCTAAGGCTAAATATGTGAGTATTTTATTTTTCTGTCTGTGATATTATTATTTTTCTCTCCTTTAGTCTTTCCTCTTTTACATGTATTTATAGCTTAGCATTTTGTTGTTCATACTATAGGATGAGTTGATGGCTGCTGAGAATAGAAGAAAATGTGAAGGAAGTAGCCATGATGAGGGAGTATCGACACGGATGTAGTTGCTCAAGTATTTGGGAAGTGTTCGTGCATATTCAAGCCATATCTCTAGGACACAACTTATTCATATTGGGATTGTGAGCAAGGAACTTGCATGGGGGCAAACAGAAATGAAAAAGATGCATGAAATAATTATGAACTCAACTCAAGACTACACACTGTCGAGGATAGCCTCAAGGTAGATTTTCATGTTTTTAAATTTTATCTTGCCATGTTACAAATTCATTGCGTTATTCGTGCTCTTAACTTTTATTTTTTTTCCATTTATGTTACAGGTTATGTGTCATATTGTATCAAACATGAAAGAAAGTGGGGAACCGTTGAACACTCCCACAATTGATCGATCCATCTCAACTAATCGCCCTTCTACTCTAACCCAAAATGTGGACGATGTTTTCGCATCACTTGTTACATCTCAAACTCGTCCTCCTCCCCACGTTCCCATGAACGAACCTAAAGTCCTATTGTGTAATAAGTTTGGTAAAAATTTGGCAAAAGGACATGTTGTGACAGATCCATCACGACAAACGTGTCATTTCAAGCGTCCCCAAAATGGAGAAAAAATAGTTTGTGTGGAGGAAGTGTTTGACCCTCACGCTCATTTGTGGGAAGCTTCTCAAGATGATTTTTATACCTTGGTTGGCTTCGCGGGTGGGGGATATCTCATATGGATTGATTGTTGGTTAAAGTACATTTGATTCTACATATGGATGGATCATAACGTTTATTTTGCTTATGTTTTTTTGTATGTGGACCTTTTCTAGTATGTTTGGTTGGTTGCTCTATAAGTGTTATGGATTATGCACATTTATGCATTTATGGACAATGATATGATGGTTATTGATAATGTATAGCTCTCTCTCTCTCTCTCTCTCATTTTTATATATGCCAACTTCATTCATTATTTGAAAATTTTAACAAGCATGAGTTTTTATGAATTTCTTTTTGGTGATTGTCTTTGATTACTATTTTCACTCCCATTCAATGCTGGCATTGATTTTGAAAGGGTGAGAAAGATGGATTGGTTAGTTCCCTGGAATATATATATATATATATATATATATATATATATATATATATATATATATATATATATATATATTCGAGGGATTGTAGAACTGTTAGAAAGTCCCACTTCTAACGGTTTAAATCCGTTAGTAAATAAAAGGAAAACCATAAATGTGAAAATAAGTCCTCACATAAGTAACGGCTTTTTATTATTTGTAACAGTTATTTTCCGTTAGAAATAACAATCAGTTGTAATCCGTTAGAATTAATAAATTTTCTAACGGGTTGTGTCCGTTAGAAATGATATTCCCAACACATTATTTCTAACGAATATATCCGTTAGAAAACTGATTACTAACACTCATTTTGTGTTAGTAAACGGTAATTATGGTGTAGTGTTAAGTGAGGATAATTATATGTATACTACAAGGGAATGTACCAAGACGTTTAGTCATACACTCATAATTTAGATATGTACTAAAGTGGGAGTTGAGTATGTTAAGGTTTGAGAATTTATAAACCTAGTAATGTGAAAATCAATCCGGTGATGCGGATTGGGATGATTTGACATACGCATGGAAATTTGTATTATCCTATGTGGTCATGTATGTTTAATAAGGTTTTGTGATGTAACAACACACCCTAAATTGTCATTTAGTCCCTCTAAAGTCCTAAAACTCCAAAGAAACCCTAGACTGTCAAATTACCAAAATACCCTTGAGAAACATGTTAATATACACCTTCTTATACCAATTAAATCCCAACTTTAACCCAAAGTTTGACCAAATAACTTATATTTTATAGAAATGTCATGAACCAATCCCCTCAATATTAGAAATTGCATATAAGCTCCTAAAACTTTTAAAAAGTAACTTATAAGCCCTAAACTCTAAACAAAAACCACCCAAGGACCTAACCAAAAACCTAACTTATTTCCAGTTCCCTCCTTGCTGATATAGGACCAGTTGGACTGCCAACATGGCATCAACCACATGAAGTACCCATGATACCCATTTAACCCCACATGTACCTGGGTTAAAACTCGCAAAAAATCGGGTTAAAACCAACTCCATTTCCACCAATGAAACTTACTCCGTAAACCCTATGCACCATTTACCCTTGAGAAAACTCATTTCAGCTCAACACACTTTTAAAGTAAAGTTTTGAGTTTTTATGCATCTCTGTCATTTTATGTGTAAATGTTTTTTCCTTTCATTTGGCTATGTTTCTGCACTTATGTAGAGTAAATATATGAATTTACATGTGAATGTTATCATGTGAATGCACTGAATAAGCTTAAAAACCAGAAAACTCAATTGAAGCTTAAGTTTTAATGGCGAATTATGCTTCCTTGACTTTGAACCAGTTTCAAAGTGACAAAACTTAAGCTTTGGTTCTCAGAAACCTAGGTGCAATGTGTAATTGAACCAAAACCAGGTCATTATACCCCAAATTGAAGTTTGAATTTTCCGGGCCTGAAAGTTTTAGAACATGAATTCAGGAGTTATACTCAACCAAAATCCTTCAAACCAAGCCTGTTCGATTGCATTTTCAACATAGAATCCAATCATTACTATGCCACGTCAAACTTTCATCATTTTTACAGTAAATCAGTAGCTCAAACTAGCCCACCAAAATCTTTGAAACAAATATGGTTGGATTCCTCTTCAAAAATTACAAAACTTTCATTCAGGAACCAACTCAAATGGATTTCAAAAGTGTCTCAAGTATAGGGTCAAAGTTTCAAAACCCTAAAGTCAAACTATCGAAGGTTGAAGGTGATGTGTATCACACGCGTGCAAGTGGGGGTCAAACCAGGAACGTGTGATGTATGACCCAGTGCGTGTCTCTAATTAGAAAATTCTGATTTTTTCCAAGATTTCTATTTTTAATTTCTGAACAAAATAATATGTTAAATCAGCCTGTTTGGACCCCTCGAAAGCATAAACTCAAGAAAACTAGTTTAAGGTTAAAAAATCAACTTTCATTTTACACATAACCCCTGGACAAAATATTCATGTATTTCAAAACACTCCCAAACTTTTTTCACAAATTCTTTAGGTCAAATAAAGCCATTTTTCGCTTTCCACTAAATCCAAATCCAAGTGGAAACTAAGAAAAATATTACCGTTTAAAATTTTTGAAATTATATATTATATCCTATTAATTATTTTTACACTAAAACTTATTTCAATTTATCACTCCACTGCATCACAAAAGCATTATTTTAGACATATACTACCTACTTATACTCTCTCTGGTTTCAGACTATCCAGTCAACTACTATGGATAGACGTACAAAACAGCAAACCGTATTTACAAAGTAAGTGATTCTATTTTCAATATTAAAAAATTGAGCTTATGTCTTTGCACATTATTGTGTTATTTTACAACTATGTGATAACTTGAACTCATACACTTATTATGAACTCTTTTGCATAGTTCATATTTATTAGGGGTGGCAACGGGTCGTGTCGAGCCAGGTTCGTGTCGGGTGATAAACGAATCGTGTCAAAAATTTCACCTAAACACGATTCGTTTACTTAACGAATGACACGACATGACCCATTTACACCCGTTAAATAAACGAATGGTTTTGACATGGTTCACCCAATTAACCCGGTTCACTCGTTTAACCCGGTTCACACGTTTAACACGATAATCCGGTTACTTAAAAATCTAGAGAGGAAACAACTTACTTATACTTAGTAAAGAATGGAGAATTTTCATAACAAATCGATGTGGGATGTTTGGATTACGGGTTATGAACGGGTTAACGGGTTATAAACGAGTTAACGGGTTGCAAACGGGTCGAGGGTTCTAAACGGGTGACGAGTTCTAAATGGGTGAAGGGTTATAAACGGGTGACGGGTTGTAAACGGGTAGCGGGTCCCACGGGTTATAAATGGGTGACGGGTCACTAACGAGTTTCGCGAATATACACGAACCCGATTCGTTTTCTTAATGGGTCTGGCGGGTCCACCCGTTTATGACCCGAACCCATTAAGGCTATACCCAAACCCTCTTAAAGCGTGTCGATTTTGTGTCGGGTTAACGGGTCGTGTCGCAAATTACCACCCCTAATATTTATCGTGAATATTGATTCAATCAATATCCTAGTTATCCCTGAAACCCGATAAACCGCTATAACCTATAAATTTAGTAAACACCACTGAATTTCCTTAAACCCTCAATTGTGGTATGACCCTGCTGTGACACCCCGCCTAATTAAATACCGGGCGATCACTCCTTTATTAAATTAAAATCAAGGTGAACAGTTGGTTCATTCTTAGCATCACTATCGTAAAAATAACTTTTCCAAATTTAACACCCTATTTAATTAAGCTAAGTGTCAAAACCATTTTTTTTAACATTACTTTCCAAATTTTATTTTGAAAATAAAGATTTAATTATTTACAACAATTCGATATTTAAAGAATCACACCACAATAATCCTGGAACATATAATCCAATTAATTTAAACATTCAACAACTAAACCCCAGCATTTAAAACTTAAAGTAAAACATACAAGCTGAATAAATCCCAAAGTAACAGTACTTGAAATAACTGAAATACAAATGACCCAATAAAACGGATAAATAGTGGAAAGGGCGACACATGCCCAATAAGGAGAATGATAGAAGTGGAATCAAGTAAATGAAATCGTCTAAGCAAGTGGCCTGCAACTCCCACCTAAGCTGCAGTACGTTCCTTCCAAGAGATCCTAAACAAGACGCCCCTGTGGCTAGGCACCTGTAATATATACATATATATACAAGAGAGAAAGAGGAATAGAAACGGGTCAGAGCCCGATAGTGTATATGATTTAAAAATTCGTTTAGCAAGTATTTAAATTGATACAGGCCAATGCAACAACATATTAGTGCGACACTCTCTTGAGAAATTCTCGCCTCTCTTCTAATGTGCACTCCTATCGCACTAACCTTCTCAATGGTTTATCTCATCATATATCACACTATCCTTCCCCAAGGATTTAACTTATCTTAGGTGACTCTCAAAATATAAGATTTAACAACAACATGGTTTAAAAAGGATAATTTCATTTAGTACAAAACGCTCATTTTAACTTTATTGATTCATAAAGTTTTTCAATATCATATTATACTTTTCAAAACAAGTATTTCTAATTTGAGTCATTATACATGTCTTACTTACCATAACACAGTAGGCAGTTTCCCATATTTCAGAAGTTCATATATATATTAAATACTCGTATAATATATATATTCTAACAGCACCCCACATAAAATTTTATGGTGTGGGCATACTCTTCTATCCAATCCCCGTATCAATCGTACTAAAGGGAATACAAGTTCGGAATCACTCTCGAACTGTATAAATACATACACAAACAATATTGAGGCGAAGCATAGTTTCCAAGTCCAAGAGGTCAGTACATACCCTCACGTCTCTTAGGACCGTGACTACCGATTTGATAGCCTGTACCTAGGATTTCTATCTTCTAAGGTACGAGTCAATATCCCCCATAAGGCACACGAGATAAGATCGTCCCAGCGCGGAAACCCCAGGGATAGCAAGTAGCGCGGGCATGATTTTCACAAGTATATAATATATGTATACACAATCATATAAATATACCACTTTTATTATATCAATTTAGGTTTATCCAATAACCCACATTCACAACATTTATCCTTATTTTCCCATTATTATTTATCAAGTATAATGGTTCATTTTTAACTTTAATTCGAAGGGTTTTTCCAACTTACTACGTAACCCCCATGGACTCTATTCTTCCAAATGTACAATTCAGTAGATATCCATTTATGTTCCAACGTAACTCTCTCTTACGTGTCTCTCCCCTTTAATATATACTTACATTGTCCCTTATGCAAAATATCCCAAAAATATAGATTTCACCTTACATTAAAGGATTTTGAATTTTATTTTTAAAGATGAGAATTTCAAACGGTTTCGAAATCAGAATTAAAATGGAGTTTTAATTGAATTTTTATTATCTAGAAGATTCCTCGAAACATAAAACTCTATAGCAAAAAATATATTTAATAATATTGAACAGTCCGATCGAGCTGAATTTTTTTCTGTAGCTTCCTCTCGTCTTCAGCTAATTCTCTGTAAAATTTCATCCAATTCCAACGGTCCGATCGTCCGGAATAAATTTTTTTTTAGTGTTTGTATCTGATTAGAACTATTTGCTTAATCAAACTCTTAATCCTTTACATGACAAAGGGTTTCCAGAATATCATATAAATCATCACTACATGAAAATTTCCCATCTCAAATTGGGTTTTTCTTCCATAAATCTCATCCTAATAACTCCTAAACTGATATGGATGATGCATCAACGAAATAAGCAAGATAAACACTTGCTTGGGATTTTCAGAAATCTGGTTTGGTGTTGAATTTGGTGTGGTTGCGTTCCCCGTCTCGCGATCTACGCGTTGGCGGTGGCGGTGGTGCAAACGGGTGAGTTTTGAGCCTTGGAATGCCTTGAGAGCTCTCTCCTCTCCTCTCCAATGGACATTCTAGTGTTTTGAGTTATCTAACCCTAGGAGATAACCTAAACATCTGATATAACCCCTTTAATTTTCGTGGGTTTAATTACCCAAAAATACAAAATGACTAAAATGCCCTCCCGGGGTACTAATTAAGCCAAAAAACGCCCCGGAAACCAAAATTAAACTCCCGGGTATATTTTTCTGACTATCTCGACCCTTCCGGACGTGTTGGCGCACTCAAAACGACCATACGAACAACTTATAAAATATTTACTTTTATTTATCAATATTTAGTCCCGACGCGACACGGGCGCGTCCCGAATCAAATTTCTAAAATTGTCATTTTATTCACTCGTGACATTTAATATGGCCACTATTATATATTACTTTGCTCATTAGTAATATTCAACAAATTTTCCCATAATTACTAACTCTCATCACGTTAATAATAATAACATAATTAATTTTCGGATTTTTATTAAACAATTAATTCACATTAAATTTAATAAATCCCTAAATTAATATAGCATAAAAATACGGGGTATTACATACTTCCCTCCTAATAACGGAATTTCGTCCCGAAATTCGGAAAATAAGGCATACCTGGTAAGAACAAATCTGGATATCTCTCGCGCATATCGGCCTCGCGCTCCCAAGTGGATTCCTCCACGTTATGATGCTCCCACTGGCCCCGTACAAGTGGAACTATCTTCGACCTCAATCTCCTCTCACTATAGTCTAGGATAGCCACCGGTCTCTCCTCGTAAGAGTTGTCAGGCTGTAAGTCTATCTCATCTATCGCGATGTGAGTATGGGCCATATCATCCCGAAGATACCGTCTCAACGACGAGATGTGGAATACATCGTGAATGCGATGTAAATGCTCTGGTAGTCCCAATCTGTATGCTACCGGCCCAATCCTCTCGATAATGGGAAATGGTCCTACGTACCTCGGGGCCAATTTCCCTTTCTTCCCGAACCTCATCACTCCTTTCATAGGAGATACACGCAGTAACACTTGGTCCCCCACATTAAACTCCCGGAAGAACCGTTTCGCATCGGCGTAGCTCTTCTGCCTCTCCTGGGCTACTCGAATGCGACTCCCAATCATCTCAATCCTCGCGGAGGTTTCCTGAATTACCTCTGGTCCTAGCAACTTGTTATCCCCCACCTCGAGCCAACAAGTTGGAGAATGACAAGGCCGGCCATACAAAGCCTCAAATGGAGCCATACCAATCGTAAACTGATAAGAGTTATTATAAGCAAACTCTACCAGTGGAAGATGTGGTTCCCAACCTCCTCCAAAATCAAGAACACACATGCGTAGCATATCCTCTAACATCTGATTAGTACGCTCTGTCTATCCATCTGTCTGTGGGTGATAAGCTGAACTCAGCCTCAACTCAGTACCCATAGCCTTCTGAAAGCTTTCCCAGAAACGTGACACGAAAATCTTATCTCTATCTGACACAATATTCAGGGGCACCCCATGTAATCTGACAATCTCAGAAATGAACAAGTGAGCATACTGACCCGTGGTATAATCTGTCCGCACCGGCAGAAAATGAGCCACCTTGGTCAAACGGTCTACAATCACCCAGATAGAGTCGTGGCCCCGCTGTGATGTAGGCAACCCTGTAATAAAATCCATGGAAATACTCTCCCACTTTCACGCGGGTACTTCCAATGGCTGAAGCAATCCTGACGGTTTCTGATGGTCCACCTTCACCAACTGGCAGGTAGAACACTTGGACACGAACTCAGCAATGTCCTTCTTCATCCCACTTCACCAGTATTGCCTCCTCATATCCTGGTACATCTTATCTCCTCCAGGATGTACCGCAAATCGGGACCCGTGAGATTGGGTTATCACTGCATGACGCAATTCTGCCCCTTCTGGAACCACTAACCTCTCATTAAACCTCAAACCCCCATCAGAACTAACAGAATAGGACTCAGCACCCTCGGCTAAAAGTCGTACAATCTGCTCCTGGCAAAACGGGTATGTGGTTTGGGCCTGTATTACCCTCGTAACAATCTCGGGTGTGACTGTCATAACAGATATGAAGGAACGGGCTACTGCATCCTGGTGACCCAACTCCTTCCATTTCGCTTTCCAGACGTTCGCTACCTCATTTACCGGTCATTGGCTCAACGCATCAGCAACTACGTTATCTTTCCCCCAATGATACTGTATGTCGAATTGATAGTCCTTCACAAACTCTAACCATCTGCGCTGACGCATATTCAGCTCTCGCTGAGTGAACAGGTACTGCAGTGATTTATGATCTGTGAACAAACGGAACTTCTCCCCCAATAAATAGTGTCTCCATATCCTCAATGCAAAGACGACCGCTGCTAACTCCAGGTCGTGGGTGGGGTAATTCTTCTCATACGGCTTAAGCTTGCGGGAGGCAAAAGCTATAGCCTTCTCTTCCTGCTGAAGTACTCCCCCAAGTCCCCGTAAAGAGGCATCGATGTAAACCAGGTACTCCACACCCGGCTTCGGTAAAGCAAGGACTGGTGCTGAAGTAAGCTTGTCTTTCAGCTCGTCGAAAGCCAATTGATAAGCTTCATCCCAAACATATGGTACCCCTTTGCGAGTCAGGTTCATCAATGGACCCGCTATTTTGGAGAATCCCCGAATGAATCTCCTGTAGTATTCGGTTAACCCCAAGAAACTACGCACTTTCGTCGGTGTCGTGGGCTGTCCCCACTCCCTCACCGCTGACACTTTACTCGGGTCAACAGCTATCCCCTGTTCAGAAACAACATGCCCCAAGAACTATACCTCTTGCAACCAGAATCCACACTTCTCGTACTTAGCATACAACTGATGCTATCGTAAAGTCTGAAGAACCTGCCTCAAGTGCTCAGCATGCTCCTCCTCGGAGTGTGAATATATCAAAATGTCATCTATGAAGACGATGACAAACTGATCTAAGAACTCTCTGAATACTCGGTTCATTAAGTCCATGAATACGGCTAGAGCATTTGTGAGACCAAATGGCATCACTCTGAACTCGTAAGACCCATATCTCATCAAGAAGGCAGTCTTTGAAACGTCCTTCTCTTTAATACGTAGCTGATGGTACCCCGGCCTCAGATCTATCTTCGAAAAGAAAGTTGGTCCCCTCAGCTGGTCGAACAGATCATCGATTCGAGGCAACGGATACTTATTCTGTATCGTGACCTTGTTCAACTCCCGGTAGTCCACACATAACCTCAGTGAACCATCTCTCTTCTTCACAAACAAGACTGGAGCGCCCCAAGGTGAGGTACTCCTGCGAATGAAGCCCTGACCTAACAGATGCTCTATCTGATCTCGTAACTCTCACATCTCCGTCGGAGCCATACGGTATGGAGCGCGTGCTATAGGTCTCGTATCTGGCAATAAATCTATGACAAAGTCTATCTCTCGACTGGGGGGTAGGCCTGGTATCTCCTGGAATACATCGGAATACTCACGAACGACTGGGATCGAGTCTAAAGGAATCACAACCTCCTTAGAGGCATCCTCCTCTATATAATACAAATGAGCGGTCGAACCTCCCTCTGGGCGAGGCATCGCCACTACAAACATCTTTTGCCCCGAAATGGCAAAAACAATGCTCCCACCGAGGCAATCAATCATGGCTCTATAAGCTGCGAGCCAATCCATACCGATAATAACATCATGCTCATGCATATCTAAGACTAACATGTCTGCAGGTAATACCAAACTACCAATCTCTACCCCCACTCCCCGGCATATAAAGAAGATAAGCGACTCACTCCCCAGTGGTGAGTCTACACACGTCACTGTGTTCTCTGCTATGGCTAACAACCCTAAGGCCTTCGCAAAATGCGTAGCTATAAAATAATGCGTCGCCCCAGTATCAAACAAAATCCGACCCATAGTACCATGGATAGGAAACATACCCTCAATCGCGGGTGGTGCCTGTGGAGCTGCTGCCTGGTGGACTTTATAGACACGTCTGTACTGTAACTGCCCCTGCTGCACTGGAGCTGCTGGAATGGCGGGTAGGGCTGGCACCTGGGCTGGAGCTGGGAGGGCAGCTGGAAAAAGTGGTCTCTATGGCTCATTAAGGGCACCCTGCTGCTGTGGGGCCCTATTACCTTCTGGGCAATCCTGGCGCTTATGACCATGCTTGCCGCATACAAAACACCGGCCGCTGAAGTTACCTCCCCTCTGACCCTGCTGACCACGGCCCTGCTGGCCGTTACCTCCCCTCCACTGGCCCTGTTGGCCCTGATTAGCACACTGTTGGCCTTGTTGGCCCTGTTGATTAGGCTGGCCCTGCCTATAACCCCCAAATCCCTGCCTGGAATCACCTGAACGGAATCGCTTAGTAGGGTCCCCCTGATGGGAACTCTGCTC
Source organism: Sambucus nigra (assembly GCA_949130495.1). Taxonomy (NCBI): domain Eukaryota; kingdom Viridiplantae; phylum Streptophyta; class Magnoliopsida; order Dipsacales; family Adoxaceae; genus Sambucus; species Sambucus nigra. The sequence goes on along the minus strand of OX422212.1, from coordinate 636,017,043 downwards.
GTGTTGACGAGTCTGTCTATGAGATGGTGCCCCACTAGCACTACTACCCCCGGACCTGCCCTGCTGGATGGACTCTCCTGCTCTCCTGCTTCCATGCAGATGGAAGCGGTGATCCTGGCAATGTAGTAACGCAGCATTGAGTACATCAGTGAAAGTACTCAGAGATAGATTCCTTATAAGATGCTGACGAATCCTCCAAGCTAAACCGTCCACAAACAACATTATCTTCTTACTATCAGTAGGTACCTCATCTGGCACTATGGTGAGAAGTCTCGTGAACTCCTCATACTCAGCAACGGTAGAGTTCTCCTGTTTCAAATTCAGTAATTTCCGCCTCATCTCAGTCTGCACGGTGGTTGGAAAGTACTTGCGGTCAAACCGCTCCCAAAACGACTGAATAAGGATCGTGTCCCTCTCCTCCAAGGTGGTAATGGACTCCCACCACTGCAAAGCGACCCCCACCAGCTTAAAGGAAGCCAATAACTGCCTTTGCATGTCGGTGCACTCATACATACGAAGATGCCGCTGGATGACTATTACTTAATATGCGAGACACCCCACGCATGAAACTAATAACCGTTGGGAGTCGAAATAAGATAGGTCTTTAGGATATGAGTTTATAACCTTTGCTATTATAATGAAAGTTGTACGATAGGGTGTATGGGCGCCCTGGATGATTGGATTGTAGTAGTTTTCAAAATTGTGAAACAGTAAGTAGTTGTGACTTCAGGATTTATTTGTTTAATAAGTGAGGATCATTTTTCCCAAACTTTGTCACGAGGACGGTATAGGGAAGATTGGGTATAACTTAAATTTGATTCAGTTAGAACTATATGGTGAGACTTAGTGTAACATCGATGGTGATTTTCGTTAATGTACTGTATGGGCGGTATTACTTAGATTTCTTGCGATGTGAGATTTATACTCAGAGTTGACCTTATCAGTATGGTTCATTTTTCTGAATTTCGGAACGAAATTCTGTTATAAGGGGGGAAGTATGTAATACCCCGTAATTTTAATGACTTTTAAAATGGGTTATATTTTAAATTAATGGATTAATTGGATTTTATTATTAATTAATTCATTTGGGTTTTATCCGAATTGAGGATATTAAAATGGATGATTCTGAATATTACTTAAAGATATTTAGGTAATATATGAATGTGATGTCATTGATATGACGGTGTGATATAAAATCGGTAATTTGAATTTTTAGTCAGACGCGGTATGGGACGTGTCGGGACTAATTTATTAAATTAAAAAGGAAATTTATTTTTTATTGACCTTATAGTCATTTTGACTGCGTCGTTGCGTCCGGGAGGTTCGAAATAGTCAGAAAAGTCTATTTGGATGTTAATTTTGAGTTTCGGGTCATTTGAAAATGAAAAGACAACCCAAAAGGGCATTTTGGTTATTTTTACAAGGGGATGAATAGTGATGTCGGGTTTTGTCTTATTATAAGTATTTGGAGATTAGTGTATGTAGGTTCATTTCATCTCTTCTACACAAAATTGAAAAGTCATCTTCTTAGAGAGAGTGGAAGGTTGCTTGAAAAGAAAAAGAAGTTTGCTTGGGAAGGAGGAGAACCAAAGGTCAAAGGTCACCACCACCATCACCACCTGTGTTATTCAACTCCAAAGGGTCAGATCTTCATTAGAGGCAAGGGTTTGATATTTGCAATTTAAGTTCGTATATTGTCCATGTTAGGATAGTTATAAAAAGAGATGATTTTCATGCTTGGAAGATGAAAGGATATAGTTGTTAATGGATTTTTGGAATCTAAAAATATATAGTAATTAAACTCATGTTGTAGGTAGTTAGTAATCCAATAAATATTCATCAATCTGTGGAAGAAATTCTGAAAATAATTTAGTATTCTTGAAGATAATATGTTGATAATTTTCTGGAAAAAGAGGCAAAAACGAGTGGAATGAGAAGAGCCAATTTGGAATGTTTAGATCTTCTTTTTGAGTGCATTTGGATGAGATTTAAGAAAAACTCAAAACACATACCTGACTCAATTTTTCGTGTTGAATCCAAATCTGAAGTCGTATTGATGATTTGAATAATTTTTTAGTCTAATTTTTTTGAGTATTTAAAATATGAGAATTCATGATGTTGTTTCTTTTTAATGTTGGTTCTTATCCCAAAACTTTTGTAGATCTTCGATGATTATTAATTGGATATTATGGGACTTAGAGAAGATCAGTATGCCCTAGTTAAGATTTGAATTAATTTGATTGGGATTTAATTGATTAGAATTATGATAATTAAAGTTAAAGAGATTTTGGTTGCTAGATTCATGTGTTGGATTCTAATCTGTTTGTATGAGGATTAAGGATAGTTCAAGTAGGGGAGATTTAATATAACACCTGGGTAGCCTTAGGGTTATAATTTAAACATCAAGGACTGAGTTTCAGCTCATTATTGATTTCGCAAGGGCTGAGTGTAGTAGAAGAGCGTAGTGGTATGGCTCCTGGATAGAGATGGGAGTTTAGAACACATTTGGTTGAAAGAGGGGATGAGGTTATTCCGATCGCATATTTGAAGTTGAAGAACCTCCTCGATCGACAAAGTTAAGTAGTAGTATATTGGAGGGGTTCCTTGTTTGGATTTCGCTTTGCGAGACGCTCCGCGCATGAACCTTAACGACGTCGGGAGTGGAGAGATGTTATAGGATGCGAGGATTGTTTTGGGAAGACTTGTATTTATTTTGATGTATAGAGCATTGGAGATTTATTTTGAGTTAAATGTTGTATTTATTTCAAGAGAATTTTGGTTGTATTTTTATTTGAAGAGATTTGAGATTAGTGGTTTCCTCTATTGTTGTTGTGGGATTTAGATGCTCTATACCTTGTGCATTGTGGATTTAGATTTATTTTATCGCATTAGCGCTCCGTTCGCTCTCCCCGAGCGGGCGGGGTGTTACAAATGGTATCAGAGCTTAGGTATACGGCAACCCTCGGGGCTTGGGTTTTGGGTTCATTGCGTGGTTAGTAATTTTTGGAGATAGAAAATTTCAGGTGAAATTCGTGATAGGTTTCAGAATTAGATGTGAGGAAATTATTTTTGGAGACGAGATTATTTTGGAGATTGTGGGCCTGATTTTGAGAGTTAGGCATTCGGCGAATTTCGAGGGCGAAATTCCATTGTTAGTGGGGAAATGTAACAACCCGCGTAATTTTGGGCTATTTTAATTAATTTCTGAAATATGGAGGAAAATAAAGTTTTTGATCAAATTATTTTTATTGCTCAAATATGTTGGTTATTATTTTTAAAGGCGAGAATTTCAAACGGTTCGAAAACGGAGTTAAAACGGATTTTAAAATGATTTTTAAATGTTTTTAACTCTTGGAGTTGTTTTGACTTCCAACTCTTCATTTCTTTGCCTTATTTAAAGCAGTCTTTTGGATTCCAACTCTTCATTTCTTTGCTTTATAAAAGGAAGTCGTGGACAAACCTTTTAACATACTTTTGGCCCAACTTTTGGCAGCAAATATATTTTATATTCTTCTTCTTTTTATATACACATTGGCCCTTGAGATTTGTGAGTTCCAACCTTAGATTAGAGGTGTTCTTGGGGCTATTTTTGTTAAAGGTTCTTGGAGGAGCTTCTGTAGATCTTTTATGTTGATCTTGAGGATGTGATCATTGGTTTCTCATCATGGTTTGAGGTATGGATTTTTACACAATATGTTCCTTAAATCTCGCGAGTGTCATTGATACTATATTATTTTGATGTATAGAGCTTTGGAGATTTGTATTTTATTTTTGAGTTAGTTGTTGTATTTTTTATTCAAGAGACTTGTTGTAATTGAAGAGATTGAGATTAGTGGATTTTAATTACATTGTGGGATTTATTTAGATGCTCTATACCTTATCACTTGTGGATTTGGATTTATTTTATCGCATTAGTGCTCCGTTCGCTCTCCCCGGGGGATTTCATCCAATTCCAACGGTCTGATCGTCTGGAATAAATTTTTTTTTTAGTGTTTGTATCTGATTAGAACTCTTTTCTTAATCAAACTCTTAATCCTTTACATGACAAAGGGTTTCAAGAATATCATATAAATCATCACTACATGGAAATTTCCCATCTCAAATTGGGTTTTTCTTCCATAAATCTCATCCTAATAACTCCTAAACTAATATGGATGGTGCATCAACGAAATAAGCAAGATAAACACTTGCCTGAGATTTTCAGAAATCTGGTTTGGTGTTGAATTTGGTGTGGTTGCGTTCCTCGTCTCGCGATCTACGCGTTGGCGGTATATTTATTGGATAAAAATAATTTACTACTTAGATTTCTTGCGATGTGAGATTTATACTCGGAGTTGACCTTATCAGTATGGTTCATTTTTCTGAATTTCGGGACAAATTTCTGTTTTAAGGGGGGAAGTATGTAATACCCCGTAATTTTAATGACTTTTAAAATGGGTTATATTTTAAATTAATGGATTAATTGGATTTTATTATTAATTAATTCATTTGGGTTTTATCCGAATTGAGGATATTAAAATGGATGATTCTGAATATTACTTAAAGATATTTAGGTAATATATGAATGTGATGTCATTGATATGACGGTGTGATATAAAATCGGTAATTTGAATTTTTAGTCAGACGCGGTATGGAATGTGTCGGGACTAATTTATTAAATTAAAAAGGAAATTTATTTTCTATCGACCTTATACTCATTTCGACTGCGTCGTTGCGTCCGGAAGGTTCGAAATAGTCAGAAAAATCTATTTGGATGTTAATTTTGAGTTTCGGGTCATTTGAAAATGAAAAGACAACCCAAAGGGGCATTTTGGTTATTTTTACAAGGGGGATGAATAGTGATGTCGGGTTTTGTCTTATTATAAGTATTTGGAGATTAGTGTATGTAGGTTCATTTCATCTCTTCTACACAAAATTGAAAAGTCATCTTCTTAGAGAGAGTGGAAGGTTGCTTGGAAAGAAAAAGAAGTTTGCTTGGGAAGGAGGAGAACCAAAGGTCAAAGGTCACCGCCACCATCACCACCTGTGTTATTCAACTCCAAAGGGTAAGATCTTCATTAGAGGCAAGTGTTTGATATTTGCAATATAAGTTCGTATATTGTCCATGTTAGGATAGTTATAAAAAGAGATGATTTTCATGCTTGGAAAATGAAAGGATATAGTTGTTAATGGATTTTTGGAATCTAAAAATATATAGGAATTAAACTCATGTTGTAGGTAGTTAGTAATCCAATAAATATTCATCAATCTGTGGAAGAAATTCTTAAAATGATTTAGTGTTCTTGAAGATAATATGTTGATAATTTTCTGGAAAAAGAGGCAAAAACGAGTGGAATGAGAAGAGCCAATTTGGAAGGTTTAGATCTTCTTTTTGAGTGCATTTGGATGAGATTTAAGAAAAACTCAAAACACATACCTGACTCAATTTTTCGTGTAGAATCCAAATCTGAAGTCGGATTGATGATTTGAATATTTTTTGGATCTGATTTTTCTGAGTATTTAAAATATGAGAATTCATGATGTTGTTTCTTTTTAATGTTGGTTCTTATCCCAAAACTTTTGTAGATCTTCGGTGATTATTAATTGGATATTATGGGATTTAGAGAAGATCAGTAAGCCCTAGTTAAGATTTGAATTAATTTGATTGGGATTTAATTGATTAGAATTATGATAATTAAAGTTAAAGAGATTTCGGTTGCTAGATTCATATGTTGGATTCTAATCTGTTTGTACGAGGATTAAGGATAGTTCAAGTAGGGGAGATTTAATATAACACCTGGGTAGCCTTAAGGTTACAATTTGAACATCTAGGACTGAGTTTAAGCTCATTATTGATTTCGCAAGGGCTGAGTGTAGTAGAAGAGCGTAGTGGTATGGCTCCTCGATAGAGATGGGAGTTTAGAACACATTTGGTTGAAAGAGGGGATGAGGTTATCCCGATCGCATAGTTGAAGTTGTCGGACCTCCACGATCGACAAAGTTAAGTAGTAGTGTATTGGAGGGGTTCCTTGTTTGGATTTTGCTTTGCGAGACGCTCCGCGCATGAACCTTAATGACGTCGGGAGGGGAGAGATGTTATAGGATGCGAGGATAATTAAATTATGAAGTAAAGATACGATATTTTAATACGTGGAATTTAAAAGAGATAAAATGATACGTATTAAATTATCTTAGGGTAGTGATATTACCTTATTGATATTATATTATAGGTATGATAATGCCTATTTGATTGATTGATGATTTATGTGTATGACATACCTAGCTTACTTGTTATCGGTGGGAGGTTTGCGCGTGAGGGCAGTCATATCCTGATGAATCCATGGGATCTTTGATTTGTCGCTCGAGAACATAGGTCTATGAAAGACTTATCGGGGAGTTGATAAGTCCGCTGACTATGGGTACGTAGGTATGTTCATGACCCATGGGTATGAGAACTATGTTCGCCTCCAATGATTGTGTTGTTGTTAATGGTTCGAGGTATCCTCACCGAACCTTTTGTCCCCTTTTCGACGACCAGCGATATTGGGACATGATAGCAGAGTAATGCATTGCACCGCAGCTGTGACTCGGGGTGCCGTATTATATATGAATATATATATATATATAATGGATTAAATGAATGAATGGATATTTATTATGGTTAAATCTATCTACGGTGATAATTGTAGATAACGGTGAATAGAGAAAGATAATTGAATTAAGTTAATGAATGTTTATTGAAAAAATTAATTCATATTAATTAAGAAATGATTCATGTTAATGAGAAACGATGAGAAATGTAAATGAACAATAATGTGACGTATGGTATGGGACATACGAGGATTATGATATTGGGATGGAATTATAATATGGAGACTAGAAAAGAGGAACCATTAACTAGGAGGTTAATAGGAAACGTTAAGTGTGCACTCTAGTTGAGAGGTGAGAATGGCAAGTGAGAGTTGGGTCTAACATGTACATAATAAAAGATTTATTACACTTGTTAAATACTTGTTGTTTTAAAAATCATTTACACATTCGGGCTCTGACCCAACTCTCACTTGCCATTCTCACCTCTCAACTAGAGTGCACACTTAACGTTTACTATTAACCTCCTAGTTAATGGTTCCTCTTTTCTAGTCTCCATATTATAATTCCATCCCAATATCATAATCTCTGTATGTCCCATACCGCGTCATATCAAGGATAATATATGATTTTTATCCAATAAATGATTTCAGAATTTCTCACATCGCAAGAAAATATGGGGAAGTACACAATACGACAGGAAAGATGCTCAACAAATATATATTAGCGATGAATAAAACGTAATAACACGAGTACGAATATTCAAATCAAAATGCAAATCTCAAAGCATTTATCAATATAATTTCTCAACAACACATCAATGGGTCACCAGGCCTCACCCCATTCGCATATGCTTTATCAAGCCATAGCCCGGGAAACAGGAATTTTTGCGGGTGCCCAACATCCGTGCCATATTAAAATCTCATGACAACGTGCTCATCAATAATATAATGATACCACATGAATCAAAATAATTATAACAATTATTTTCCAGATTTCAATGAATTTATCAATTCAAATATGAGTTCAATTAAACAAGAATTCAAAGAGAATGACACTCGCGAGATTTAAGGAGCATATTGTGTAAAACCCCATACCTAAAACCATGATGAGAACCCAATGATCACATCCTCAAGATCAACTCAAAAGATCTACAAAATCTCCTCCAAGAACCTCTAACAAAATAGCCCCAAGAACACCTATAATCTACGGTTGGAACTCACAAATCTTAAGGGCCAATGTGTATATAAAAAGAAGAGGAATATTAAAATATATTTGCTGCCAAAATGTTGTGCCAAAAGTATGTTAAAAAGGTTTCCCGCGACTTCCTTTTATAATGCAAAGAAATGAAGAGTTGGAATCCAAAAGACTCCTTTAAATAAGGCAAAGAAATGAAGATTTGGAAGTTAAAACAACTCCAAGAGTTAAAAATATTTTAAAATCATTTTAAAATCCGTTTTAACTCCATTTTCGAAACCGTTTGAAATTATTGCCTTTAAAAATAATAACCAACATATTTGAGCAATAAAAATAATTTTATCAAAAACTTTATTTTCCTCCATTTTCCAGAAGTTAATTAAAATAGCCCAAAATTACGCGGGTTGTTACACTTCCCCACTAACAATGGAATTTCGCCCTCGAAATTCACCGAATGCTTAACTCTAAAAAAAATCAGGCCAAAAATCTCCAAAAATAATTTCGTCTCCAAAAATAAATTCATCACATCTAATCTAGATGCCTATCACGAATATCACCTAAAATTTTCTATCTTCAAAAATTGCTATCCACGCAATGAACCCAAAACCCAAGCCCCGAGGGTTGCCGTATACCTAAGCTCTGATACCATTTATTTATTTTATCGCATTAGCGCTCCGTTCGCTCTTTCCGAGCGAGCGGGGTGCTACAAATGGTATCAGAGCTTAGGTATACGGCAACCCTCGGGGCTTGGATTTTGGGTTCATTGCGTGGTTACTAATTTTGGGAGATAGAAAATTTTCGGTGATATTCGTGTTAGGTTTCGAGATTAGAGGTGAGGAATTTATTTTGGGGAGACGTGATTTATTTTTGGAGTTAGTGTAGTGGCCTGATTTTGAGAGTTAGGCATTCGGTGAATTTCGAGGGCGAAATTCCATTGTTAGTGGGGAAGTGTAACAACCCGCGTAATTTTGGGCTATTTTAATTAATTTCTGAAATATGGAGGAAAATAAAGTTTTTGATAAAATTATTTTTATTGCTCAAATATGTTGGTTATTATTTTCAAAGGCGAGAATTTCAAACGGTTTCGAAAACGGAGTTAAAACAGATTTTTAAATGATTTTTAAATGTTTTTAACTCTTGGAGTTGTTTTGGCTTCCAACTCTTCATTTCTTTGCCTTATTTAAAAGAGTCTTTTGGCTTCCAACTCTTCATTTCTTTGCCTTATTTAAAGGAGTCTTTTGGATTCCAACTCTTCATTTCTTTGCATTATAAAAGGAAGTCGTGGGCAACCCTTTTAACCTACTTTTGGCACAAATTTTGGCAGCAAATATATTTTATATTCCTCTTTATTTTTATATACACATTAACCCTTGAGATTTGTGAGTTCCAACCTTAGATTAGAGGTGTTCTTGGGGCTATTTTGTTGTAGGTTCTTGGAGGAGCTTTTGTAGATCTTTTGTGTTGATCTTGAGGATGTGATCATTGGTTTCTCATCATGGTTTGAGGTATGGGTTTTACACAATATGCTCCTTAAATCTCGCGAGTGTTATTCTCCTCGAATTCTTATTTGATTGAACTCATATTTGAATTGATAAATTCATTGAAATCTGGAAAATAATTGTTGAAATTATTTTGATTCATGTGGTATCATTATATTGTTGATGAGCACGTTGTCATGAGATTTTAATATGGCACGGATGTTGAGTACCCGCCAAAATACCTATTCCCGGGCTATGGCTTGATAAAGCATATATGGATGTGGTGAGGCCTGGTGACCCGGTTAAAGTGTTGTTGAAAAATTACAATGATGAAATGCTATTGAGATTTGCATTTTGATTTGAATATCCGTACTCGTGTCTGTGACACCCCGCCTAATTAAATACCGGGAGATCACTTCTTTATTAAATTAAAATCAAGGTGAACAGTTGGTTCATTCTTTGCATCACTGTCGTAAAATAACTTTTCCAAATTTAACACCCTATTTAATTAAGCTAAGTGTCAAAACCATTTTTTTTAACATTACTTTCCAAATTTTATTTTGAAAATAAAGATTTAATTATCTACAACAATTCAATATTTAAAGAATCACACCACAATAATCCTGGAACATATAATCCAATTAATTTAAACATTCAACAACTAAACCCCAGCATTTAAAACTTAAAGTAAAACATACATGCTGAATAAATCCCAAAGTAACAGTACTAGAAATAACTGAAATACAAATGTCCCAATAAAACTGATAAATAGTGGAAAGGGCGACACATGCCCAATAAGGAGAATGATAGAAGTGGAATCAAGTAAATGAAATCGTCTAAGCAAGTGGCCTGCAACTCCCACCTAAGCTGCAGCACGTTCCTTCCAAGGGATCCTAAACAAGACGCCCCTGTGGCTGGGCACCTGTAATATATACATATATATACAAGAGAGAAATAGGAATAGAAACGGGTCAGATCCCGATAGTGTATATGATTTAAAAATTCATTTAGCAAGTATTTAAATTGATACAGGCCAATGCAACAACATATTAGTGCGACACTCTCTTGAGAAATTCTCGCCTCTCTTCTAATGTGCACTCCTATCGCACTAACCTTCCCAATGGTTTATCTCATCATATATCACACTATCCTTCCCCAAGGATTTAACTTATCTTAGGTGACTCTCAAAATATAAGATTTAACAACATCATGGTTTAAAAAGGATAATTTCATTTAGTACAAAACGCTCATTTTAACTTTATTGATTCATAAAGTTTTTCAATATCATATTATACTTTTCAAAAAAAGTATTTCCAATTTGAGTCATTATACATGTCTTACTTACCATAACACAGTAGACAGTTTCCCATATTTCAGAAGTTCATATATATATATTAAATACTCGTATAATATATATATTCTAACAGCACCCCACATAAAATTTTATGGTGTGGGCATACTCTGCTATCCAATCCCCGTATCAATCGTACTAAAGGGAATGCAAGTTCGGAATCACTCTCGAACTGTATAAATACATACACAAGCAATATTGAGGCGAAGCATAGTTTCCAAGTCCAAGAGGTCAGTACATACCCTCACGTCTCTTAGGACAGTGACTACCGATTCGATAGCCTGTACCTATGATTTCTATCTTCTAGGGTACGAGTCAATATCCCCCATAAGGCACACGAGATAAGATCGTCCCAGCGCGAAAACCTCAGGGATAGCAAGTAGCGCGGGCATGATTTTCACAAGTATATAATATATGCATACACAATCATATAAATATACCACTTTTATTATATCAATTTAGGTTTATCCAATAACCCACATTCACAACATTTATCCTTATTTTCCCATTATTATTTATCAAGTATAATGGTTCGTTTCTAACTTTAATTCGAAGGGTTTTTCCAACTTACTACGTAACCCTCATGGACTCTATTCTTCCAAATGTAAAATTCAGTAGATATCCATTTACGTTCCAACGTAACTCTCTCTTACGTGTCTCTCCCCTTTAATATATACTTACATTGTCCCTTATGCAAAATATCCCAAAAATATAGATTTCGCCTTACATTAAAGGATTTTGAATTTTATTTTTAAAGATGAGAATTTCAAACGGTTTCGAAATCGGAATTAAAATGGAGTTTTAATTGAATTTTTATTATCTAGAAGATTCCTCGAAACATAAAACTCTATAGCAAAAAATATATTTAATAATATTGAACAGTCCGATCGAGTTGAATTTTTTTCTGTAGCTTCGTCTCGTCTTCAGCTAATTCTCTGTAAAATTTCATCCAATTCCAACGGTCCGATCGTCCGGAATAAATTTTTTTTTAGTGTTTGTATCTGATTAGAACTATTTGCTTAATCAAACTCTTAATCCTTTACATGACAAAGGGTTTCCAGAATATCATATAAATCATCACTACATGAAAATTTCCCATCTCAAATTGGGTTTTTCTTCTATAAATCTCATCCTAATAACTCCTAAACTGATATGGATGATGCATCAACGAAATAAGCAACATAAACACTTGCCTGGGATTTTCAGAAATCTGGTTTGGTGTTGAATTTGGTGTGGTTGCGTTCCCCGTCTCGCGATCTACGCGATGGCGGTGGCGGCGGTGCAAACGGGTGAGTTTTGAGCCTTGGAATGCCTTGAGAGCTCTCTCCTCTCCTCTCCAATGGCCGTTCTAGTGTTTTGAGTTATCTAACCCTAGTATATAACCTAAACATCTGATATAACCCCTTTAATTTTCGTGGGTTTAATTACCCAAAAATACAAAATGACTAAAATGCCCTCAACGGGTATTAATTAGGCCTAAAAACGCCCCGAGACCCAAATCAAACTCCCGGGTATACTTTTCTGACTATCTCGACCCTTCCGGACGCGTTGGCGCACTCAAAATGACCATACGAACAACTTATAAAATATTTACTTTTATTTATCAATATTTAGTCCCGACGCGACACGGGCGCGTCCCGACTCAAATTTCTAAATTTGTCATTTTATTCACTCGTGACATTTAATATGGCCACTATTATATATTACTTTGCTCATTAGTAATATTCAACAAATTTTCCCATAACTACTAACTCTCATCACGTTAATAATTATAACATAATTAATTTTCGGATTTTTATTAAATAATTAATTCACATTAAATTTAATAAATCCCCAAATTAATATAGGATAAAAATACCGGGTATTACACCTGCATCCTATTTAACTTAATTGCAACAAACCATGCAATTTATACCCATTATTCGTGAAACCCTAGTAGCATACCTTACGATTCTGGGATTAGACCCCGGTATACCCCGGTAGTTCTAATTGGCATGTAGGACTCAGATGGTGAGTGCCTAGTTGTTATTTGCTACATATGTATGAGTGCCACTCTATCTAAGTGTGCCAAGCTATTTTATTATTTCCCTAATTATTTAGGATTGCCTGCCCAAAGGTTTTGGACGATACTATAAAGGTATGACTACGCAGTTGCAGCTCCTATAACCGATAATTTATGGATTATCTGGTTATAATCTGAACCTTTATCCTTGTAACTTAATATATATTCAATTGCAATTCGCCATATTATTCTTTCACGTATCAATAGACTTTAGTATATCCCTGTTAGTTCTATGATATTACCTTTTTTTCTTTCTATAACCTCTGCATAAGTTAATTCCAGTTATATTCTGATAATATATTCTACTCACATCTTGTATAGATATAAAATTATCTACACGGCATATCTACTTAATTGTTTCCCTTCCAGGTGGACAATGAGCTCAAAAAAGGCGAAATACCACCCGTACATATGAACTTTTACTCCATTGTATCCTGAAAAACTTTTTCACCAACATACGTGTGGGCGGTAGCAGATAAGGATAGTAGTCCCTACTAGAATGTCTATATTACAACTTATCAGCTCCTGTGTTTCTCTTATGTTTTCTACAAAATCCCTGTTATGAGTGACATGTTGGAATAAATGTATTTTGTTTGATATAGACTCGTGAATTTAATAATATGCCTAACATCCTCCATGATAAAATCATTTAAATTCCTCTTTCCTCGAATTATTTCATTTTATATTATTATCCTTTGGTTACCATTAAAGCATAGAATTGAATATGCGATAACATGGCATCAGAACATTGTCAGATTTCATGCCTATGCGGGACCGAGCGCAAGAATCTTTTCATCTGCAACTTATAAGCTTATTATACTACAAGTCTCTTTGTTATATTCTGGAACTCATATTGTTTTGCATTAATGAATATCTGGGTTCTCGATATCCGTAAAACTACCCCCGAGAGGTTTAAACAAGCTATCAAAGATATAGGTTACGCGAAGCTATGTCAACATATATGGAGTATCAACCTCGATTGGGCTAGTTCTACCCTCGAGATTAAACACAACTTGCTCATCGGAGACTTGATGGGACAAGCCCAAGCAACCAGACAAGCAAAGTGATTCTTTATAGAGCCTGATACCTTGCAACATGCTAATCATCTTGCATGGGATATAGTGACACCTAATGAGATGAGAGTAACTCCCCCTAACACACCTATTAACTATGGACCCATTTCACCAAACACCAGTTGTTTTACCCCTTCAACCACTAGTACCTCTTACAATGATTTTGATCCTTCAGAACCCGACCCAGAGTTTGACCACGTTGTTCCTCAGATGGCTTGAAGATTTTTGACGGAATATGGCTATAAATAAATAAAAAATTATAAGTGTGGGTGTGCAAGTAGAAGAATACCATGTTCCCTAATGACGGCATTAGCTGAACTAATCGTTCTTTTGTAATAGTTAATCGTTATTTCATTATAAAATAGGATCCTACGTATATGTACTTTTCTTTGTTTTGTCCTCACAAGTTGACTGTGTAATACTATATGTAACCCGATATAATATAATATGACAAGTTTGTTTTCTTTATCTTTACTTATAATTTATCCATTGATATATTGTTAATATAGGATGGCTAACACTCGCGCAACTACTAGTGGAACCCAAGAGGAATGACCAATTCCATAGATGTCTAATCCAACTACCACCAATGAAGGAATTATGCGTTATCTACAAGAATTATCTATACTGACCTAGCGACAAAAAAATATACCACCCTCACCAATAGTTAATAATAAAATACCAGAAGAAACTCGGAGGATGAATGCCCTTAAGGAATTTCTGAGGCAAAAATAACCAATATTTTTCGGGAAGCCCAACACTGACGAAGCGGAGAAATGGATCCGTCGAACACTTAAAGTGTTTAACAAAGTAGGCATTATCTCGGAACTCAGTAAAAGTAGACTTCTGGTGGAAATATATTCTACGTTCCCGAAATGTGAACGAGTTAACATGTGAGCAGTTTGAAGAAATCTTTTTCAATAAATACTTTTCAGAGTCAATGAGGGATCAGATGACTGTGGATTTCCTAAGCCTATAATAACAACAGATGAATGTGGCCTAATATGAGTCTAGGTTCAAAAAATTATTATGATATGCTCAAGAGTACATCGATACCTAAACTAAGAAGTGCAAGAATTTTGAACTAGGGTTACGCTAAAACGTTAAATCCTTAGTTATCCGTTTACAGATTCGTGAATTTGACCGAATAGTCGAAGTCGACTCTCTCATAGAAAAGAACCCATTATGTAGTAACATAACCCGAATTTCCACTCCTCCATAAAACCCTTATGTCGTTGGAAACTAACTGAATCAGCGAGATCATCCCTACACCAAGCCCAAGGATGGTCAAAATTTTAGTCAAATCCATCATAGCAATATTCGACCTTTTGTGCATTGTCACGAATGAAACCAAGTAGGATACCTTAGGTACCGGTGCCCTCTCTTACAAATGCCTCCTCCCTCTACATCCACTAATTTTACCAAACCTCCCTACAATAACCCAACCAATAACTCTAACCATCCACTGCAATAACATCTCCATGAGAAGAGGCAAGAACCACTCAATAGGACCCGAGGTTATAATTTATCCCTTCTCCCAACGAAAAATCCAAATCACCACGGTGTGGTAGAAGGCAATCTTCCATTCTATAACATTTCAGAACATATATTATTTGATTCCGGATCCACACATTCTTTCATTAGTCATTCATGTATGACTCGCCTGTAGTTATATTCTAGTCCATATGCTCATTCTTTTACTATAGGAATGCCAACGGGAAAAATGGTTATTTCCGACAGGGTTTGTAAGCGTCACACTTTACGCTTTGGAACCAGGACCCTAGCTATAGATTTAATAATTCTTTATCTAACAGAGTTCGATTTAATCATAAGGATAAATGTATTATCCCCGAAGTTTGCTCATATTGATTCCCATGCAAATATGGTAACATTCGAACCACCCCATCAACCTTCATTTTATTTTCAAGGAAGAAATCCTCATCAACCCCTACTGTTTCAAATAGGTAAAAAGGAAACTTCCTCCCTTTCCACCATCTTAGCTAGATATAAGGACGTGTTTCTTGAAGATTTACCCGAAATACCCCCACCTCGAGAGATTGAATTCTTATCAACTTATTGCCAAATACCTCTCCTATTTCAATACCCCCTTATCGTATGTCTCTATTAGAGTTGAGAGAACTCCGAACACAACTATATGACTTGTTAAAGAAAGGATTTATATTCCCCTATACATCACCTTGGGTAGCTCCAGTTCTTTTCGTACGAAAGAAAGACGAAAATTTTCTGTCATGCATTAATTATTAAAAGATAAACTAGGTAACCATAAAAAAATACCCTTTGCTCAGAATAGGAGATCTGTTTGACCAGTTAGGAGGGTTAAGAATATTCTAAAAGATTGACTTAAGATCTTGGTATCACCAACTTCGTGTCAAGGAAGAAGATGTACCCAAAACCGCCTTTCGAATACGATATGGTCATTTTAAGTTCTAAGTGTAAGGACATTATTTTAAAAGTCCGTTATCAATTTATTATGTAGTATACCACTACACCGTCAAAGAGCATTCGAGAACATTCAAGCATCAAAGACGGATCCGAATATCAAAATCTTCAACATTCAAGCCTCCGCGAGGTTAAGTTTGGTAAAGTTGTGTTTTAATTCCTTAGCATTTCATTTAAAAGTATTGGGCTAATTTTAAAAGAGGTTTGAAAATTTTTCTAAGTGTTGAGGCGTTCTTTTTCGTCAAAATGAATTTTCCAAGATTAAAAGAAGAATTTTTTATTTCAAAAATTAAATTTATTTTTCGCTAATTTTCTGGTTCGAACGACATCGGATCTCGTTCGAACAACGCGTCGCCTTAAGTTTTTTATAAATAGGATTTTCCAACTATGTTTTTCATAAGAGGACCTGCATATTTTCAATAGACGAAACTGCTACAGCATATACAATTTTTGTCTTCTTCTTTTAGGTTTTAAACCTTTAGTTTTCAATTCACAAAACATCCCAATCTTTAGTGAATTATTTTGGAACCCTAGATTCAAGTTTGTTGAAACTTTACCTTTGTGGGGAGAACTCTACAACCGGAGAGCTGCGTGCTATTATGGAGGGAGTCTCTATGAAGTTACTCTTGTGGGGATGATAACCTACACCGTGAATAGGGCTGTAAACGGATATTAGAAAATCCGCATCCGTCCGATATCCGTATCCGAATTTGCGGATATTTATCCAAAAAAATGGAAACGGATACGAATATGGATACTCTATAAAAATATCCGAGAAAACGGATACGGATACGGATAGTACTAGTATCCGTCACGGATAATCCGTATCCGATGAGGAGTATCCATTTTATCGGATATCCGTTTTATCGAATATCCGTATCCGTCAAACATGTGCATAAAATATTACTAATAATATTAGTATTAGTATTACTAATAAAATAATATTAAATAAAACATTAATCGTTTATTCCCTAAAACAAAACAAACACATACTCCACTCAAAACAAAAACACCCTAAAATTATTATTTTATTGAGTATATTATAAAATGTCATGTATTATTATTTTATTGGGTATATTATCATAGAGTTCCTGTTATTTTTTTGTATGACTTTAAGCTTATATGGTTGTAAAGTATGGATGGATTTAAGCCATATTATCATTATGGAATGCTACTATTATTATGGAAGCCATAATTATTGATGTTAGGAGGTAGTAATTTTGTTATATATTTATTTGGATTGGATTGAATTTCATTGGATTGGATATTTTAATAGTTATTTTTTACGATGGCTAAACAATGTAAACGGATACGGATATTATTTGAATCCGAGGTATCCGAGTGGATACGGATATGGATAGTTGTTTTAACTATCCGGGGGGATACGGATACGAATACGGATAGTGCATCCAGATAGCGGATACGGATATGGAAAACATGGTATCCGATCCGTATCCGTCCGTTTACCACCCCTAACCGTGAAGACTGCGTGTCCTTGTGGTATAGCTGTGTGTGAACCACTGCTGATTTCTAACCGTTGCTTTGAAGGTTTGACGAAGGAACCATGCGTTACTCTTATAGGTGATCAAGTTGTATGTAAGTCAATGGTCTTGTAAACTTTTCAAAGTTCTAGAAATAAAAGGTTTTGCCCTTGGGGATTTTTCCTGAATATGGTGTTCCTAATATTTGATCTTGTGATTGTTTGATTTTCATATTTAATTCAATCACTTAGATTCATGTTGTAGGGCTTAACTAAAATTGGATTTATTTGAGAATTCACATTATTCCACTGTAGCGATTCTACAAATAGGGGAGATTTGTAAGGACATTATTTTATAAGCCTGTTATCAATTTATTATGTCGTATACCGTTACAACCGTTGAAGAAGTTCAAGAACATTTAAGCATCAAAGAGGGATTTGAATATCAAGTCTCTTCATCAAAAAGACTCCGCAATATTTTCTTTGGTAAGGATATGCTTTAAATACCTTAACTTTGCACTTAGAGCTTTGGGATTTTTTTACAAAATATTTTCTAAGTGTTGGAGAGGACTTTTTCGTCAAAATTTGAGAATGAGTAATTTTTCTATGTCCAGTATCATACCTCGTTTTTTACGCCAAGTCGTTCAAGCAAGATGTCATCTCATTCGAGTGACATGTTAATGTCGTGCGATGTCGTTTAAACGACACGTGCACGTCGTTCGAGCGACTGAGGCGGCGCATTTTTCTATAAATACTCATTAAATGATTTTATTTTCATTAAGAAGTCCCAGTGTTTTGAAAGACAGAAAACTGCGAAACTGCAGAATCCTTTGACTTCTTCTTTTAGGATTTAATCCCTTTTTATTTTCAATTCACAAAAATACCATATGCTTTGGTGAATTGTTTTGGTGTTCAAGAACGCACTTTGTTGTTGATCATTCTCTGTGGGGAGAACTCTACAACCGGAGAGATGTGTGCTATTATGGAGGGAGTCCTTGTGAAGACTTTAGACGGCATGTCTAGGACTGCGTGTCCTTGTGGTATAGCTGCGCGTGAACCACTGCAGATTTCTAGCCGTTGCTTTGAAGGTTTGACGAAGACACCGTGCGTTACTCTTGTGGGCGAAAGCAAGATGGTATGTAAGTCAATAGTCTTGTAAACTTTTTAAAGTTCGATAAATAAAAGGTTTTGCCCTGCGGGGATTTTTCCTGAAATTTGTGTCACGTACTTTATTTATGGGTTGACACATGCACACACGTAGTTGCATGTTTAGGGGCTGAATTGATTTGGTTTAAAAATATACTCTAATTAAATAAGCGTGCCAAATTATAAATTTACGAATTTAATCAATTATCACACCGTGATACGTTTTATAAATCGGTATCAGAGCTTATTTAAGCGATCAGTCATATTTTACACTTAGTCATATCTTTTGGATTGAAAAACACCCCCGCCGCTTTCATAGACCTAATGCATATAGTATCTTTCCCTTTTCTGGATCAATTCGTAATCCTCTTTATAGATGACATATTAATTTATTCCAAGGCCAGGAAAGAACACCTATGCATAGTGTTGGACACCTGTCGTAAACATAGACTTTATGCTAAGCAGAGAAAATATGACTTCCTCATGAAAGAGGTGAAATTCCTCGGACACGTAGTCCCCGAAGTAGGTATACAAGTAGACCTGACCAAAACCACTATTGTACTTGAATGGCCTCAACCCACTACCATTACAAAAGTATGCAATTTTCTAGGACTCACTGGATATTATCGACGCTTCGTGGAAGGATTTTCTAGAATTTCCTTACCATTGATGAAGTTGACCAGAAGGATGTTCATTTTATATGGACCTCCGATTGTGAACAAGCTTTCCATACACTCGAGAAAAATTAACCATCGCCCTCGTTCTGACCATTCCTTCCAGTAATAGTAGTTATGACGTTTATATTGACGCTTCCCTACAAGGGCTCAGTTGTATGTTAATTAAATAAGGAAAAGTGATCGAATAAGGGTAATGACAGTTAAAAATTCATGAATGCAATTATTCGGTACACGACTTGGAACTAGCAACAGTAGTCTTTGCCCTAAAAATATGGAGATGTTATCTATATGGAGAAGAATTTCAGGTATTATCTAACCCAAAAAGCCTTAAGTACATCTTCACTCAAAAGGATTTAAACCTCGAGCAGAGGTAATGGATAGAATTTTTAGAGGATTACAAATTTAATATACTCTACCATCGCGAAAATAGGTAACGTAGTTGTTGATGCCTTGAACCGCAAAGCCCAAGGAAACCTCCATAGTATGTTTGTATTCATAGAAACCATAAGAGAATATAACTTATAGAGAGACCCCTATACAAATTGTCATGCGAAACCATGTAGCTTGCCCCACCCTGCATAAGAAAATCATTGACCTCCAAGACCAAGATGAATTTTTGAACTCCTAGAAGAAGAAAAAAATCTAAAATAACCTCTTCGAAAAAGACTGACCTCAAACGAGGGTTAAAATTCAAATATTGAGTATGTATCCCTCTCATATACTCATTACAGGAAGAAATCTAAGAAGCCCACCATTATAAATCCATGATTTATCCCAAAAGCACCAAAATGTATCAGACTCTTAAATAACATTATTGGTGGTCAGGTATGAAAAAAAATATAGTCCATTCCGTAGCCTAAGGTTTAACTTGTCAACAAGTGAAGATTGAACATCAACACCCCAGCAGATTGCTCCAACCACTCCCTATCCCATAATGGAAATGGGATCACATTACCATGGATTTTGTCAGCGAATTACCCCGAACTTCTCAAGGATACAATTCGATATGGGTTATCGTTGATCGCCTTACAAAATTTGCCCATTTTTTACCAACTTGATCCATCGATTCTTTCTAATGACTTAGTGAAATTTACATCAGATAAATTGTCTAAATCCATGGTATACCTCTTTCTATTATTTTAGATAGAGACCCCATGATTCATAGGAAGATTTTGGCAAGCCCTACAATCCTCAATGGGAACCCAATTGTATCTAAGTGCTGCCTTCCATCCTCAAACTGATGAACAATCTGAACGAGTAATTCAAACCCTTGAAGATATGTTACGAGCATGCATATTAGATTTTCTAGGTACATGGGATTACAACTTGGCATTAATTGAGTTCTGCTACAATAACAGGTACCAAACCAGCATTAATACCACCATTTATGAAGCTCATTATAGACGACATTGTCGCTCACCCCTATGTTTGAATAAATCAGGGGAAAATCATGTACCTGGACTCGAATTATCACCAAAATATGAAGAAGATACGTCTTATTCGAGAAAGTTTGAACTCAGCACATAGTTGATAAAATAGTTATGACGACACCCGAAGAAAGCCATTAAAATTTCAAGTGGATAATTAAGTATTCCTACATGTGTCCCCAAGAAAGGGAATAATTCGATTTGGAAAAAGAGGAAAGTTAGTTCCCCGTCATGTCAGTTCCTTTGTAATCGTCAAACGTATCGAACTAGTAGCCAATGGTTTGGAATTACTTCCCGAATTATCCAAAATACATGATGTGTTTCATGTTTCACAATTTCAAAAGTACATCCCCGACCCAAGTCACATTATCACCTAGAAAGGCATAACCATCAACCCTAACCACGAGATCAAGGAAATTCCTATCCAAATCCTTGACCAACAAGAGAAGGTCCTCCGACGTAAAATCATCCCACTAGTCAAAGTTCTTTGGTGGCACCAAGGAACAAAAGAAACAACATGGGAGACTGAAGACGTTATGAGATAACAGTACCCTGCGCTTTTCACATGTAATTTCAAGGATGAAATTTTTTTAGGTGGGAAGAATGTAAGACCATGCCCTAAATAGGCATTTAGTCCCTCAAAAGTCCTAAAATTCCTCAGATACCCTAGACTTTATCAAAAATACCAAAATACCCTTGAGTAAAGAATCAAGTTAATATTCACCATTCTATATCAATTAAATCCTAACTTTAACCCAAAGTTTGACAAAATAAACTTATATTTTATAGGAATTTCACGAACCAATCCCTTAAGTTTGAAAAATTGCATA
Organism: Sambucus nigra; assembly: GCA_949130495.1. NCBI lineage: Eukaryota > Viridiplantae > Streptophyta > Magnoliopsida > Dipsacales > Adoxaceae > Sambucus > Sambucus nigra. Next base: position 635,995,295 of record OX422212.1, on the reverse strand, counting down.
AAATCCCCCTGAAACTTTTAAAAAGTAACTTATAAGCCCTAACTCTAAACAAAAACTGCCCAAGGACCAAACCAAAAACTTAACTAATTTTCACTTCCATTCCTACTGATATGGGACCAGCTAGACTAACAACATGGAATGTACCACATGGAGTACCCATGGTACCCATTTAACCCCATATGTATACCTTGGTTGAAACTTGCGTAAAATCAGGTTAAAAATCACATCCAAATCCACCAATGAAACCTCCTCCACGAACCCTATCCCTGGGAAAACTCACTTCAGCTCAACACACTTTCAAAGTAAAGTTTTGAGGATTTATAAATCTCTATCATTTTATGTGTGAATGTTGTTTTCTTTCATTTGGTTATGTTTTTACACTTATATAGAGTAAATATATGTATTTATGTATGAATATTAGTGTGTGAATGCACTCAATAAGCTTAAAAACTAGAAAAGTCCATTGAAACTTGAGCTTTAATGGTGTATTATGCTCCCTTGACTTTGAACCAGTTTCAAAGTGAGGAAAATTAAGCTTTGGTCCTGAGGAACCTAGTTGCAATGTGTAATTGAACAAAAACTAAGTTTTATGCCCAAATTGAAGTTTGAATTTTTCGAGCTTCAAAGTTTCTAGACATGAATTCAGGAGTTATACTTAACCAAAATCCTTCAAACCAAGACTGTTAAATTGAATTTTCAACATGAAATCCAAATTACTATGCTGGAATAAGAGTCATAGCTTTCAACCACTTATTCTCAAGTCAAACATTTGCCCTTTTTACGATAATCACTAGCTCAAACTAGCTCGCCAAAATCTTTGAAACCAATATGGTTGGATTCCTTTTTAAAAATTACCAAACTTTCATTCAGGAACAACCTCATATGGATTTCTAAATTGTCTTAAGTACAGGGTCAAAGTTTCATAACCCTAAAGTCAAAACTTCAAAGGTTGAAGGTGATGTGGGTTACACACGAGTAAGTGGGGGTCAAACCAGGCACGTGTGATGTTCGACCCAGTGCGCGAGGGTGCTTCTCCAATCAGAAAAACATGATTTAGTTTCCAAATTTTCTGGAAAAAATGGTATATTATTTGACCCTGTTTGGATCCCTGGAAAGCATAATCTCGAGAAAACCAATTTAAGGTTAAAAATCCAAATTTCATTTTACACATAACACCCTGGACAAATTTTCCAAGTATTTCAAAACACTCCCAAACTTTTTTCAGCAATTCTTTAGGTCAAAAAAGCCATTTTTTCTCTTTCCACTAAACCCAGATCCAAATGGAAACTAAGAAAAATATTACCTTTTAAACTTTTGAAATTATATATTATATCCTCTTAATTATTTTTACACTGAAACTTATTTCAATTTATCACTCTAGTGCATCACATAAGCATTATTTAGACCTATAATACCTACTTATACTCTCCCTAATTTTAGACTATCCAGTCAACTACCATGAAATAGACGCATAAAATCACAAATCGTATTTACAAAGTAGGTGATTATATTTTCAATATTAAACAATTGAGCTTATGCCTTTGCATATTACTGTGTGGTTGTGTGACTATGTGATAACTTGAACTCGTACTCTTATTACGAACACTTTTGTATAGTTCAAATTTATAGTGAATATTTATTATATTGATATCCAAGTTATCCCTGAAACCCGATAAACCGTTACAACCTATAAATTCAGTAAACACCACTAAATTTCCTTAAACCCTTAATTGTGGTATGACCCTCCATCCTGTTTAACTTAATTGTAACAAACCATGTAATATATACCCATTATTAGTAAAACCATAGTAGCATACCTTATGATTCCGAAATTAGACCTCGGTATACCACGGTAGTTCTAATTGGCATGCAGGACTCGGATGATGAGTGCATAGTTTTTATTTGCTACATATGTATCAGAGCCAGTCTATATAAGTGTGCCAAGCTATTTTATTATTTTCCTAATTATTTGGGATTGCCTGTCCAAAGTTTTTGGACGATATTGTAACGGTATGACTACGCAGTTGAAGCCCCTATAACCGATAACTTATGGGTTATTTGGTTATAATTTGAACCCTTATCCTTGTAACTTAATATATATTCAGTTTCAACTCACCATATTATTCTTTCACATATCAATAGACTTTTGTATACCCCGTCTAGTTCTGTAACCCCTCGTATTTTTAAGCATTTAAAATTAAATTAATTCGAGCATTTTTTTTAAATTACACTTATTCTGTAATTTGATTAAATAAAATATTGTGTGTTTGTTTAATATAGATCGGGAGAGATTATGATTGATATTTATGGAATAAATTTACTAAGTGTGTAGTAAATATCACGTGATAATTATTATATGTCCCAGTGAATAATAATGACAGGATTATGTCATATCTCAATCGGGGGTCGTGTGTAGGCTATATTAAGGTCAAAACGGAAAATTTAAGTAGAGTGACCTAGATGGCTATTTCGAGGTCACGATTGATTCCATATGAGCCGAAATAGGCAGAATAGTGTGTACCCGGGTGTATTACTTGGGTCCGGGGGAGTTTTAAACTATATAACGCTCTTACGAGGGTATATGGGTCAAGTGGGCCAGGCTAATTAGGTTAACTTCGGGATTAGAGAGGTAATAACCTAAGATTATAGGTGATGGCAGCCATTATCATTAGAGGTAAACCCTAAGAGATAGAGGAAATGATGCAAAAACTAGGAGAAAGCTAGAGAGGCCAAAATAGGAGAGAATTCAAGGGGGATTCGAGCATTCAACCTTAGATTCGTCGCCTACAACGGATCTTCAGACTCTACGAACCATTTAAGGAAAGTAATTTACTTGCACTAATCGCATATGTGGGGACTTTCGATTCATATCATAGTAGGTGTAGACCTAAATGATTTGGGTAGGGGATCTCACATGTAAAAAGGGGTTTAGGGTAAATTAATCCTTTAAACTGAAATTGTATGATGAATATAATAAAATTGAATCATGAATAGAGGTGTAAACCATCTAATCTTATTGGGAAATCATATTCATATTAATAGATAGAGATTTACATAATCGTGGGAAATTTTGAAATATAAATTGGGATTGTGAATTAATATCCTTACTATGAACCCAATTTGTGAAATTAAAGTGAGGGTAATTGACGTATTATCAATATTGAATGATTAGGTACTGTTAAGATTAGTTTAGAAACCCTGCCCAGAATGTATGTATATATTAATGGAGAACTGGGGTCATACGAATGGGTTTGGAGTAGCAAATTGGAGAAAAAACTAGAAGTGTCGCGGTCAGGTGCATCAAACCGGTTCGGGGGTACAGCCGAACCGGTTCGGTGTCAGGAAAATCTGGGTTTGGGATATTTTGTGCATGGTTTTAATTCATGGGATTTTATTTAGCGATGTTAATTTCGTGAAAAGGGAGACATATTTATTTAGGTAATTCGGCGTGGTTATATTACCATGGACAAGCGAGAAATTAAAGTTGGGTTTATTGAATTAATTAGAGAATTAATTGGCGAGCGATTTTCATTCATGAATTGAGTGGGATAAATTTGAGAATATTTGATATATGGGCTGATTAGGAAGTCTGAGCATATTAGTGGGGGGAGATGTTTTTAAATTATAGTTGAGAACTGAAAATTAAATTACGAGCCGAGAGTGTAGGCTCAGGACAGTTGGCAGGTGCTATGGGCGATATGCACGATTTAGCCGAATTTATATTTATTTATATATACAGGTATAGAGACAGTTTATATATATATATATATATATATATATATATATATATATATATATATATATATATATATATATATATATGGATTTTATAAATATCGGTGTGTATGATATTTATGTGAAGCATACCCCTCTAGTGCTATCATGGGAGGTTACACGATGTGGGTGAATCCCTTGTCAAGTGAATGCAGAGTGAGTATAATCCCCAAGTCATAGCGTCGCGTATATTTATTGTGTGATTTATTTTTAAAGTGATAAAATTTGGGTATGGTTCGGTCTCATTGTCGAACGACTATGACCGCCTCCACTACATTTGTGATGTTTATACCAAGTTCGGTGTGAGTTAGGCCAAGTTATGGTAACTGGGTTAGACTGATCATACCTGGGATATGATAGCATTTTAGAGAAAAGCTTCCAGTGATTTATTACTCTCAAGGATGGTTATTATACGCGACATATGTGTGCTTGTTGTTGTAAACTCCTGTGTATATAATAGTGTAGAAAATTATATGTCGGTTAAATACATAAAGTGTGAATGTATTATATATATATAACTGAAGTTGAAGTTATATAATCAATTAATGCTCAATTAATTAATTAAGATAATGAGTATAATAGCTTATGAATCGTTGATAGAAAGTACTCGGGTTAGAGTAGTGTGATAGAGGGAATTGCAACCGAACTAGTTAGACGGGATAGCATAACTAGGCGGGATAAGATATAAGCGCTAGGTGTGCACAATAATTGAGATGTGAGGGGTATCTCATGAGAGTGTGACACCGGCTTAAATATGAAATGTGTTCATGTATATTTAATTACTGCATCTTTATTACTTGCAAATGTTTTTCAAAAGTTTTGGCCTCTGACCCATGTCAAAAATATTTTCTAAAACCTTATAGGTGTACAGTCCAGGGACGCCAGGCTTGATGATTCATACTAGGGATGCATAACTGCAACGCATGTGGAGGCATGCAGGACTTGAGTAGACGTTTCAGTTATTTCATTACTAGTCTAGGATTCATATTCAGTATCTCAATTGGTTATATTGCTTGTTCAGTTTAGACTTTTAGTTGAATTTTTTTCTTTTCAGTCTCAGACTTTATACTTAGATTTATTTCATTCCAGTTATACTTATGATTTGGATGTTCGATTTGGAGCCGATGGTTTATTCGGCATTTATTTATTTATTCCTGTGATGTTCTAGACTTTAGTTATAATGTGGATGGTTTATATTATTTTTATTTTTTCATTTTCTTGTTGGTGTTATTACTTAATAAAAAGATAAAATTTAACACTGGCTTATTTTAACTTAGGCGGTTAGTAATTTAAAAGGTTTTTCGACAGTGATGCTAAGAATGAACCAAATGAGATTCATATTTCTTTAGTAAAGGACTGATCACCAGTGATTAAATAGACGGTGTATCACATATGGTATCAAAGCATCATGTTCTAGTGTCCATTAGATCTGTGTGACTTACTATAATTTCAGCGTAGCGTCCTTTGATATAGAGAGTAGTGGATTCAGGCAGGGCCAGCAGGGTCTTCAGCAGAAGCAGAAGCAGAAACAGAAGCAGAAGCAGAAGCATAAGCATAAGGATGTTCCTCAAGGCCAAGGGAACAATGGGTAAGGCCAGGAGGGTCGGGGCCACTAGGGCTATCGTTAGGGTAAGCCTCGACAGGTCCATCAGGGCCAGAGGCAGGGAGACTTTTCATGTCGTTGACTTATTTGCGAAGAGACGGGTCACAAGAGGAGAGATTGTCCACGGCAGGGTTGAGTACCATAATAAGGTGCCCAGTAGGGGCAAAATGCACAGCTACCTCCTGCAGCACCAGCTCCACTAGCCCCATAGTCGTAGGGGCACTTACAGTATAGACGTGTCTATAATGTTCAGGATGTAGTCTTACCGTAGACACTGCAGGCTCCACCAACAGTTGAAGATATGTTTCCTATTCATGGGCATGAGGGTAGGATTTTATTTGATATGAAAGTGTCTCACTAATTTATAGCTACTAGATTTGCACGCACAGTCAGGATATTAGAGATAGTCAACAGTCTCCTTATGTATGTAGAGTCATCTTTGAGCAGTGGATCACTTATACACTCAATTTGTAGGGGTGTGGATATTAATGTTGGGAGACTATGTTTATCCGCCAACCTTTTAGTGTTAGATATGGAGGGTTATGATGTCTTTTTGGGCACGAACTAGTTAGCAGGGTACGGGGCGATGGTGGACTATTTTGGGAGGACCATTGTGTTTTCAATTCTGGGATAGGAGATAATCCTCATGGGGATGCCTCTTCCTGAGGGAGGGTCGATCACACACCTGTACTATATTGAGGAGGCGACCTCACAAGAGGTGGTTGTCTCTTTGGATTAGATTCCAGCAGTGGGGGAGTTTAAGGATGTGTTCAAGGATATACCCAGGTTTCCACCCAGTAGGGAGATTGAGTTCGTCATTGACTTAATGTCGGGTATGAGGTCGATTGCCCGAGCGCCTTATCGCATGGCTCCTTCAGAGATGCGTACGTAGAGGGAACAAATTCAGCAGCTTCTGGGGTAGGGTTTCATTCGATGGGGTACAACACCGTGGGGTGCATTCGTATTGTTCATCAAGAATAAGGATGGGCCGTTTTGTCTGTGTATTGATTATAGGGAGCTGAATAAGGTTACAATTTGGAATAAGTATCCATTGCCTCGGATTGATGACCTGCTCAAACAGCTAAGAGGAACAGCGTACTTCTCTAAGATATATTTGAGACCAGGGTATCATCAATTGCGTATTAGAGATGCGGACGTTCTAAAGACTACTTTTCTGATGCAGTATTGGTCGTACGAGTTCAGGTGATACCATTTAGGCTAACTAATATGCCAACAGTGTTCATGGATCTTATTAACTGGGTATTCAGAGAGTTCCTTGACCAATTCATGATAGTATTCATAGATGATATTTAGGTTTACTCTCATTTGGAGGATGAGCATACAGAGCATCTGTGTATGGTTCTATAGACATTACGAGACCATTAGTTGTACACTAAATTTGAGAAATGTGGATTTTGGTTATGAAAGGTACAGTTTCTAGGCTATATTGTGTCCAATAAAGGCACTGTTGTTGATTAGAGTCAGGTATCGACGGTGAGGGAGTGAGGACAGCCCACGACATCGATCAAGGTTTGTAATTTTTTAGGGTTGGACGGATACTATCATTACTTTATTAAAGGATTCTCGAAGATTGTGGGTCCATTAATAAACTTAATTTGCAAAGGGGTGTCGTTTGTTTGGGATGACCACTATCAGTTAGCTTTCAATGAGATAAAGGACAAGTTAACTTCAGCACTTGTACTCGCATTGCCTAGGGGAGAAGTGGAGTACCGTGTTTATACAGATGCATCCTTACAGGGACTTAGGGGTGTATTATAGTAGGAGGAGAGGGATATAGCTTATGCATCTCTCAAGCTTAAGCCCCACGAGAAGAATTACCCCACACATGACCTTGAGTTAGCAGCTGTTGTGTTTGCCTTGAGGATTTTGAGGCATTATCTTCTAGGGGAGCAGTTCAGCTTGTTAACGGACCATCAATCACTTTAGTATTTTTTCACATGGAATGATCTGAATATGAGGCAGAGGAGATGGTTAGAGTTCATGAAGGATTACCAGTTTGATATTCAGTATCATCCTGGGAAGGCTAACATAGTGGCAGACGTGTTGAGTCGATGGCCTACTGGGGAGATAGCATAGGTTTGGAAGGAGAAGTTGAGGGAGCTTCACATGATGATGAGGTCTCCAGAGCTTATATATTCGTGTTGGCTATCACTTCCACGATTGTTATGCGTGTGGTGAACGCATAGGCAGGGGATCAGTTTTTCCAGGATAGAGTACGCCAATTGTTAGTAGAGGGGGCGGTGTCCTATTTGATCAGTTCTGAGGGAGACTTGCACTTCAATAGGAGACTCATTATGCCAGAGGATAAGGATTTGAGACATGCAGTAATGACAGAGTCTCACGGGTCGAGGTTTATGGTACATCCCGGTGGTGATAAGATGTACCTGGATATGCATAGGCAGTACTGGTTGTCAGGGATTAATCGAAACATAGCGGAGTTTCTCTCAAAGTGCGTTACCTGCTAGCTAGTAAAGTTAGACCACCAGAGACCGACATGGATGTTACAGCCATTAGAGGTGCCAGTGTGGAAGTTGGAGAGTATCTCGATGGACTTCATTACCAAGTTACCGACATCGCGGAGAGGCCATAACTCCATCTGGGTGATAGTAGATCATTTTACTAAGGTGGCCCATTTTCTACTAGTTCATACAGATTATGAGATGAGCTATTACATGCAGTTGTTCATTGCAAAGATAGTGAGGCTGCACGGGGTTTTGATTAATATCATGTCAGATCAGGATAAGATTTTTACGTCCCACTTCTAGCAGAGTTTTTAGGAGGCTATAAACACATATTTTCATTTGAGTACAGTGTATCATCCACAGACGGATTGAGTTAATCAGATGTTAAAGTATATGTTGAGGATGTGTATACTCGACTTTGAGGGAGGATGAGAGCAGTACCTTCCATTGATGGAGTTTGCTTATAACAATTCCTACCAGTTCACCATCGGTATGGCACCATTCCAGGCACTGTATGGATGGCTTTATCGTTCACCCACTTACTGGTTAAAGGTGGGTGACGATAAATTATTGGGAGTAGAGTTGATTCAGGATACTACTGCCATGATCGAGCTTATTCAGGGTGCATCCGTATAGCTCAGGACAGACAAAAAGAGTTACGCAGACATGAGACACATAGAGTTAGAGATTAGTGAACAGTTTTTGGTATGGGTGTCTACTATGAAGGGATTCATAAGGTTCAAAAATAAAGGGAAGTTAGCACCGAGGTATATGAGACATTTTCCAAATATTGAGAAGGTGGGACCAGTTGCGTATAGACTAGGCTTACCAGAGAACTTACAGCGGATTCACGATGTGTCCACATGTCGTCGCTAAAGAGGTACCGGAGGAGCGATAGGGCGTATTGGCATATTCTATTGGAGGAGATCGACTTGCATCCAGATATCTCCTACGAGGAGAGACCAGTTGTTATACTTGATCGTGGTGAGCGTAAGTTGCAGCCTAAGGTGGTGCCCTTGGTTTCAGTTCAGTGGGGGCACCATAATATAGACGAGTCGACTTAGGAGATGGAGGATGATATGCGCGAGAAGTATCCAGAGTTATTTACTGCAAGTATGTTCAAATTTTGGGGACGAAATTCCTTTGTAAGGGGACAGTATGCAACACCCCTTATTTTTTAGCATTTAGAATTAAATTAATTTGGGCATTTTTTTAAATTACACGTGTGCAGTAATTTAATTAAATAAAATATTGTGTGTTTATTTAATTTTGAATCGGAGAGATTATGATTGATATTTATGGAATAAATTTACCAAGTGTTTAGTAAATAACATGTGATAATTATTATACGTTGTAGTGAATAATAATGGCGGGACTCTGTCATATCTCAATTGGGGGTTGTGTGTAGGCTATATTAAGGTCGAGATGGGAAATTTAAGTAGACTGACTCGGATGGAGATTTCGAGGTCACGTGTTGATTCCGAATGGGCTGAAATAGGAGGAATAATGTACCCGGGTGTATTACTTGGGTTTCGGGGGAGTTCTAGATAATACCGGGCTCTTACGGGGGTATATGGGTCAAGTGGACTTGGCCCATTAGGTTAATTTCAGGATTATAGAGTTAATAATCTAAGATTATAGGTGTAAGCAAACATTATAATTAGAGGCAAACCCTAAGAGAGAGAGGAAAAGAGGCAAAGGCTAGGAGAAAGCTAGAGAGGAGAAATTGGGAGAGAATTCATGGGGGGGGGGGGGGGGGGGTCGAGCATTCAACCTTAGATTCGTCACCTATAATGGATTTTCAGACACCAAGAACCATTTAAGGCAAGTAATTGACTTTCACTAATCGCATATGTAGGGATTTTTGATTCATTTCATAGTAGGTGTAGACCTAAATGATTTTGGGAGGGGATCTCACATGTAAAAAAGGGGTTTGGGGTGATTTAATCCTTTAAACTGAAATTGTATGATGAATATAATGAAATTGAATCATTAATAGATGTAGACCATCTGATCTTGCTGGAATATCAGGTTCATATTAATAAATAGAGATTTGACATGATTGTTGGAAATTTTGAATTATAAATTGGGATTGTGAATTAATATCCTTACTATGAACCCAATTTGTGAAATTAAAGTGAGAGTAATTGACGGATTATCAATATTGAGTGATTAGGTAATGTTAAGATTAATATAGAAACAATTCCTAGAACGTATGTATATATTAATGGAGGATTGGGGTTATACGAATGGATTTGGAGTAGCAAATGGGAGAAGAAACCCAGGTACATCGAACTGGTTCGGGGGCACAGCCGAACCGTTCGGATGTCTGGAAAATCTGGGTTTGGGCTATTTCGTGCATGGGTTTAATTTGTGGAATTTTATTTAGAGATGTTACTTCCGTGAAAAGGGAGACATATTTATTTGTCTAATTCAGGGTGGTTATCTTACCTAGGATAAAAGAGAAATTATAGTTGGATTTATTAAATTAATTAGGGAATTAATTGGCGAGCGATTTTCATTAACGAATTGAGTGGAATAAATTCAAAAATATTTTATATATGGGCTGATTGGGAAGTCCGAACATATTAGCGGGGGGGGAGCTATTTTTAAATTATAGTTGAGAACTCAAAATGAAATTACGAGTCGAGAGTGTAGGCTCGGAATAGTTGGCAGGTGCTTTGGGCGATATGCACGATTTAGCCGAATTTATTTTTATATATAAACGGGTATAGAGATAGTATATATATGTGGATTTTATAAATATCGGTGTGTATGATATTTATGTGAAGCATACCCCTCTAGTGCTATCATGGGAAGTTGTGCGATGTGGGTGAATCCCTTGGCTAGTGAATGCGAGGTGAGTATAATCCCCTGGTCATAGGGCTACATATTTTTTTGTGTGATTTATTTTCAAAGTGAGATGATTTGGGTATGGTTCGGTCTCACCGTCGAAGGACTATGACCGCCTCCGTTACATTTGCAATATTTTTACCAAATTCGGTGTGAGTTAGTCACTTATGGTAATCGGGTTAGAGTGAGCATACCCGGGATATGATAACATTTTAAAGAAAAGCATCCAGTGAGTTATTATTCTTTAGGATGGTTATTATACGTGCATATATGTGCTTATTGTTGCATACTCCTATGTATATACACTACACCAAATCTGCCCATTTTTCAAGGTCATTGACCTTGACAAATTCACCTTGTCAAGGTCAATGACCGGGACATTTCGAGGCGAGACAAATTTTTTTGTCACGGTCATGTCACGGTCATTGACCTTGACAAAAAACTCACGTTTTGTGCCACGGTCGTGTCAAGGTCAATGACCGTGACACGTTTGTCACGGTTATAAACCGCGACAAAGCCGTGACCTTTTTTTAAAAATTGTCACGGTCATTGACCGTGACAATTCTGGGCAGAATTAAAAAAAAAAACTGATGGGCAGTATGGCCACTGCCACTGCCCAGCAGTATATTTGTACCTGTTATAGCAACATTGTACCTGTTCCAAACATCATATATCCGAACAAACTAAAGATAATGCAAATATATATTCAAATAAGAAACTATTTAAAAAGAAACAACATCACCATCATTTTATCTCAAATCTACAAACTATTTGCATGGAAAAGAGATTTTGTACCGCGACACTCGGGAACACCTCCTTATCCTTCCCTTCTCGTCCGAATAGCCACATAAGTATAGAGCATATGTGGCCTACCCTTAGGGCCACTCCCTGTCCCCTGAATTGAAATAAAGTAAAATTAGTATCCGCCCTCAAATATAGATAAATATAAATCGTAATTGAAATCGAAATCGAAATTGACATATAAATATAAATACATTACCTGTAGTGTCACTCAAATAGCTAACTTGAGCTCATATGGCACCTCCTTCCAACTAATGTACCCCGGGCAATCGTGTCAATTATAATTCTCTTCATATCTAAACACTAAGAAATACCATAATCCTATGGAGGTATGCATTGCAAATTCCTTCCAACCGTTGTGTAGCCAAAAATCAGCAGTTGAAGTTGTCAACTCCACCTTTGAATGGGGTATGGAAAGTGGAATTGACAACTTCAACCGGTGATGTTTGGCTACATAACGGTTGGGAGGAATTTGCAGAGCATCGCTCCATAGGATTATGGCATTTCTTAGTGTTCGGCTAGACGAAGAGATTCAGTCTCCTCTCCACAAATAGGACACCCCAAATAACTATGTACTAATCACCTATTAAAGGTAAGAAGCGTATATTCATGGATTAGTATAAACAAAACTTAGATGTAGTTGAAATATTTATGTATTAATCTCCTCTCCACACACGCACACTACATAAGAGTGAAAATGATAAAGTGCAGATCAAGTAAAAGCATTAAAAATGGATGTTTCGGTACAAATTGAAATAATTATTACAAATTGAAAAATTGTTTCAAATTCGGGTTATCATCAAAAATGGTTGATATTCGGTAGGAGCAGCCAAGTCATCCACACTACTATTTAGACGCCTTGGCGCGTGTTGGACAATTGACCACGGCTCGTTGTTGATATACTCCGAGTAAAACACTTGCTTAACCTTTTGAAATGCACAAACAAACAGCTCATCGCTCACGTGGTCGTTGCTCTTCAACTTGGACAAGTCAACCATGATCAAATTGGTGACATGATCAACTTTAGAAGCATTTTTATCCTCAACTCTTACCCATTCACAGTAAAATACAACCTCTTTGAAGCTTATATAATCCAATTCAAATATATTTTGGATTACACCATAGTAAGTCATTTCAGCTTCAACGAGGTTTTTATCTTTTGCGCTCGCTCGAAAGAAAGTAAGAGTCTTGTATGAAATTCCCGAGTTCTGTACATTTGTTTTTTCCTCGTACACTTTAGCGCCGAAAATGTAACCGTTCAATCGATATTTTTTGTACTCTTGTGCCACGAACAAGGGTCCAGTGGCTAGACGAGCAAGCCTTGATGTCGCATCACCCATCTTTAGGAGCTGAGAATATAGATAAATTAATTATATTAGTGGTAAAATTTGAGTGTAATGTAACGTTATATAACGACTGTTTTCATTGTAATTACCTCTTGTGTCAACCATAGCCTAAATTCGCTGTCTGATTGTACCACTGTTTTTCGTCTTTTATTGTTCTCACAGGCTTCATATTTACTGCATATTACAAAATTAATCATGTATAAAATAATCTAAAATAATGTTAAACATTATAATATTCGAAACTTACTTTTTCCATTCTTCGACATCTTCATGTGTGTCAAATAGATAACGAGCTACTTGTTCATGTTGCAAACTCGTTAATTTCACTCGTTTTCCCATCACATTACCACCATCATCGAGGAATTCATCAGTGTCATCAACGCTGGTAGAGTCAGTCATATATTCCCGAGTATATATTGATGACTCCACGGTGATGTATTCCTCTGCAATCGATCCTGCAATATATCGCGTATTCTTGACGTAATCTTTAAAAACTTTCATCAATCTTTCAAACGGATACATCCACCGATATCTAACTGGACCACAAAGAAGTGCCTCGTCGCATAGGTGTACCAACAAGTGAACACTTATGTCAAAGAATGTTGGGGGAAAGTACTTCTCCAATACACAAATCGCTTCGTTCACAGCCAATTTTGCGGCCATTATGTGTTCTCGATTCACTACCTTCTCACACAAGAGGGAGAAGGTAATACTAATTTGCATAATATCCCTACGCAAATCCTTGTGCTTGGAGAAACAGTACTTAAACAATAGAGGAACCAATTGCATGATCACATGCCAATCGTGGGACTTACACTTATGTAAATCATGAGTAACATAATTCACAATCCTTTGCAAGTTGGACGAAAAAGTAGATGGGCCCTTCAAATTATATATTGTGTCTAGAAGCACCTTCCTTTCCTCACTCGTCAAAGTAAACGCACCAGGGGGAATTATTGTCCTTCCCCTACTATCTTCTTTCAACCATAGTTGTGGTTTAAGTTTTAACGTTTTAAGGTCTTTTCGTGCATTTTCTCCATCCTTCGAATGACTCCCCCCAAGGCAAGTACCCACAATATGTTCAGCGAAGTTCTTCTCTGCATGCATCACATCCAATACATGGCGCACCGGGTTTTTCTTCCAATAAGGCAAGTCAAATAAAATTGACCTCCGAGACCATGCCTTTCTTATCTCAGTTTCATTCCCAGTTGGGGTCTTCTTATGCTTGACATTCTTAAATTTGGGATTCTTACCTGGCATATTTGGGCCACATTCAGAAGATTTACTTTCAATTTCTGAACCCGAAAGTTGTCTCGGCGGTAGCCTATGTTCAACTCCGCCCAATAAAAAATTGGAAGCTTTCTCAAATCTGAAACTATGAGCTGGGGGTAAAAACCTCCTGTGGCAATGGTATACATTTTTTAAGCTGGAGGATAGACGAAGAGATTCAGTCTCCTCTCCACAAATAGGACACCCCAAATAACCATGTACTACACATCCGGATAATGTCCCATAAGCTGGAAAATCATGAATTGCCCACATCAACATAGCTTTCAGCGTAAACTCTTCTTTTCTAAAAGAGTCAAATGATTGCACACCCTCTTTCCACAACTCATTTAATTCTTCTACCAAAGGAGCCAGGTAGATATCAATGTCTTCACTTGGTGCCTTTGGCCCTGGTATCAATAAAGCCATCATCGAAAATTCAGGTCTCATACACTGTGAAGGAGGGAGGTTGAGTGGGGCTAGGATCACTGGCCATACACTCTGATTGGTGCTTAGATTTCCAAATGGATTGAAACCATCTGTTGATATAGCCAAACGAATGTTGCGTTGTTCTCGAGCAAAATCGGGATACTCATAATTCATCCTCCGCTAGGCAGTAGAATCAATAGGATGACGCATGATATTACCCCCTACTTCTGCCCTAGCATGCCAAGTCATTGCCTCTGCAATCCATGGTACTGTGAAAAATCGCTTTAATCTAGGCCCAACGGGAAAATATTTCAATACTTTTTGAGGCACTTTTGAGCTTGTGCCTTCCTTACTAGTAGATTGGACATATCTAGGTTCATCGCATACCGGACAACGATCGAGATTTTCATACTCCTTTCGGTATAGTATGCAGTCATACACACAAGCATGAATCGATTTATACTTCATTCCCAAACCTTTCAAACTGTTCTTCATAACAGGATAGCTATTTGGAAGTGTATTCACCTTGGGTAATAAGCCCTTCACCAATTTCAGAATTCCCGTCACGCTATTGCCAGACAAACCGTACTGCGTCTTCAAACCGTGCAAACCAACCATGGCATGTAAAGTTGTTTGATCTTTCTCACAGCCAGAGTATAACGGTTGGGTCGCCTTAAATTTTAAACTTTGTTAGTCATCGTCAAGTTTTATCGTGTTATCTTCACGAGCACTTGAATCTTCTACATCATCAGTAACCTCATTCTCCTCAGCTTCATAAACTCCGTACGCATCATCAACTAAATCCTCTAACATATTATGATCTACGTCGTCCCCTTCTTCATCTATTCTACTTGTTGAAGGATGTTGTGAAGGTTGGTCAGGGACAAAAGGAACTTTCAATTCACCGTGAAAACTCCAAAATCGATAACTATCTTGCATACCCGATCTTAACAAATGTAGTTCAACTGCTTTCCACTCAAACACCTTACCATTCTTACACCTAGCACACGAACACGGAAACTCTTCATCATTACGATATCTCTTTGCATATTTCACAAATTCGTTATCACCTCTGCGAAACACATCCCCCATTCTATTAGTCTCACCCATCCACTCTTTGTATTTCGGATATCCCATCACAGCTACCACAACTAAACACCTATTAAAGGTAAATAAAACTTAGATTTATAGTATGTTTTTTTTAATTATCCCATCATTTAATTATCCTATTAAAGGGTATGTGGTCCTATCCAATTCAAGAATGCATTTTTCTGTAATATACTTCACAGCTCATGCACATTGTTACGATTTGAAAAAAATTCGACAGCATATCCCCTTAGTTCTCCAAGTACACGACGTAGATTGGCAGGTGTGAGTGTTATTTCAATTGGTCAATTAATATAACAGTCACACTTGTCAATCTAGTATGTACCCAGAGAACATTAAGATACGACTGCAGAACTTCCTCCAAAAGTAACAACTTTAATCCAATAAGAATATTATACAAAAATTATACAGTCTCAAACTGTCCAAACGGGACAATTCGAGAGATCTCATTACAGGGGTAATGACTCTCGAACGGGTCTAAGGGTTATTGAATGCGTACGCATAAGAACTAGAATGCTAGTATCTATGCGCACTATATTTAATTTCAAGTATGTTTCATATAATGGGTTAATTCAAATACAAAAATAAATTCATGGGATAATTCAAATACAAAAATAAATTCATGGAATAATTCAAATACAAAAATAAATTCATGTATTGACCACATACACACACACACACACACTATCTAAGCTGTTCTATAGGTATAAAAACAATTATTATCCAATTATTATCCAACTATTATCAATTATTTATTTTGAATGTAAGTAATATTCAAAACCCCACCCACCCCCACCCCCTCAGATTAATTCAAGACATAAGACCCTAAAGGGAATCCTATCTGCAACAAGATTCTAGTTAGTAAAGAAGACATAACAGAATATGGTGGAATCCACTACACTACACACCCATTCCCACACTTAAAAACCATTTAAAAATATTTAAAAAATTCAAAACCATTTAATAATATTTAAGCACTAAAATTAATTTAATTTAATTTAATTTAACCTAGGAATTAATCAGATATTTTTATCCTATGTTTACTAATGCTAAAATTATAAAAAATGACACCACCCCCTCCCCCACCCTGCCCCACCCCGCCCCACCCCCTGCCCCCCGCCCCCAAAACACACCACTACACACACACACACACCTCACCCCACCCCACCTACCCCCTGCCCCACCCCACCCCGCCCCGCCCCACCCCGCCCCACCCCCCACACACGCACACACATACACACATATATATATACACATACACACATAAATATACAGACAAATATATATATAAATGGAAGAGAGAGAGAGAGAGAAATTGGACCTGAGAGAGAGAGAGAGAGGGAGGGAGGGAGGGAACGGTGGGAGGGAAAAAAGAAGGGGGAAAGGGTTTTTGCTAGAAAAGTTGTCACGGTCGTGTCAAGGTCATTGACCGTGACAGGAATTGTCACGGTCATTGGCCGTGACAAGCCCGTGACAAATTGAATTGTCACGGGCTTGTCACGGTCAATGACCGTGACAATTCGTTGTCACGGTCGTGTCAAGGTCAATGACCGTGACATAAAACGCGTGTTTTTTTGTCACGGTCAATGACCTTGACAAGGCTGGCCGGCTGAAAGGTGGCAATTTGCCCATTTTGGTGTAGTGATAATAGTGTAGAAAGTTATATAGTTGTTAAATCCATAAAGTGTGGATGTATTATGTAAATAACTGAAGTGGAAATTATATAATCGATTAATGTTAAATTAATTAATTAATCTAATGAGTAGAATAGCTTATGAATCGTTGATAGAAAGTACGCGGGATAAAGTAGTGTGATCGAGGGAATTGCAACCGAACTAGTTAAACGGGGTAGAATAAATAGACGGGTTAAGATGTAAGCGCTAGGTGTGCACAATAGTTGAGAGGTGAGGGGTATCTCATGAGAGTGCGACACCAGCTTAAATATGAAAAGTGTTCATGTATATTTAATTATTATATCTTAATTACTTGAAAATGTTTTTCAAAATTTTTGGGCTCTAACCCGTGTCAAAAATATTTTCTAAAACCTTGTAGGTGTCCAGCCACAGGGACGCCAGACTTGATGATTCATTCTAGCGATGCGTAGCTGCAACACTTGCGGAGGCATCCAGGACTTGAGTAGATGCTTCAGTTATTTCATTCCTAGTCTAGGATTCATATTCAGTTATCTCAGTTGGGCATGTTGCCCGTTCAGTTTAGACTTTTAGTCGGATTTATTCTTTTCAATCTCAGACTCTGTATTTAGATTCATTTCATTTCAGTTAGACTTATGATTTGGATGTTGGATTTGGAGACGATAGTTTATTCGGCATTTATTTATTTAATCATGTGATGTTCTAGACTTCAGTTATTATGTGGATTTTTATATTATTTTTATTTTTGCTTTTTTCGTGAGTGTTGTTACTTAATAAAAAGATAAAATTTGACATTGGCTTAATTTAGCTTAGGTGATTAGTAATTTAAAAGGGTTTTCGACAGTGATGCTAAGAATGAACCAAATACGATTCATGTTTATTTTAGTAAATGACTGATCACCCGTGATTAAAATTGGTGGGGTGTCACAGATGGTATCACAGCATCAGGTTCTAGTGTCCACAGGATCTGTGCAGCTTACTATAATTTCAGCGCAACGTCCTTTGATATAGAGCCTTATTGTTAGGACTATTGCATTCATATATTTTGTATATAATATTACGCTCTTATATTATTATTTTTGTATTAAGCTTTTAATAATAAGCAGATGGAACTTCCTTTATCTCATGGAGCCATCCTCATCCCAGAATCACGTTATATGGCGATTTAGTATATACCACTAGGAATTCGATAAGTTTGATACGCTTCCAGTTCGTATCGGGCGCAACGTTTTCTTAATGACATCATCATTCTTCTAGCGAATCCAACCAAAGATATGGTTGTTTATTATAAATATTCCATTTTCGAGTCAAGTTGGTTAAACATCTTGAGGTACATCATATTTGCAGAACTGCATTGGTTTACTAGTAGCTTATCCACATCCCAACTGGAAATTCTGAGTGTGATCACTATAGCGTCATAATGTGGATTTCTAAACTAGGTTTTCTTAGGTGAAAACATTGTGCTCGGCATAGTCAATCTCTTCTAATCAGCGAATTTTACCAACAGTGGGTTTGGTTGGGTTGATCTGGAAAGTTTCGACCATAACTGTGATTTTCTTTAACTCAATTCGGACGACATTGCCTTTGATCTAGTTTGGTCTTGAGGCCACGTGAATGGACACAAACTCATATCCCATCTCCTCGTCATCTAAGACGTTGTCTGTATTTTAATTGCATTCAACGGGACATTTGTCATTCTTCTTCTCCACATAGTCATATGGATGGACTTTTGGGCCAACTCTTTTAAATCTGCCTTAGAGAGCCTTGAATAATTATATTTGGTGCCCATGCTCCGTATGGTAGGATCACCTTACGATTGTGTTTTTCTTTGATGGGTCCCCTTCCATTTTTTTCGGCACTTAGAATTTTATTGATCTTTGATCTTGTTCAAGATCTTGTATATTGTCACTTTGAAAATGGTGTTTATAGAGAGATGGGCCTTGATGAGATCCAATTTCTCATCGCCCGTAGGCCCTCCGTTCTACTTTTATATCATTCTCAGCATCAAGTAAAATAAATAAAATGAGTGAATTTAAAACCATTCACAATGCGAGATAACTAAAATGATAAATAACTCCAAAATAGAAAGTCTCAAGCATCCAACAATAAACAACTAAATAAATATTGACTCAAAACAACCTAACTGAAATAAATACAGGGACTCAAGGTCCATACGATCTCTGAAATAAAACTAAATCGGATGAAGTCGAGACTTTGTATAATTTCAGTCTTGCAGTCAATGGAGGTTCAAGTCCCAGTATTTATTTCAGTCGAAGTGGAGCTGTAAGTCGGAAGTCTCCTCAAACCTTGAGTCCCAGTATTTATTTTAGTTCAAGTCTGCTGATCCTGTCTATGAATGTTTGAAAATAGTTTTATATAATTTGGGTTAGAGCTCGAAAGTTGCAAGAAATATCTTCAATATCAACAGTGTAAATCATGTGACTCATTTTATAATAAACATGACATCCCGTCGACATTCATATGGAATAAATACATCACCCCTCGTATAAGTGAAATACTATAAGCATGTGCCAACCTATAGCATAAATTATACTAAAAGTCTCGATCCATATGCCAATGAGTAAATAACTGATAATCAAATGTAATAGGGATGTAACTAAATACACGTGTGAGAATACAACCTAAATATTCACCCTCGCAATGTCTCCCGTAAAAGAGTACACACACATCATCGTAATGTATTTAACATGACATTGGGTTCATTAATAATTTATCCATCCCTAGACTAAAGTACATCCTTCACATTTTCACAATAAAATCACACGGAAACAATAACCTTTAGGGAAACTCTCATGCCTCTATCGGTAAATTCGTAGGAGTTATTTACCTATCAAATTTAAAATGCATAAATACACACATATGATATGGGGAATCAATACGTAATCACATTATTAGGTAGTTCCATACCAAAACTTAACCGATGGGTTATATCATTAACCTCTCCCATCACGAATTCTAGACTGACTGCACATGTGATCAAAATATAAGACATCCACGATCGCCTGGGTTAACAACTATGTGTGTAGTCCACAATTATAAACTCCAAAGTAACCCCGACCGATAGATTCATTATGCTCATGCAATTAAGTAATGCATACGTCTGTAGGATATCACTTCGCTCACATGTTTACCAAAACCAACCCAATCCCCAACCCAAACCAAATAATTAATTAAAGTTTATCAATATTTAACCTTAATTAAGTCAACTTATTAAATTTTGGTCTATTCACTCTTAAACCTCTCATTCTGAAATTCACTAATTATCTCTCAAGTAGAGAAAGATTTAAGTACTTGAATCAACTAGGGATAGCCTCGCGATCCTTTCTATGACCCAACCTAGGTCTATCATAGGAGTTGAATCAATTCGCCCCTATGCCGAATCGATTCGGTTCGGGGCAGATGCCTAGGTTAGTCCACAAAACAAAGTTGTCTTTCTCAAACTCCATTAATGCTCCCTAAACTTAAATACCACCCTAAAAGTAATTCCTGTGACCCATAAACATAATTATTCACAATACTAGTCCGTTTTTAATGGATTCAACATCAATAAAACAGACTCATAGGTTCAATTCCATAAACCTCCATATTAAACCAAGTTTAGATCTTTAACATGCAATAGAATCATCATCATAAATGATTTCCAATCTAAACCTTAAATTAACAAAAGAGTTCAAAAACTAAATGAGATTAAATCCTAAACATGAGTTATAATCACATAATCATACATCAAAACCATTTAATTCAGATTCTCTCCATAAGTACAAGTCTTCAATGCAGAGTTGATTAATACTAATTATAATTAACCCAATAAATAAAACATGATCAAAATCATCAAATTCAATCTTAAACATGCGTTCTAAATCCCAAAATTAGACACATAACACTGAATTATACATAATTTACAGATTAACATGTGATATAACAAGAGATTTCTTTCATGGAACGAAGAACAACGAGTCTTTACGCAATAATCCTTATTCATCTTCTCCCAAAGTCTCTTTAAGCTCTTCCCAAAAAGTTTAAGGCTATTGCGGTTTGTTTCTTATGTGTAAAATAATTAATTAGTAAGGTTCGTCTCCCTTAAATACTTCATAATCTCGTAGGTTTACAATAAGCTATTTTTGGGGGCTTATATGAGCCAAAAATCTACCCAAAATAGTCAAAAACTTAGCCTAAGAGTATACCTTACCCTCGACCCAACTCAAGACAATTAAAATGCATAACCGGGCATTTATATCACTCTAGTGTCTGCTCCAAATGGAAGTACCTCATAACTCACGGTAATACCTCACAACGTAAAATAAAATACATACATATTATTTTAACATAACATGCGATACAAATAAATCACATAATATGCAAATTTAATTATCATCTAAATATGCATTAACTTATTACCAGTTTTCTCAAGTAATAATTAATTATAGACTATTAACTTATTCTCACAGGTAACAATCATTTAAATAATTAGTTAAAATACGGGTACTACAATTATCATCCCGTTGGTGGCGCGTGACCGCCTCCTATTTACGAAGGCTTGCTCTTAAGTGTCCACAAGCCATGATATCTAGTTGGATCATGGTTTCTAATTAAGTTCCACTGTTTGATCCTCGCGTGGATGGTAATGAGTGTTAGGAGTTTTGCGGCTCCTGTTGTGTATCACAAACCTAATCCTAGGAGCTTCGTGACCACTCTGATTATCTTAGAAACTTCCATGAAACGACGAGTGCTCACTATGTGAATGAAATGACCATTGTTGGATTGTTAGTTTGATAAAGGAAAATCACTTCCCACATACGACGCCAATTGTAAGTGGTAAAATTATATACTAGTTATATACACAGAATATTATGTCGAGCAGAAAAGAAAATCATGCACAATTACCCAAGAACAACATTTACATGGTTCAATAACAAGCCTATGTCCACGTGAACTTTTCTCTTTTCTATTAGTCTTGTTCCAGTAACAATGATTACATCCCCTTCCCCTGGTAGTCAGGGTTACATTTATAAAGAAAAACAAGATAGTTGGACCGTGCAAGGCTCTATGACTTGGGATATCCCAGCTTGATCATTCCTATCCTTCTCCTTAATTCTCGTATGTTGGTTAACTTCGATAAACCTCATCTTTTAAGATGAGATCTTGAACGGATTAATGGACACGTGTCCTCCTTTCATATATGTTCGGATAATTCCCCTAACATTAATCTATGTCAAGAAACAAGAGACGTATTTGTCTTGACTCCATTGTTAACTTACCAATTTTTTTTTATATTATTATTATTATTATTATTATGTGTATGTGTGTTTCGTTTCATTTTTAATTACATGTTATTTCAATAATCATTATTGTCGTCAATCTTGGTCTCAAAACAGTTTCCATTTATGGTAAAATTATTCATATTTATTAACTGAAACATTGATATTATATTCTTTTCTTCTCCACCATATATATCGTAACGCATCCATGATTTTAATTGAGTATTTACTTACTAGTTGTTCATTAATATACAAACATTCTTAGAAGTTTAAACAATAACAATCCTATATTACCTATTACATAACTTCATTATATTATATGTCCATTTTGGGAGGTATATGCTGCGAAGGAGGAATTAAAATTATTCCTTGTCCTTTAAATATTTGCTCATGTAGTGCATTGGCAAAAGGATTGAGTTAATATGTTTACTTTACGACCACTATAATAACTTGCATATATTTGAATCAAGGAACATTTGTATCATTAATATCATATACAAATCACCACAACCACATATTATTTTCTTATGGTACTATTTCTTATGGTACTATTTTTGAATACAAATCACTTTAGAACTTGTATGAGTCGAAATTGTTACTATTTCACAAAAAATCATTTTTTTTGCATATTATTACTTACATTACTTTAATCTTTTACCACATTGTGTTGCAGTTTTGTAATTATAATTTAATGAATAGAAATGACATCAAGACATTTACATGAAAGTAATACTAATAACACAAATACAAGTAAAAACAATAAAATTATAAATTTATTTTCATCAGGAATAAGTTTACTACTAAAACAAAACTCTCCCTTCTAACTTTGATTTTATCTTTATTGTTTAATGGGTTTCCAACATACTTTCTTCATTGTCCAATTAATTCAAAATAACAGTCAAATTATTATGATGCCTTTGGCCAACAACAAACTTATCTATACATTAAATTCAAGTAAAATTCAATAATTTTTAAAACATAAAGTTACACGTGCAATGCACGAGTACATTAACAAGTAAAACATAAAACATTGTATTTTTTTTATCATTCTAGCGTATTTTCTTCAATACATATAGATTTTAAAAAATCAATATTATTGACTATCACTTAAAAGCGTAACATACAAGACATGTGCAAATGACATGTGTAGTGCCCCCACGAGATGTTCAACCATATGACTTGTTTTAATACCAAAATCAAATTTTAACCAACAAAACTTATTAGTATGGCTGATAAAATCCTCATCCCTAAAATTAATAAAAAAAAACCCTTTATTTTGATGCTCGTTCAAAAGTCCATATATCCTAATGCATGCACAAGTGGGGATAACCAATATAACAACCTGACAAGTAATTCAACAAATAACAGCCGCGAGATGTGCATAACGTAGAGAATAATTGTTTTCTATAAATAGTGTTGCCCCACTCTAAATTGGGCTATATGAAAATTAATGTAGCAAACCTCTGTCAAATTGTACATTTCTTCCTCTTTTAACTTAATACGAATTGCACCCCTTCGTGGACGTAAATACATTATCAAATTACGTACATTCGGTGTTCCTTATGTGTGTAGGTTTTACTTTTATTACTCTTACATTTGTTGCCAAGTTCGTTTGATCATTATAGTTGCTACAAAATTCACTCACAAGACCAAATTTTTATCATCAATAGGTGCACTGACACAAAAATGTGACCCAACATAAAAGGTAACATGCGTAGGAATACATGGTCGAACAAGACTACATTTGATTGTGAAATACTTTCAAGCCTAATGAGCTTGGCACGCGACGTACTTATCACTCGAAAGGGAACATTGAGCATTCTTGTCAAAACAGTGTCCCATAAATATTTGCACGCATCAAACTTTTACTAATTTTATATTATTGTAAAGCATTTTATCATTAGTGTGAGTGAAAATATTCAAAATGAATGGAATTTAGAAAGAAATGAAAGAAAATCATGCAAGTGTCATACACACAACACAAAAATGTATGTGGTTTAACAACTTGCCTATGTTCAAGGAGAGCTCACTTGATTCTTATTAATTACTCTCAAAGTATGAAAATTACATCCCCTTTAGCCCTGGGGTGTGGGTTATATTTATAGTTGTAGAAAACTGAAGTTGTCGAATTGATAAATGAACTCCCTTAGCTTGAGATTGACTTGTATGGTGATTCCTTGAATATCTCGTTCGAGATTTTGGGTAACCGATGTGAGCCAATTCAAATACTAACTGCTTTGTAATTATCATGGTGATAAAGGCTTGTATTAATCTTTATTATTAGCAAGCTGGGCCAGGCGTGCCCCCAAGCACTGCTAGGCTTGGTCGGACGGGCCTAAATTGGGCCCAATTATGGTTTGGTCCCCACAATTGCCCCTAAAATTTCTGACCAAAATTATTGGACTAGAGGATTTTATTATTGTCAAAGGCCCACTCGTTCTGACCCATTTTCATCGAACTTGAATCGGCATGCTAAACTTGTAAATGAGTTATAGTTATAAGGGTATGCTTATTTGACGAGAAAGTGAGGCGCCAAAAATCTCCTTAATTCTCGTACTTTATGATTATACACACCCTTTAAAACTGTGTTTTGCTTTTACATTTGACACCAAATGGTCATCTCTGCTCTTATTCTTCTGCTAAAAAAAGACTCCAGATTTCTTTATTTTCCTTAGTCCGCTTTTATAAGTCTCTATCATCCTTTTCAACATATATTATTTTTGTAGCTTCCTTCTTTTCCCCCCTTTATTTTCTTCAATTATAGTAGTTGATTCATTCTAAAATGTCGAACACTCTTCACGAAAAAAGTGTAAATAAATTTAGGAAGACTTGTTCTATTCCCTCTCGAGTCACAATTGACTGTGTCCCTATGCCCAAAGATATTATCGTTTTTAATGGGGGACACTAGATTCACACCCTGGTTGTGGTCTAGGGGGACTGACTTTTCCCCCAAACCCTCTTTTCCTGGAATTTTTTTAGTTCTTCAGGGTGGTCCCAACTCAATGTGACCCTAATACATGGTGTATTATTAATGGGGTGAACAAGATAAATTAGCTTTATGGGACTAAACTTGGTATCCCATATATCAGGTATTGCTACACCTGGTATCATACCACATATGACCTTCTTTACTTGAAGGCGAGGAAGGGCAACAGGGTGTTGGTCGTAAACCTCCATGATTTCAATAAGGGGTATTCGGATGAGAGGTTTATTGCTAGAAATTGGCAACATCTACCACTCCCTGAGGTCAAAGAATACACAGGGTTTCTATGCCTAGACTGGGGGTAACATAGGTTGATTCTTAATCCTTATTTTCTTGTGTTTGTTTATCATTCTACCGTATTATTGATAATAAGGACCTTTATTGTGTCTTTGAGTAGTTCGCAAGAAGAACAAGGAGCCTTCCCTCAATGACATCAATATTGTTGATTATTAAAAGCTTGGAGGGTGAAAAGTACTCCCTGACGCGAACACCCAAGATCAACCTCCCTTCTTCTAGAGTACACCAACACTACTAGCAGCTTCACTGCTCGCTAAGTAGACCACATTCCTGATCTTCCCATCTCTGATGAGGAGTTATCATCCTCCTTCGAATCCCTTGATGCCCATTTTATTTTTCTAGACGGAGAGGATTACATGGCTCCTCCTAGGAAGAGTGTTCTCTTACGGAGTGATAATGATAATGTCCCCTCTCTCCCAAGGTTAAGCCCCAAAAGAGGACTAAAAATAAATCCTCTAAAGTTGATGATTGAGGTTTGGTCACCAAGGAGAAGAAAATGGAGTAGGAAAAGGAGAAGAAGAAGGAAGAGGATAAGGAGAAGAGAAAGGACCGTATGGGTCCTCCTTCTTCTAAGAGAAGTGATGTCCCTCCCCACTATCCAAAATCTCCACGACCACGTCTGTGGCCCAAAACCCTTCCTTGGCCCAAGGTCTGCTTAAGGGGGAAGTGCTCGCTAGAGATCGTGACCGGCTGAAGATGCTAGGACCTGACCAATTTTCTGTTCGCGCTTTCCAAACTCTGTTGTTGGTAAGGATTTTTTATTATTTTATTTTTACTTTTAGTCGAAAAAATTATTATTTGTTGATATAATTGATACTTTCCCATTGCTTTATTTTGAAGTTTGTGGTGGAGTTTACTACCCTCTTGGATGATCGTGTAGACTAGTCTAAGATTTATAATGAACTTAGCCAGGCTATCAAGAATATCGAAGAGGCCATAACTAAGGCCCAAGAGTTATATGACCGAGAGAAGAATGCTACCATTGAGACCATGGCCCCATTAAAGACCCAAGACAGCCTGTTGAAGGTTAAGAATATTCATCTGAAGGCAGAGAATTCTTGATTGGTTATAGAGGTTGTCGAGTTCCCTGAGGCCAAGGATGCCAGCTTTGGACAAATATGGTATGAGGCCTATTCTGACGCCAGGATCCAATCAACCTATACTCGAAAGTCTAACTTTAAGAAGGGTTGGGATCAAGCCCTGATGAAAGATGGAGTCCCTGCTAAGTTTGAGCTATTTGGTGAGCACTACTCTAGTTCCCCTCCAAATGTTGATGAGAGGCCCTCCACCAGCGACCCTGACAATTAGTCCAAGGAGGTGGCCACGAAGGGGAAGGAAGCTGAGGTTTAGGAGTAGGTGAATAAATAAGGCCTTAGGGTTTTGGCTTATACTTTGTACTCCTCTTTTATTTGTTGAACTGTAAAGGCTTAACCCATTTTTATTATGAGTTAATTAAGAAGTTATTTCTTTAAATAGATTTTTTGCACTTGTATTTAATATTTTTACTGAATTATTGCCTGCCTTGTTTATTTTTTTCGTTGTAGCATGTTTCCTAGGAGATTCCCTCCTTTTCCAGCAACTTAGATAAGTTGCTTGGGTGGGATACAAGAGACCAAGCTCGTTGAGCATATCTGACTGCTTGTAAAGCCCTAAAGAAAAGGATTGAGGCTTATAAGGACCAATCCACCTTGGTCACCAAACTGAATTACGACCTAAAAGACTTAGAAGATGTGGGCTTCTCCATGCAGAAGGAGATAAATGGCTTGAGGGCTCAACTTACAGAATCCAAGAACGTGGGAGAGGTTGGCGCTCTAGTCCAATCAGATAATAATAATCTAAAAAAGATACTTATTGATGCCGAGGAAATAGTCAAGAGGAGTAACGTCATGATTATGGGTCTTAACCGTGATATGAAGAAGCTTAGATTCCTCTTCAGAATGGGCCCTCGAGATGTCGAGTTGGCAGGCTATGATAAGGGATGACAAGATGCCCCTATAAGGCTACAAGAAGCTCAAGATATGGCCTAAAACCACGGTTGACTGAATGTGCTTAAGGTTGTTTAAAACTTAAAGATTCCAAGCTCTCGCATATATGCCACGTTGGGTGTCCAACACACTGGTGACCTCCCTTTAGGTGAGATGATACATGGGTCCACTTGGATTCTATTCCTCTTTAGCTTGTTAAGAGATATTTAGATGGTCACGATAACTACGATAGATCGGCCTAATCTTAACGATAGTTGGAGAAAGACGATCGAGAAGTTTTTAGCCAGCCGACCATAAACTGTTGTAACAATTTTTGTTCATTTTATAATTATTTTGTAATTGGCATCTTTTATAATCAGGCATTCGCCGAAGAATTAAGTTAATACCAATTTTAATGCATTATTCCATTCCTTTATTCTAAGCATGTTTTATATCTGTCTATCTTACCTTTTAGGTCGTGTCGTCACAATCCCTTAAGCCTAGAGGAGACAATGGAAAAAATGCATCCGGTCTATGGGAAATTCACCCATTAAGGGTTTTATCCGATTAAATAAAGTTGGTTTACTACCTAGGGATTCCCTGTAGGGCTTTAGCTTACCTAGTCAAGTCGTGAGGTCACTCGTGTTTATAATGACAAGGACTTGAGGACTTCAATTTTAATTGTACGAAGCCAAATTGCCATTGTAAGTAAGTTAAAGCTTGATTGAGACTTTCAAAGATTAATTCCCATTTTGAGCATTCTACTTTGAAATAATGTACATCAATTAAATAACTAAGAGATTGGGCGAATGGAAGAAAAGCCTTTATTCATGTAAGAACAATTTTTCTAACATTGTTCATCGCATAACTTTAGGCTAGTTTGGCGTATCCCATTACAAATCGTTACGCACCGTCAAGACGAACCGACCTCAAGCATCTCCAAGTTTGAAGACTTCCTAACATCTCGTAAAGGTATAAAATAATTTAGAGTTTAAATTAATTTACAGAATTTATATTTGGGATGTTTATTTTTTATCAAGAACGAACAGGGACTTTTATTTTAAAAAAGAAAAAAATAATTTTGTTTTAACCCTCGTGCAAACGAGATTGACATCTCGTTCAAACGAGATGGAATGTCGTTAGAAGGTCGTTTTTCAGACGAGGTTCAAACGAGGGCGTACTGCTTTGTTTTTCTTGATGTCGTTAGAAATGAGACACATCTTGTTCAAAAGAGATGCATATCTCGTTTGAACGACACTGTGAAATTGTTCGAACGATGCGCCGCCTCGAAGTTTGTATAAATACCTATTTCGTGTTCAGTTTGTTTAATACTTTTTCCAGATTCATTTCTGCATAACGTTTGCAAAAGTTCTTCATTGTTTTGTGTTCTAAAACACTGTTTAATTCATAAACAAACATCCTGAATATTTAGTTTTGTGAACTCATTTAAACCCTAGAAAGTTTTGTATACTTTTATACACCTTGTGGAAAGGTACTTCGTGGCTGACTTGTGATACCTGAGGGGATTCACTGCTAAAGACAAAGGCTGAGGATGAAAGAGGAGGACTGCAGTTCTTGTGGTTCTTGCGAGAATCATTGCTGAAGGAATATTGCGATCTTTGTGAGTTCTTGTGGGAATTCATTACAGATTCCTTTATAAAATTTGTAAGTTGCGATCTATAAATTTTATAAAGTGAATAAAAGGTTTTGCCCTGCATGGATTTTTCCTGAAACTGCCTTTGTTGAATGTTGGTTTGATTTATCTGTTTTATCACATAGATGTATGTTTAGGATAAAAAGGATAAAATTAGTTTAAAATTGACCGCCACTCTCAAATTGGAATTTTTGTTTAACGTATTCATTTTCGCCTTATTTAAGTGGTATTAGAGCCATCCACTCTTACAATTCATAACTGAAATAAGAAACTATGAGCAACATGAGTTTTGAAATGAAAATTTGTAAAAATTAAGTGCTGAAAAATAATACTAAAAATAGAACTTCTTGAGGCTGAACTTATTCCATACTCTTGGTATCTCCCTACCCTCCATTGTTCCTAAGTGATTGGCTTCCTGTAGATCATGTCTGATTACTTTGAATGGGACCTTATAGTTAGGTCCTAGCTTGCCGTCTGACAGCTTTACAGCGCGACCAAGAACCTTTTTAAGGACATAATCCCCCACTTAGAACTTCCTTGGATTAACCTCTTTATTGTATTACTTCGTCAACTATTGCTGGTATGAGGCCAACTTGATCAGGGCTTGCTCTCTTCGTTCATTATCTAGGTCAAGTTCTACGCGAATGGAATCTTCATTCAGTTCCTGATCAGCTCTTATGGTCGGGAGGCCAACTTCAAGTGGAATAATAGCTTTTATTCCGTATGTAAGGGCGAAGGGGGTTTCCCCAGTTGTCCTTCTCGGCGTAGTTCGATACGCCCAAAGGACATGAGGAAGCTCGTCTACCCAAGTGCCTTTTTCCCTTTCCAGCCTCTTCTTTAATCCATCGAGTATTATTTTATTAGAGGCCTTTGCCTAGGTGTTGCTTTGGAGATACGCCATTGAACTGAAGTGGTACTTGACTCCGTGCTCGTCGCAAAAACCTTAAAAATGCCCACTTTTAAATTGTGTGCCATTATCAGTAATAATGGCCCTTGGTATCCCAAAGAAAGTTATGATATTCCTCCAAATGAACCTTATCATGTCCATGTCTCTGATGTTCGCTAGTGGTTCTTCCTCTATCCACTTAGTGAAATAGTCTGTGCCAACCAATAAGTATTTATGATTTCCTGGATCAGTAGGTAGTGGTCCCACAATATCCAACCCCCATTGTGAAAATACCCACGGACTGGTCAAAGGCTTTAGGTCGTTGGCCGATTGATGGACCATGGGAGATAAAGTTTAACACTTTTCGCACTGCCAAACATAGACACTTGCATATTTCTACGCGTACAAACACTAATAGCCTTCTTTGATTGCCCTGAATGCTAAGGACTTTCCTCTTGCATGGTTTCCATAAATCCCATTGTGAAGTTCATAAAGAACTTGATCGACGTCCTTTGGGTGTACGCACTGGAGTTTGAAGGATATTTTGTAAAGTTTTCCCCAGGATATAGGTAAAAACGAGAAGCTTTCACTCTAACTTGGTGGGCCAATTTCTTGTCGGTCGGTCAGTATATCATTTCGTAAGTATGTGATGATTAGATCCATCCAGCAGGGAGCCTTCTCAATGGAAAGAATATGCTCGGAGGCTATGTGCTCGGAGATCATCATCCTGTCAATACTGGGGTTGGCGAGGAATTCTACTTCGATTGTTCTCTTAAAATCAGAGTTCACTATTGAGCTTAGGGTTGCTAAAGTGTCAACATGACTGCTATGCATTCGGGGGAACTATTGAATATGGACTTCCTCGAATTACGTGATTAGCTTGCACACCACTGCGAGGTAGGTTGTCATCCTATCATCCTTGGCATTGAAGTCCCCACTGACTTGATTGGACACCATTTTGGAGTCACAATAAAAATTGAGTCAACTTTCACCCAGCAAACGGCCCTTGCGTAACCTAGCTATAAGTGTTTCGTACTCGACCTCGTTGTTGAAGGATTCAAAGACAAATTTGATCCCCTACTCGATCATTGCATCTTCTGGAATTATGAGGACAATTCTAATGCCTGATCCTTTGGAATTGGAGGCACCGTCTACATATAATGTCTAACTTTTGGCTTGAACCTGCTCATACATATTTGATTAATTAGTCGACTATTATTAGGTAGGACTATCTCCTGTGAATTCTGTAAGAAAGTTGCCCCAAATCTCCTCCTTTATTGTTGTCCTTGGTTAAAACCTCCCAAGTTCAATTGACCATTTTGGCATTCATCCAGAAAGGTCGACTTTGCGAAGGACAACCTTAAGGGGTGAGGAGATGATTAAAGTGATGGAGTGGGCCTCAAAGCAATGCTTAAGCTTGCGGGAAGCAATCACCAATGCATAAACTAGTTTTTCCAATAACAATTAGCGTTGTTCGGTGTCTAGGAGTGTTTTTCTGTCATAATAAATAGGAAACTATTTCGCTTCTTTCTTGCGGACTAAGGCCGAGCTAACTGCGTGGCTAGAGACTGCAAGGTAAAGGTAGAGAGGGTCACCTTGATCAGGAATCACGAGCAATGAAGGCTTGCTCAGGTAATATTTGATTTCTTTAAGTGCTTTTGAGCACTCAATGTTCCAAGTGAGTCCTATGTCCTTCTTGAGTAGCTGAAGAAATGGTCGACAACGCTCGGATAGCTTCAAAATGAAGCGATTGAGCACCATGAGTATCCCAGTGAGATTTTGGATCTCACGCAATGTCTTTAATGGCCTTTATCTTATCTGGATTGGACTCAATTCCCCTTTTGCTGACCAGGTAACCTAAAAATTTTCCTGACTGGACCCCGAATGAGCACTTACTAATGTTGAGCTTCATTCGATAGCGCCTGAGGATTTCGAAGGTGTTGGTCAGGTCTTTGAGATGGTCTTCTTTACTCTTGATCTTGACGAGCATGTTGTCAATACACACTTCCGTCGTTTCCCTATCTGATATTTCAATATCTTCATGACCAGTCTTCGGTACGTAGCTCTTACGTTCTTAAGGCCGAATGGCATGACCTTATAGTAGTACAAACCCCAAGTAAGCGTCTCCATTTATGGGCTACAATGGCGTCGACCGGTTGATCAATATTTAGCAAGGGGTAACTATCCTTGGGGTAGACGTCGGTGAAGTCTATACAAACTCTCCAGCTTCAGTTCTTTTTTGGACTATAACTGGATTGGAGAGTCACTTCGAGAATTGAACTTCTTTGATGGACCTTGCCTCTATAAGTTTCCCTACCTCTTTTTCTACTGCCTTTGCCTTCTTTGAGGTTGTTCGACGTACTTTTTATATGATCGGTTGGAATGTTGGATCCATGTGGAGATAATGATAGGCGACCATAGGATCAATCCCTGACATGTCATATGCCATATAAATACGTCTAAGTTGCATTTCAGGAAATAAACCAACCCCTTTCTCTCATGGTTGGCTAGTGTTATCCCAATAAAAAAAAATTCCTCTCCGAACATCTTTTATAAAAAAATAACCCCTCCAGGTTTTTGACGACCCTATCAGCGGGGTGGAACTTGATCTCTTCCACCCCTGGTCAGTCGTGCCGTAGTTTCTATTCTAATGGAGTGGCCCCATCTTGAACCATCTTCGGAGGAACATCTTTCTCTTTTTTCTTCTCCTGCTTGGGTCTAATGGTGGCGATGTAGCATTTTTAGTAATGGCTTGCTCGCCTCTTATCTCTATTAAGCCTTGATCTATGATACACTTGAGCTTTTGGTGGTAAGTAAAAAAATAATCTCTCATGGCATGAAACCAACCCCTACTAAGAATGGCGTGATAGGGTGAATCAATATCCACCACTAAAAACTCAATGAGGTTCGAAATATTCCCTGTCCTTACTAGCAGGATCACTTTTCCCAACGACATGGTCATCTTCCTCGCAAACCCTACTAGAGGGATCGTCGCTTCTATAAGGTCTGCCATCTTAAGCTTGAGCCTGTGGAAGAGCTCCAGTTATATCACCTCTGAAGAGCCCCCTGGTCCATTAGTAACTTATCGACATCTCAGTTTGCAATTTTGAGAGTGATTACCAGTGCGTAATGGTGTGGGGTTCTTACCCCAACAAAATCCTACTATGTGAAGATAATATGCTTATTATAGTCGATGTCCTCTAGTCATCGATGCTTGCCATCCTGAATTTTGGTGGGATCTATCTAGAAGGCCTCCATCACGGCCATAACTTTCTTGAGCTCCATCTGAACAACATTCCCTTAGATCTACTTTAAGTCGGATGCCCCATGTATTATTGTAAACTCGTGTCTTGTTTCATCATCCAAGACGTTATCTGGCTTTTGGTTTCCGTTAGTGATGACCTAGTCGGACTTCTTCTCTATATACTCGTTCAACTGGCCAACCTGGACCAACTTCACTAGGTGAGATGCACATCAAAGTGCGTTCTCAGTTCTCAGTCTTGTGGCTAGGGGTGTGCACGAACCCGAACGGACTGAAAAAACCGAACCGAACCGGACCTACTTTTGCGTTTTTTTTTAATGCGGTCTTAATGCGGTCTTAAAATATAAAGGACCGCATTTTTCGGTCCGGGCTCGGTCGTGGGTCTTAAAATACGGGTTTGGACCGGACCATACCGCTTTAATCTTATATATATATATATATATATATATATATATATATATATATATATATATATATAAACACTAAGTTGCTGGCAGCTGCTACCCTTTTATACATAATATACACATAAAAAAAATTTACCCACAAAATGTACACGCACGCTTTTACTCACTCTTACCCAAAAAACAATCCAACCCTAAACATCTCATCTTCCCTCTATCTCTACCACTGACCTCTTCTTCTTCATCTCATTTCCTCTCTCTCTCTCTCTTCGGCTTAAACACCACCCGTTGTCATGA
This sequence comes from Sambucus nigra, assembly GCA_949130495.1. Classification (NCBI taxonomy): domain Eukaryota; kingdom Viridiplantae; phylum Streptophyta; class Magnoliopsida; order Dipsacales; family Adoxaceae; genus Sambucus; species Sambucus nigra. The sequence goes on along the minus strand of OX422212.1, from coordinate 635,960,958 downwards.
TCTACGGCCTAAACGTCACCTCCACTGTCACGATCTTCGACCTAAACTCTAAAGTTTGTTCAATAAAAGGCTCCAACAGAAAGTTTCTATGTAAGTTTCTGTTTTTTGTTATGTTTTTGTTGGATTTCAAACAAAGAAATTACTGCTCTGTTTCATAAACTCCACTGCTTTATATTGCTCTGTTTTTGCTTAATAAAGAAATTATTGAACTTTGCCATATCTCTATAGCCTACAACAGTTCATATCTCTATATGTTGAACTTTGCCATATAAAATTTTCGAATTAGTTCTCTTGAGATGGAAGTAGCCTAAAATAGTTAGTAAATTAAATTTTGTTTGGGTTACTGAATTGGGTTTTGTGTTCCTTGAAAAAAAAAGTCGAGACTTTCATCTCTCTAATTTGATTTTTTTTCTAATTTGGGCTAAAGAAAGTAATTGAATAAAATAAAATGTCATATGGACAAAAAAGAAATGTGTAGACACCACCTGTTCAGACTTCAATTCTAACTCCAGCTCCAAACACTTTATCTTGAGTGGAGCTTGTTCTATGCAATAATGCTTGTAGGTAGTCCATTGAATTCAATGTAACAATAATTTGCAATGTTTTTATGTGCCATGCTTTATTTAGTTATTTTGGACCGAATAAAATCGAGATCGAACCGAACCGTTTAAAAATCGAATAGGACCGAGACCGATTATTTCGGTCCGATTTTGGTCCATAATTTTTAGGACAGATTAATGCGGTCCGGTTCCAAAAAGAGCTCAAAACCGGACCGGATCGGACCGCGCACACCCCTACTTGTGGTTGTTTTCTTTGTGGAACGCACATCAAAGCGCATTGTTCCTCTTAATCGGATCCCCTACCATCTTCTTTAGCCACTTGAGAAACTGTTAATCCTTGATGTTCCCTAGGATTTTGTAGATCGATTCCCTGAAAACTGTAATGATGGCTTGAAAGGCTTTGGATGAATCCGCCTTTCCCCCGTTCCTTGCATCGTTTTGCTTTTGGTTTCCCTTCTTGGGATTATTCTCCTTGTCACCTCCTTTATTTTCTTTTGTGTGACCAGTTTTTGTCTGGCTGGTCTAGACCACGTCCTCTACCTTATCGTATTTTTCAATATGCGACATGAGATCGTTAATGGTGTTGACCTCCTTTTTAGTGAGAGACTGGTGCATCATGGACGTAGGGGGTAAACCGATCTTAAAAAATGCCAAGATAACCTTCTTCGAGCAGTCTTCCACTTCATTGAACACTTCCCAATAATGCTTGACGTACTCGCACAGAGTCTCTAGTGGCTTCTTTTTCATTGTGAGCAGTGAGTCCATACTCTTCGGGTGTGAGCTGTTGGTTATGAAGCGAGCAGTGAAAGCCTCAGCGAGGACCTTGAAGCTCTTATGTATCTATGAGGCAGCCTCTCGAATCACTTCTAGGCGACATCACCCAAGTTATAAGGGAAAATATGACACATCAGATCATCATTGTGACTCCATAAAGCCATGTCTTACCTGTACTACCGAACATAATCTATGTGGTCAGTTTAGCCATTATAGATTTTGAACCTGGGGATGCAAAATTCTTCGAGGGTTCCTCATCTTCAAAAGCTCTTGAGAAAGGAGACTTCATATGGTTAATAAGAGATTTCCTTGCTAACTCTTTTGTAGACCTGACTCCTTGGTGAGCAGGGTGCTGGTCCATTTCCCTTCGGACCAAACTCCTTATGTCATCCCTGTGGCGCTCGTTGTCTCAGTGGCACTTCCCTTGATGACTTCCATTTTTTGAATGCTCTGGATTGCACCTAGTGTTCATTCCTCTGCTACGAGTCTTGCTTGCCTGAGGACTAGGAGTCCGAGCATGACGTTTACGCTATTGGTGAAGTTCTCTCTCAATTTCTTCTAATCTCCGCTGTAAACGAGAATTCTCCTCAATCTGGAGTCAAGTTGCCTCCTCCTACTATTTAAGTCTTACTTCGTATGAGTCGACCATCCGTGAGATTTGGGTAGATCTAAGCTTCCCGTGGCTCTCCTCGGAAGGCTGTTGCTCTTATTAAAACCTCAGGTTCCCATCTTGACGGAGTTTAAACCTAACCCTTAGTGGAGCTAAGTCAGCTCGCACATCTCTAGGTTGGGGTGCACTATTTTGGTGGTGAGACATCGCAGCTATTATCTTGTAGGGACTGCTTTTGTGAAAGGAAATCAATTTCCACAAACGGTGCCAATTGTGAGTGAAAATATTCATAATGAATGGAATCTAGAAAGCAATAAAAGGAAAAGCATGCAGGTGTCACACACACAGCACACAAATGCACGTTGTTCGATAACTTGCCTATGTCCACGGAGTGGTAACTTGATTCTTATTTGTTTCTCTCAAAGTATGAAAATTACATCCCCCTTATCTCTGGGGTGTGTGTTGTATTTATAGTTGTATAAAACCGAAGTGGTTGAATTGATCGTGGAACTCCCTTGGCTCGCATGGTGATTCCCTGAATATCTCGTCCGAGATCTTGGGTAACCTATATGAGCCGATTCAAGTACTAACTGCCTTGTAATTATCCGATTGATAAATGCTTGTATTAATCTCTATTATTAGTGAGCTAGGCCAGGCGTGCCCCAAGCACTGCTGGGCTTGGTTAGACAGGCCCAGATTAGGTCCAATTATGGTTTGGTCCCCACAATTAGTATTTCTAAATTTAAGAAAAATTAATATTATTCAATATATGATTTAAAAAAAAAGGTCATTCGACAAAAGTCCCTTGATAATTTTTTAATTAACTTTTAGTCAAACCTTTTTTATTTTCTTCCAAAAAGTCCCTCACCACATAAAACACTCACAAACACTTTTTTTCTTATCCTAAACCTTAAGAAAAAATTGTCAAAAAAATAGACAAGGCATTTTTTGCAAAATAAAAAAATAAGGTGAACTAAATACGAAATATACTAAACTCCTGGGGACGAAAGTGTTAATAATAACGAGGCCTACCTATTAGTCTCATACTTAGCAAGCAATCTAAAAATAAGGGTAAAAACATAACTACCCCAAAATCACAACGTCCCCCTGGTGTCGAAATATTAACACGAGCAACATCACATGAAATATATTTTCATTTATCGCTGTAATTTATCCAATTAATTATACAATTTCAATTCCATCCAAAATTACGTGCATTTAATTATATAATCAAACATGTTCTACCAAAAGTCACACAAACTGTAATATGCTATCATTTAAGCATAAGTGTCATTTTTTTATTAACACGAGATTTTATTTTTAACATGCATATTCACAACATTACACCATAAAAATCCATTCTACGACCTAACCATAAAAATCGTGACTTTTCGAGTCGAAACATTCTTACGAATTTATGTATTTAATTTTAATCCGCGAAACATCCTACAATTTTATTGAAATCCCAATCTCTAATCTACGCATGCGATTGTTTTGAGTTTTAAGTTATATTATAATTGTGAATAAAATTAGATTTGTAATTATTATCACTTTCCCTAATTAGCCTTACTAATTTATTATAAGAAAACATCATTTATTAAAGTTTAGTCAATATCTAAAACGCATAACACTTAAGGAAGATAATAGAAATATTCGTGCCTGAGAAGAAGTCTTCTTAAAGATCTAATTATACGGTTGCGATCCTCTCGCAAAAATAGCAAAAAAAAATAAAAATTCTTGGATGTTCTTGAGAAAACTTGATTTGGATCTTCAAAACTTAGGTTGAAACTTGTGTTTAATGGGATTTATGTTTCGTTGAAGAAAGGAGATAAAGTTATGGGAGGCTACTGCTTTTTGTGAAGGGTTAAAAGTGTTTTAAAAAGCTTAAACCCATACCTTTTTATTTCAAGAAAAGAAAATAATTTGAGTCCCAACCAAACTCTAAGAGAAAAGACCAATCTGTCGCCCCAAGGTTGCACCGGTTCAGTCGGCCTAACACTCCAAGAATTCCCCGATTTTATATAAAATGTTAACACTCCCAAATTTTAATCCCAATCTAAATTCCACTTAAAACCTCATTTCCCACATATAAAAGCCAACATTTTTAATTGCAAAAAATAATTAAATTCAAAGAAAAATATTTTTTCAATTTTTTTGATTTAAAAGAGTTATTTACGGTCCAAAATTGCGGGGTGTTACATACATACATATATGTGTATATATATATATAATTATATAATTACGTACATAAAACTTCCATACATACATGATACATGAATGTATACACATATACTTACATACATAAATCATAAATGCATAAATATATCATGTGTTCTTTATGTATATTTAATAATGTATGTTGGAGAGTTTGACTATACATACATAAACATACAAACATAATACAAATGTATGTATGTGTGTGTGTGTTTGTGTATGATGTTTTCAACAATGATAATAATATAAATAAACATAATTATAGAGAATTTGTTAATAGAGAGAGAAGCTTTGCCTTCCCTCTAGTTTCATCCTTTATGTTTTTCTTTTCTCTTTGGTATTAAATCATTCTTCTTATGGTTTTTTCCCAGATCAATGTGTCTGCAACCTGCTTGGGGTCGAGCAAAAAAGTTCCTTCAAAGAGGTCTTTTGCACAAGTACTTCAACGAGGTAATTCTTCATCCACAATTGTTGCAAAGGCTTCTACATTCAAAGGTATTGAAAAAATGCTCCTTATTTCTCCGATCTTTCGCAACCTCAATTCCGTGAAGATACACCCATTGTAAAGCTCTCCAAGGAAATCTATAATCAATTGCTAGAGACTTGCAAATCTAGGATTTGGGTCGTCTAATTCTTTCAAAAGAACAACAACCCATCTCCAAAAATGTTAAAAAACTATCTTGCATCTTCTTGGAATATTCAGAATCATTGGAGGCTTACAATTAAGGGTTAAGGCTTTTACCGTTTGCATTTTGAGTCCATAAAGGACATGAATAAGGCTTGGATGTTAAGGCCTATTCACAATGCTATTGGTTTCTTTAAACCAATACAATGGTACCTTAGTTTCTCTCCTTCTACGTTTTATGTGGGTGAGATTTTTAAATTTACCCGATGAATTATGGCACCCACGTTTGATTTTAGATATTGCTAAAGGGGTTTGTTTACTAATTCGTATAGACACAACAACTATGGAATATAAATATGGGATTTTCGCTCGTGTGTTGGTTGAGGTGGAATTTTCATATCCAATCTCTAATGTTGTTATAGGTGATATTGATGGCTAAAAAATTTCAATCAAATTTGAGGTGGAATCCCCCCTCATTTCTGTGATCAGTATGGACACATTGGTCATTCATTGTCGAACTGTAACGAAGTGAAGTACAAACTCCATAATGATTCCGGACATATAATTCGTTAGGCTTCAAAGGAGCACATGAGTTCTGCTACGCAAGAGGGTAACACAAGTGGGACTACCGGGAAGGAAAAATACGTGGATGATTATGATGCAACGACCCAACGTGTATCTCTAATGATAAGGAGCGTATCCCATATAATCTGAATAATCTACAATAAAATTATATGCATACATGAATTGATAATATTATTTAATACACATGTATTATATGTATATTTTATATTATTTCAAACATTAATAATATATGTATATAACTATACATAAGTATCATGCATATACTAATAATATTATTTAACATGTGAATCTTAATATATTACATAATTTAATAAAATATATAAATATGTAATTTTGTGTACATGTATATATATATATATATATACACACACACACAGAGAGAGAGAGAGAGAGAGAGAGAGAGAGAGAGAGAGAGAGAGAGTCTCCTGTAAGGACTCCTTATGGTGCAGACTCCGTTACATACCATTTTTTTTAAATAGTAAAAAATGAATTTTTTGATGAAACTTCATAGATATGATGTCCACGGTTAGAAGATCGTCTCCAATTTTTTTCATCAAAAAATTCAATAAAAAAACCGTTGAGATGATATGATATGTAAAAAAAGGGTATAATATAAATATTCATTTTCAACCGTTGAAATGTTGGGTTGGCGCCAGCCACTTTATTGATTGAATTTTTTGATGAAACTTCATTGATATGATCTTGTCACTGTCGAGATCATATCCATGAAGTTTTATAAAAAAATTCAATCAAAAAGTGGGTGAGATGATCGTCAACATTTCAACGGTCGAAAATGCATATTTATACCATTTTTTACATATCACCTCATCTCAACGGTTTTTTTTATTAAATTTTTTGATGAAAAAAATTGGAGATGATCTTCTCACTGGGAAGATCACATCCGTAAAGTTTCATAAAAAAAAATAATTTTTTTACTATTTAAAAAAAATAGCATGTACCGGACTCTGCACTATAAGGACTCCTTACAGGAGGGAGCCTCTCTCTCTCTCTCTCTCTCTCTATATATATATATATATATATATATATATATATATATATATATATATTAGAACTATACACAAAATAATGCATTATGTATGTATATTATACATTAAGGTATACATGCATAAAAATATTAAGAATGAATAATTCTGAGTTGAAAAATAAAAAACAGAATTTAAAAAATATCATTTTGCTGTTTTCTGAAAAACTTGATTATAACACATAAATATTATAATTCAGTATTTAAAAACACGTGTGCCAAATGCAAATTCTTATCAAAATTGTATTTAAACACAAAAAACATAATTATAATTGATAACCAAACAGGCCCTAAGTGTCCCTTAAAAAAATACATATATAAAGGTGTTGTTAAAGACACCCCAAATTTAACTCTAAAACACCACATAAAAAAGTCAATTGATTTTTTACTACAAAACATCAAAATTAAGCTATTTTTTTACGATATGACCATTTTACTAAAATACCCTCTACATAAAAAATAAAATACCTAAACTAATATTTTCTCCTTCAAACGTAATTCCACCACCACCCACTGTCATCACCACCCACCACCACCACCACCACCCACTGTCATCACCACCACCACCAAACTCTCATCTTCTCTCAATCAACCCCAAAACACTAAACAAATCAAACCAACACTAAAACACTTCATACCACCTCGAAAAATATAAATCTAAAGCCCCCCAAAAGTCCTAAACCCGTCTAAAATCGCTGACTCCACACCTTCGGTTGATCGTCATATGATATATCCACCTACAAAAAGGCAAAAAAAAAATGGATTTACACTCTCACGATGACTTTCCACTGTATCAACCCCTTTTTCGCGGTGACTCTCTCTAAGAAGTTACATAGAGAAAGTGAAAAAAAAAACTGAAAATTTTGATCAAATTTAACTTATATATGCTTTGATTTTTATAGTAACTCTTAACTTGATATATGAAATAAATTTTTAGTTAACTTGTGGTGCTAGAGGTGTTCGCGGTACGGTAAAACCCTATAACGTACCGTTTTGTACTAAAAAGTAGTGATAATGGTTTACATTTTTTACTTATCGAAATCGAAACTACCGAAATAGAAATTACCGAATTTTTTGTAGTTGGTTTTGGTTTTAACATTTTAAAAATCGATTTACCGACTATAACGTACTGAAATAAAATACCGAAATTAATGTACCGAAAATACCCAAATGATATTATCGAACTTAACAGATTGAAAATACCAAATTAAATCAAACAAGAATGCCCAATTGCTAAATCCAAACACAAGCACACTTATTTTATATATTTTTTTTTTAAGTGATCAACCTTTTAGTAACCATTTGATCAATACAAAATTTTACAACATTCACATTATTCACAACACAACTTATAACAAGACTAGGGTTAATGATTTATATTGAACATCACAACTTACTGCTCTCTCTCGTCTCACAAAACATCACCCTTTCCTCTCTCCTCCCTCACAGAACCCCTGAACTCGACTCTTTCTGTCAACCCATCGTCCTGTCTCAAGTTGAGAGTGCAAGAAACAAAGAGCGTGAAATATTTTTTTATTGGGTTGTTATTTAATATGACGACCCAAATTGATATTTGTTCGAATTATTTGGACAATAGTGTAACTTAAATTACAATTTGTAATGTTTATTTTATAGTTTAATGTTTATATATAGTTATGGCGACGATACAATTATGTAAGTTAATTTAAATATGCATATAAAAAGTTTTAGGTAAGTGGTACAAAAAGTTATCATTATGTACCGAGTAGTACCAAATTTACCGTCAACAAAATTTTTCAAAAAATCGATTTTGTCGATATACTGCACGATTTGATTAGATTTATAAACTACTATACTGATAAAATTGATAATTTTAAAATTAAAATGATATTGATATGCCCAATTTATTTGAAAATTAATCCTACGTGCTGCAATTAAGATATTGACAACCTCTTTGAATAATTATACCCAACAAAACAAGACATGTGGAGGGACATGTAGTGCTCCCCACTAGAAGTTCAACCATATTACTTGTTTTCAATACCCAAAACAAAACTTATTATTAGTACGGCAAATAAAAACCTCATCCCTATAATTAATAAAAAAAAATCCCCTTGATATTCACGCCCGTACTACTTCCACCCGCGTCTTCTGTCCTCTTGTCCAGACTCATATTTCTAATTTCACAAAACCCCTCAAATTCCCATCCAAATCTCAATTTAAACTTGCTACATCTTCTAAGAACCTTCCTCTTTTACTCTCTCACACAAACATACACAAAAAAAACATACTTTATTATTATAATATAGATACATAGAGTTGTATATATCGTTGGTGAATGAGTAAAAATTAAGGAAAAACTTAATAGCACTAATTTGTTTCATCTACTCGTGCTCGAGATCAGATCAAGTGAATCAATAAACTACAGGTACTCAACATTTATATCGAGTTTGATTTGTACTCTTATGTGTGTTATAGTTTGCGATCTGGTTTTGTTAAACCTAGTTGACGTTTAATTTTTTTTGTATGATTCTAAGTAGCCGATTTTTGAAGAGATGTGTAGATTTTGAATCTTCTAACATGATATTGGAATAAACATATAATGGAGGAAGTAGTAATTTTGCCGAATAAAAGTAAGGATTTTTTTGACTTTTAATACGTTACTAATATTAGATTTTAGACTTGAATGCAACTTTATCACTTTATTAGACGTTGATAAATTTTTCACCCTAAAATTGATCTTTGGTGACATTTAGTGGCGAAAAATGTATTTGTGACATTGTGCCTATTCTAATGCCAGTTGGCCAATCCTCTACTAAAATAAGGCATCACTGTCGCAACAACAATATATTAAAACAGTACGAATAAAACCATACAATACAATGAACAGAGTAATCCTCGTCCATGGATAAATAAAAAGAGTGAACCGAATAAACCATCGGTCACCAAATAATAACAACCATGGTATAAGACTGAATAATAAATACAAGTGCTGAAATGAAATATCTGACAGTACTATAAAAGTCTATCCATCTACGGATAACTCGTCAGGAACTGAAATTGAGATGAACTGATCCTATCTAGATAAAATAAGCCGAGGAGTCTAAACAAAGATGTAGCGTCCACAGGTACTGTTACATCAACAATGGATCTGTTCCTGCAGTCCCGACTGTTACTGCTGCATACCTGGGATATAAAAGAAAAGCAAGAAAAACAATTGCTCGCGGGTCAAAGTCCGAAAAGTAGAAAATAATTTGCAAGTAGATAATTGTTTTAAATCGATTAAAACAGTAGTGTATTACTTTCATAATTAATTGGTCGCAATCAAATGAGATAAACCTCACCTCTCAACTACAGTACGCACCCAACGTGTTCATTTTTATTTTCCTAATTAAACTATCCGGTCTAACTAGGACATGTGATTGCTATCCAAGCCATGGTTCAAAGTCTCGGTATCGGTCACGGTATCGGACACCCGATTTTCAACTCGGTCGCGGTATCGGTCGCGGTATCGGGCGATACGCTATTTAGAGAGCGCAAAAAATTCCGAAAAAAATATAGAAAATTTTAAAAAAATAAGATTAACAAAGTGGACCAATGATGTACATTTAAACCCATCATTCAATATGAATTGCATTGTAGAACTGGTTATACTAAACCGCGGCAGAGTTGTCAGATTCAATATTGCATAGTAAACTCAAC